>OU015490.1:7366300-7456300 GCA_907164885.2 Dolomedes plantarius | reverse complement strand
TTTAGAGGATTTCCTTATAAACAATATTCTTTGTTTCTTTATTGGGCGGAACTAATATTACCAGGCTCGTCCGTGAACTTACGCGCGAGCAAGCTACGTAAAACTGACCGTGGGAGAAACAATTTTCTCTTAAATCTACGCGTATTTTAAAGTTTGTCCTTGAGATTTATTTATCGTCATGGCGAAGCATACTTTGAGGGCAAATTGCAGTCTTTTAAAGTCAAAAGGGAGGTCATGGGATATTAGAGGAATGCGTGGAACAAACACTTTTTCTCCTTGAGAACACCCGGATAAAATAATGGCTTAGATTAAATTTTTATGCAGGGCTTTGACTTGTAGTCTAGTGACATTACACAATTTCGGTGGTTTTAAATTCCTAAGGAGCATTACGGGTGTGCCCTTCCGCAAAGAGAGCTTATGGTATGGAAGACCCGGTGGTTTAAGGGAATTTAAAAACTCTACTGGATAGTTAAAGGCGTCATCTATATTACAGACAGTGTCTATCGACTTGTAGACCATTTCTTCTCCGTCAAAGGACTTGAGCAACATGTCATTCATGAACGCAGCTTGATCGTTTTTTGGAGTCAAAATGGCTCTTTCGAAAAACCATTCTATAGGCTTATTCTGTATTTGAGCAATGTCTGGATAAATGTGATCTATCAGTTCCTGGATGGTAGACACTAATGTGCACAACTCGTCCGGGACAACAATTATACCATCTGTTGATGGATAATCACCGTTTCCTATTTTCATTAAAATATCTGAAAATTGTGCATCTGATATATCGCCTTTTAGATCAACTCTCATATTTTTCTCATGTTTCAGGATTTGTATTGAGGGCCACAAAACAGATCTTTTCAGACAGGCTTTAATTTCATCAGCTTGAGTTCCTCTAGGTACCACAGGTAAAATTTGGCGAAAATCTCCTGCCAACAGCATTGTCACACCACCCATTAGGTTTTCGTTATCGCGAATGTCCTGTAGAGTCCTATTTATAGCCTCGACGCCTCCTTTGTGCGCCATTGTAATTTCATCCCAGACAATTATTTTAGTATTCTTTAATATTTCGCCAAGATTGCTTTGTTTCGATATGTTGCATATGGGGGTCTCTACGCGTGTTAGGTCGAGCGGCAACGTAAAAGCCGCATATGCAGTTCGACCACCTTCTAGCAATGTGGCGGCGATTCCGGAAGAAGCGACAGCTAAGGCAATGCTATGAGTGCTCCTCACTTTTGCCAAGATCAAGTTAATAAGGTAGGTTTTTCCGGTGCCAGCTGGAGCGTCTAAAAAGAAAAGTATTCCTGCGTTTCTCTCCACACTGGTTATAACTTTATCGTACGTTAACTTTTGTTCTGCGGTTAATGTACCCTCATTTTCAGTCACGAACTTGTCCAAAGCCTGAACATCATAGTTAGTAACCTTCAGGTATTGTATGTTCCCTAAATCTTGTGGTCTAATTGGCTGTGGTAAGCCATATTCCTTTATAGCACGTCCACCTAATGACAGGACTTCTTCCTCAATAACATATAAGCATTTATTGTACACTTCATCTGAAAACTGCTCAATAATATTTTCGACCTGTCTTTCAATTTGCCATTTAAAATCTTCAGATAAATATTCTTTGAATTTTTCCCATAGGCTTAATGGATCTGATACTTGGCAAAACACCAACATTATTGTAAACAATTCTCGAATCCTAGAGGGTGATTTAAAAAGTGCGGTCTCTTCCAAAGTGGCATACCAGTGTTGATCGTCTTCAAGCAAGCCCAAAGTCTTGCAAGCAGATCGGAAAGTAGGATGCACTATACCATTTACTGTTCTTAATGCTTCAAATGAAGTTGGACCGAGTACTTCATGAAGCAGCATACGAAGATGATAGCACTCCGTATTATTCGGATGAACCGTATATACTCTACCCAAAGCATGCTCTTTTTTCACACCTGGCCAGCCTTCAACATCAAATCCTCTTTTTCTTCTTTCAAACTTGGTATTTTTGTGCCAAACGCAATATGCAGGTACATCTGAATATATTAAGGTTTTTGCGAAGTCATCTACTTGACATAGTTTAAAGAAAGCTAAAAGTGTAGTTGTCGGTGGATTATTGACTCTGTCGGTAAGATTTTCTCGGTTAAAATACACCCTTTGCCCATTTTCTAAATGCACCGCAAGGTGAAAAACTGTAGGAAAATGCTCATGAATCGGGAATCCGAGAATTCGCCACACAGCTTCTAAACGACTTATATACCTTCCATTTTCGTAAATTTTTATCTCGTCTTTCTTATTTTCAAGGGCAAAAGTAGCCTGGTCAGATCCTTTATTGACATATTTACAAACATATTTTATAGATTTCACCGAATTACAATATTCAACATTTATATGCGTGTTAAACGTTCTTAAAAGAACAGGATTATAGGAAACTATCCAACGGTTGTCTAGATCTACTCCTTTTATGTTTACGGTGAAGCCGCAATTATCCGAGGAACGCCTTCTGTATTGTGGATAGCCGTCATCACCAGTTTGAGTTTCACTAATTAAAAGTTTGGGAAATCTTTTACTACATTCTTTATTTTTCATGCAGGGTGACTGGTGATTAAAACTTCTGCAAGGGCCATGTACCATGTGATATTTTACTATTTCGTACAATTTGGGGTCTTTTTTTGGATCAGGTATTTCAGCACAAATAACTTTGTCAATAAGGTCTGTAGAAATATTATTTATAAGCCATATCAGTATATGAATATGTGGAAGTCCACGTTTCTGCCATTCCACAGAATACATGAAGCATCGTATTTCCCCGAATATTTTGCCTTTGGTCAATAGATCTATCATTTTCTTAACTTTAAGATGAAACACCCTACCAATTAAGTCATGACGATCATAAGAATTTTGACCAGGAAGCAATTTTTTTGTAATGTCTTCCCACCGAGGATTACAGGTGAAAGTAACAAAAAGGTCAAGGCGGCCATAGTATCGAACATAGGTCATAGCGTCTTGGGTACGCTCATGCATATACCTGTACCCACCCGTAAAAGAAGATGACAACACCACCATTTGGCCGAGATTATCAGGATCAGCGTCTTGCCTATCTACGACATCCTTTAGATGGATATAATTTTCAGTGCGTAATTTCGACTGATTATTTCTAATGAAGTTAAGTCTTTCAGTTTCTATCTTGGCGTACTGGTCAACCAAAAATTGACTGAAAAGGGAACGAAAATAGATGAGATGATTACTCTCCCTTTTTCTAACCATTATGGGGTAAGCGTAAAAGCTCGCTGCAGAAATTGTCTTCTTTAGAGCAGCATTTGTTTTCCGATTTCGTTGCGGCAAATTGATGGAGTATCCATCTTCACCACGACAAAATAGCAAGGGATATTGTAAAGCATCATACGACCTATGAATTTCACTAATGCGTTGCAGATTGCTTGTGTGGTTTTCTAATACAATGTCCCGTTTCTCAAATTCTTGACCGACCATCACTAACGCGACTTCATTAGCCGTTGGGGCGTTATAGCGGCCTCTGTGACTTTCAACTGGCTTTTTTTCAGCATAGATAACAACTTTAAATGAATCACAGGTGGGTGGCAGCTTTTCAATAGTTGTTTTTAAGTCCTTGATATAAGGGTTCACATAATGGAGCATCTTTTGAAGTATTTTGACCACATTTCGCTTCACAACTGGACGGTTTGAGCATCTCAGATTTGCTTCTCGTTCATCTTCTCCCACAAAATATATCTGTAAGAATCAAGCTTCCTGTTGATCCGCAGGCAACAAACTTCCAATTAAATGGTAAACTTGACCCTGCACCTTAAACGTCGGCATAAATCCATCTTCATATACCTGCTTAGCTCCAAATGAGGTCATTTGAAAGCAGCTGTTATACTTCCGGATATGACTCATAAAATGATTATGCTCAGGATGAAGATCCATAACTAAACTGTACAGCGGTTCTGGCAGGGGTTCAAATGCCCCAAGAAAAACTTTCCCGCCACTGCAACACATGCCAGCAGTTTCTTCTTTCCACTTCAAAGCGTTACACCACTGACACTTGTGGATCATGGTACCTATGCTGATCGTGCTATCTAATTCATAGGATAACTCGAAATCATATGCCAAACCTGATAAAGCTTTATCTTTCCATATTTTTTGTGCACTGTTTTTTCGATGCCCAGACTGAATCTCTCTTTGTTTCTCAATATGCGTGTGTTGATAATTGATAACAGCTTGCCTGTGAACATCAGGATGTAATTTTTGAAATCTTTCAACAGCTTGCCTGTGAACTTCAGGATGTAATTTTTGAAATCTTTCAACAGCTTACCTGTGAACTTCAGGATGTAAATTGTGAAATCTTTCAACAGCTTGCCTGTTAACTTCAGGATGTAATTTTTGAAATTTTTCAACAGCTTGCCTGTTAACTTCAGGATGTAATTTTTGAAATCTTTCAACAGCTTGCCTGTGAACTTCAGGATGTAATTTTTGAAATCTTGCAACTGCTTGTCGATGCGCAGTAGGATTCTTTTCAGAACATTTTTTTACTTGATTATTTCGGATTTTATTTGTGTATCGAGCCCTGCGTTTTTTTATTTTCTTCTTCGTTTGAGTTGGTAAATCCTGGTCTAACTCTTGATTTGGAGAAGATGGAGACATGGACTCAGTTTCAGGCGTCGGAGATGCGGGTCTTTTTAATTCTTTTGTTGTAATTTTCCTGGTAATAATAATAGCCTTTGGCATATTTGAAGTCGAAACTTTCAGGGGAGAATACTTTTTTTGTGACACATAAGCATCAAAATGACCACTCGAAAGATTTGCCGTGAACCTAAGTCGTTTTACTGGTCGACCCTCAGTTCCTGTTTTTACGTAAAGCGTACCATTTCGATAGACTTCGAAAACAAACTGATATATTTGACCAGCAGCCTCTAACTCACACAAACTTCCAAACGTTAAAGTTTTTATCATAGCGTTATAATAATCATTTGCTGTGGAATAGTTATCTCCCCTTTCATTACACGACATGATATAAAATTTATTCCAGTTATCTACAACATACCTAACAATCTGTCTACGCACGTCATCAGCCATTTCCTGGGTTCCGTACATCAAAAAAGATAAAGCTCTAAATAAGCAGGCTCCATCTCCTACAATAGGAACAACAGTTTGAGGAACATTTTCCTCGTCAATAACTAAATTTTAGTCAACCATTTTTTGGATACATTTCTTATTCCAAAGTAAAGGTAAATAAAACGGTCAATGTATGCAATTAATACCAAAAAAATATATATATATGTATAAAAAATATCGTAACGATAATTTTCTAAACAAAATAATGTAGAAGAAAATGTTCAAATTAAATAAAGCGGTCAACGTATACAATTAATGACAAAAAAAAACCCAACAAACTATATTTATAAAAATTATCGTAACAGATATTTTTATATAAAAATAATGTAGAAGAAAATATTCAAATTAAATTAATAGAACATGCTAAACCATATACTACAGTTTAAGGAACATATCTTTTACTGTATTTTAATATTTTTTGGATAATATCCAATCGTCTGCTGCATTAGAAAGAGAAAAAAATATTTTTTTGTCTATTTAGTTGTTACGCACGTGACGATAAATTTATTGAAAGTACGAGAAAAAGAAATCACGTGATCAGCATCTAATAAATTAAATTCTAAAAATTAATCTTTAAAAATTCACCAAAAATCAGGAAATGGAGGTAAAAATTCGAAAAAAATTTCATTTTGAAGGAATTTTTATGATCTTTCTCGTGATATAAATTTTATAACCCTCAATGTATTATTTTAAATGCAAACGTAAAAAAAGTTTAAAAAACAGCTTAAAAATTTAATTTAAAAAAATCTAAGAAGAATTTTTGAAAAATCTTTCTTAGTGCACCCCTGCACCGTAAGAAGAATCGCCATGCAAAATTTCAGCCCTTTAGGTCCAGCGGTTTGGTCTGTGCGTTGTATGTCAGTCAGTGAGTGAATGAATCAGTCAGTTACGGAACTGTTTTATATATATAGATAGATTAAACATTTCAAGATTATGAATTAAAATTGCAGTTATAAAATTGAAAATAAATGCGCTTTCCTGAAAGAAAGAAAAAAAAACGAAACAAATAAACAAATAAAACGAGTTTTTTATTAAACAATAAATAAACGTAACGTCATTCATACATCAAAATTATAATAACATCAATTATTAAATCAAAACAATCAAAAATATAAACAATCAACGTCCCCCCTCAGAGGGTCGTGGTAAAATTATCAAACGTTGACCGGTCTGATAGAAAGGTTGGGGCGCAGTGTTCTAGCCTATATCGGCCTGGTTTGGAATACTTCCGGCAAAGGGGCATGAGAAAGAACAACAACAACACAACTCAGAACTAAAAAGCTGAAAACTGAGGATATGGTACGAGGAAAATGGGATTACGGCAGTCTTAGTCCGTATAACTACTTTACTAACTACCTTTAACACTTCAACTAGCCATTAAATGTCTTTGTTTGAACGTGTAACTATTGACTTCATGACTTCATTCAAAATAAGTGTTAGTCAGGTCATAAAACAAAAGAACTTCAACTACCCATTAAATGTCTTTGTTTGAACGTGTAACTATTGACTTCATTCAAAATAAGTGTTAGTCAGGTCATAAAACAAAAGGACTTCAACTAGCCATTAAATGTCTTTGTTTGAACGTGTAACTATTGACTTCATTCAAAATAAGTGTTAGTCAGGTCATAAAACAAAAGGACTTCAACTAGCCATTAAATGGCTTTGTATGAACGTGTAACTATTGACCTCATTCAAAATAAGTGTTAGTCAGGTCATAAAACAAAAGGACGTCAAACAAAAGGAATTAAGAAAGAAGTCCGTAAAGAATATTTGTAGGACATCATACAGAAATAAAGCCAAGACCACACAAAGATCATCACATGTATTGACCGTGTAATGCCCGAAAGGGAAAATGATCTGATTTCGAATCCTGGGCTACTTGAACGTAATTGAAAGGGAAAAAAATTACATAAACAGATGTTTCAAGGCAAAAGAATCTATATATTTAAGTTGCTAAGCCGACTTTTTGGGCAGTCTGTGAGAGAAAACTACTGCATCAATTTACGTCATTTTGCTTTTAAACGAAAGATTGTAATCTGTAGATTTGTCAAATTTGGTTTTTGTAACTGCAATTTCTATTAATTAGAGATAATTTACAGTTGAAAAAGTTGATTTCTGCGCATGCTCAGTGGCATGTTTAAATCTGTCTCTAGAAACTCACTGTTTTTGCGCATGCTCAGTGACATGTTTTAATGATAAAAACGTTTATTCCGAGCAGTCTCTCTAGATCTCTCTCTGACATTTTTATTTTTATTATAATTTTGTTTGTGAAATATATGATTGAACCTGGTGGAAATTGTTTATTTCGCGTTGTTTAATGAGCGATAATTTACAATTTAAAAAAAAATTGCTTTCTGCGCATGCTCAGTGACATTTTTAAATCCTGCTTTTGATACTCACTAAGCACGAGACCACTTAAACACGTTAATTTGTTTCTGCGCATTATTATGAATTTCAACATTTGGCAATGATGTGTTGAGCATAATTTGTCTATTAGTACACTTATTTACTATCTAGCCGTCATATTTTGACGGATACCAACTAGTTTATTTTAATGGCTGCAGAAAAATAAAGCTAGTGATTCCATGAAGACGGGTTTTCAGTCCCTTACTTACTTTCTCTCTCTCTCTGAGTAGGGTTTTATAAGACACGTAGTTTCTCGATTTGAGCCACACCTAAATGCAAAATATATCCAAGTTAAAAAAAAGAACCCAAAAACCCCTTTATTTAACACAAGAAGAAATTAAAATACTTAATCATTTCTAGCTTGAGATTAAAATAGTTTTCCAAACAAACAACTGCCAAACTATAAAACAAGTCAAATATTCCCTTTCAGGAAACTTGTGGAAACATAAAAAAGCATAAATGATTTCTTAATAACTACAGTATAATTAACTATACAAATTATTTTTAATTCTTTATTATATAAGGGTCGTTAAGGAAACATTCATTCTAGCAAGTCAAATGCTGTTCAATTCTCATTAAATTCAGGTAATTGCTTCTTTCCAAGATTAATATACATGCTAGTAAAAATACCATCAGACATGGAATTAAGTTTGTACCTACATACATTTAAGAAAATACGAAGGAACTAGTGAAGAATTCGTTAATTCAGTATGCTTTCATTTAACTGAAAATGAAAAGATCCAATATCGTTTTTAAAAGACATGATATCGAATATAAATATTTATTGTTAAATGATATTACATTTTATTAATAAAAGGAATCTATTAAAGAATGATATGTAATCAAATGAAATACCTGACTTCAGGAATCCTTAAGGGTATATACCAAAACTTCAAAACAAAATCTATTTATCAAGACATAACGATATATCTGCTGCCACAATTTGTTGAATCAAAGAATAACCTACATATCCAGTTTATATTCTAGCGGTATAAGAAGGGGCAAATAAGTCTTTTACGTTTTACTTTAAGGGGTCTGGTACCTTTTAAATGCCAAGAGATTCCACAAACATATCCCCATGTTTAATAACTAGTAGTTATGAAAATAATTTATTCAGAAATATGAAAATTTTACTGTGAGTTAAACACTCTTTTTTATTTACAAATGTAGCTCTCAGTTTCTTCCAGCTTAAAGACAATTTTAAAATTTTTTAAAAATTTCAACCATTGTTTTTTCAATGTTACGTCATTTCACGCAGCCTTTAATCTCTATATTAAAAAATATACACATTTTTCTAGTTTTGAATTTCAGTTATATAATATATCTTTAAAATGACCAACTCTGAAATCGAAATTCTTAGTTCTTCATAGAATTTCGTTTTTAATTTTTAAATTAAAAATTTATTTTGATAAATTTAACTGTAATTAAAATTTTATTATAGGAATGGCATAATAGTTGGTCAATTTGATTATACATATTTATATTACATGTTTGTAAAATTTCATGGTATTCTAGCCATCTGTTCTGGAAATATTATATGTCCAATGACTTAACAATGCAAAAAACCATTGTTAAAATTTTAAAAAATTAAAAAAATTCTCAAGCTAGATAAAATTTAGAGCCATATTTATAAAGAAGAATAAGGGTTTAAATCACAATAAAATATTCATTTTTCTGATTAAAAGATATTCATAGCTACTGATCATTGAAAATATAGATATATTTGTCGAGTCTCTTAGCTTTTAAAAGGTACCAGACCCATTAATAATTCTCAGTATTCGTCTATCAATGCCTTCAGTTGATATTCCCAATTGATCTACCTTGATATTTTATTACCGAAATATTTTTGTTTAAGAAAATCGTAAGTATTTTGTTACGTGAAATGATGCCGCACAATATAAGTTTTTTCGAAGTTCTTGTCCCTGAATGCTTCGCAAGAAATCAATTCCAGTATATGCCAAATAGCAACTTATCAGATCAAAACAATTTTTCTCTTTTAGTATATGGTAGAGAAATTTCCCATATTATATGTCCCTTTTGGTAATCGATCAAAAAGGGATTGAAATCGGTAACCAATTAAGTCATTTTACCCCTGTCTCTCTTTAAGTAATCACATAAAAGCATTTATGGAACTGAAAAGAATCAATGACAAAAATATCATGTATCATATTTAATAAAAGTTTGTTCATTTAAAACTGGTTAACTGATATAGAATCAATTTTGGCATTATGACCTTATATTTTCAAGCCACAAAAAATTAAAGAAGTAGGTAATGAAGTTCATAAAAGTATGGCTTAAAAATTTAGTTTACAAGGGGAGGGGGGTTAACTTGGAAAATGAATATACAGTCAAATATACAGAACAATGAATAAATTTATCTAGGTGCATTCAGAATTAATAAATAAATAGAATATCTATCTCCCTCCCCCTCTCTCTCTCTCTTTATATACATATATATATATATATATATATATATATATATATATATATATATATATATATATATATATATATATATATATATATATATATATATATATATATATATATATATATATATATATATAAATATATATATATATATATATATATATATATATATATATATATATATATATATATATATATATATATATATATATATTTATTTATACATATTAGACACTATTTAGAGCCATCTGTACAACAATCTATCATCCAGAGTTCCACAAAAATTGATAGAGGGATTAAGGACGACATGGGAAAGAGTTTCCGTGAAAGAAAAAGAAAAGTTCCAAAAGTCACCGATTAGGGAAGATATGGCGCTGTCGTTCTCGGCGCACCCGAGAATACACAACACTTTGATGTTTTACTTGCAGAAGACGCAAGTAAAACATCAAAATGCAAATTCCCGTTTACGTAGTCGACAGCAGCGCCAGTATTTCGGGCTATAGAGATAAAGGGTGAATACCGAAAAAGTTGTTATAAGCAGATCAATGAATAGCAAAAAAAAAAAAATTAAAATTCCTTGGAACACCGCTTTATGCAGCAAATCCACTTCTTCCTCTTTCAATGTGACCGCCATCCTGGTGGACGACACATTACATCCTGAACACTACGTTCTCAACGGCAGAGCGTCACATGTCACCAGGAGTGTTCATCACAGTCCCGGATATGTTGACCTTTAAGGCCGTCAAGTTAGAAATTCCACCAAGATACACCTTGGACTTTAATTGACCCCACAGAAAGAAGTCACATGGGTTAGGTCCGGAGAGCGAAGTGGCCATGCAAATGGAAAAAATCGACTGATGACCCTTTCTTCTGTAAAGCGATGGTACAACAGATTCCGCACCGATCTTTCTAGCCCAAAATACTGGCGTTGCAGCCGACTATGTAATCATGAATTTAATTTTGATGTTTTACTTGCGTTTTATGCAAATTATCTTGTGCGCCGACAACAACAGCGCCATATCTTCCCCTATTTGTGACTTTTGGAACTTTTCTTTTTTCTTTCACGGAAACTCTTTCCCATGTATCCCCTTAATCCATCTATCAATTTTGGTGGAATTCTGGTTGATAGATCATTGTACAGATAGCTCTGAATAGTGTCAGTGTAATAAAAATCACCCTGTATATATGAAACACACAGTTTATATGAAAAATATGTCTTTGATACCATATTATTATAGCACGTTTTAGATATAAATTTTAAGAACATTATTTAAACATAATTGAATTAAAGATATCCCAGCTGACAGAAAGCTACCCTTGTCATTTTCTCTATTACGATTGCATTAGCTATAATAAAAAAAACAAATCCGTGGTTGTAACGCATGATATATTTACAATGTTTGAACTCGTGTTTTATATCGTCTTCCTCTTTTTTTTTTGCCAGATTTGTTTATGCACTTAAAACCTGATATTTAATCTAACTTATAAGGTTGTTTTGGAATTAAACTGTTGAAATATTTTCAGTCAGGTAGCGCTAATGATTATACCTAAATTATTATAGACGACGTTTGGTGTCGCTCTTTAACGGAGATAATCTCCCACCCTCTTTACCTCTATATCAGGGGTTTCCAACTTACAAGTGTCCAAGGGCCGCAATCGAAAACACCTGTCTAGTGGCGGGCCGCAATTTAATAAGGACCATACCTAGGACTTTTTTTCTTCAGTGAGGGGGATTTGTGTATAGTATATACTATGAAATTTTTAAAAATTCGAGGATGACCTCCAACAACGACCTTGATTATAACTGGCCAACTTTCGTTAAATTTCACAGACACACACAAAAAAAGTCAAACGAGTGGGTATTTAAATAAGAAGTGGGTCAAACAAGAAGTGTGTGTGTGTGGCTAATGTCCCTGGGGGATGACGACATTACACCCCAGACCGGTGAACATATGAATACAAGACATAGAAACAGACAAATGACACAATCACAGAAGAATTTTATTGACAAACGATGACACCGGCGATGGACGATGGGTTGCAGCTTCCCTTTCTAGACGGGGCTAAATTTGCAGGCGGAAGACTGACCGGTTCCCCAGAATACAGCCAAGTCTTATGCGGGAATCGAACCCGCACCCCCGGCGCCAAATAAGAAGTGAGGGTATTAAATAGAACATGAGTGGACACCCTACTTTTCATGGAATTCGAGGAAAATCAATCTGTTTTGTAAATGAACAGCATTTGAAAACAATAAAGATTTTTACAAAACCATTTTTTGTTAACTAAGAATATCTAAATTGCTGCTGCAAATTATTTTCCTAGAAGTCTTCGCGGGCCGCATGCGGCCCCCGGGCCGCCAGTTGGAAACCCTTGCTCTATATCATATAAATGGAGATTGTGCTATGGGACGATGGGTCCTATTTCGAACAAGCTGAATGCTCGTATTCCTTAAACATGCATAAATATACTTTATGCATATTTTGGTTTGAAATCCTTAATTTCATGTTATTTTTTCTGTGTTATTAAAATTGTTTGTTATATTTATCCGTGTATTGATTTTGCAACCATACTATATGCAATGCTAATCATACGGGATGCATATAATTCCTATTGAAAATGATTTTATCATATCCTTGAACAGAATACGTTATAAAAATATAATACAGTCTCCCACTACACCGTTTTGTACTTAATAAACTTTTAAACCTTTTGTAAAATAATGTATTATCCAGCAGTAATATTTTACTCCATGTGTCACAGAGGAAATTTTTAGATAATAAAAATTTTATGCATGGACTATGAGGAACCGACGTGAAATAAATATCTAGTAAAATTCTTATTTAAAACTAGCTGAAAACCCGTACTTCGCTACGGAGTACATTCAAATTAAATACAAAGGGTCAATGTATGCAATTAATGCCAAAAATATGTATAAATATATTTATAATAAATACAACGATCAATGTATGCAATTGATGCAAAAAAAAACGAAAAAATAGATTTATAAAAAATCGTAACGGATATTTTTATAGACAAAATAATGTAGAAGAAAATCTTCAAATTAAATCTAATGGGACATACTAAAGAATATAGTACAGTTAATAAAGTACAGTTTGAGGAACATATCTTTTACTGTATTATAATCTTTTTTTGGATCATGTCCAATCGTCTGCCGCATTAGCAAGAAAAAAAAAATATTTTTTTTGTCGATTTAGTTGTTATGCACGTGACGATAAATATATTTAAAGTACCAGAAGAAGAAATCACGTGATCAGCATTTAATAAATTGAATTCTAAAAGTTAATATTTAAAATTTCACCAAAAATCAGAAAATTGAGATAAAGATACGGCATGCATGAACACTGAAGGGAATTTGGAAAACGATCCAAGAGGAATGGGATAAAATTGACATGACAGTACTAAGAAAAAGTTTATTTTCATGGAAAATTCGAGCTAGATCTATTGTCAAGAACCATGGCTATCAGATAGAAGCAAATTGCCTCAAAAAATATGGAATTTATACATAAAACGTAACTATCAAAATCGTTTCCATAAAGTGCGAACAGAGGTTGACAATTTTCTACACGTCCTCCGTAGCGATGTGTATCTTCTTATCATACTGGGAGTATAATATTTTAGTATTTTAAAATACTCAGCGATATCATTTGCATATTTCGGCTATTGAAACGATTTATCCCATAATAAGAAATATTCTTTAAAATGATCTCCTTTTTTGGTGACACATTATGTAACTGAATTATCATAAAGAGCATATAAATCTATAGTTTTAAAATTAAATAATTGCTACTAAAATGGGTGTTTATGATAAAATTAGAATGAAACTGAGAGAACAAATATCAAAATTTTCAAATAAGTATTATCTCTAAACGAAGTTTAAATACAACGAACAAATACAATGTATTAAATGAAGAAAAATAAAATGCATTTAACTTAGTGATAACTTGAAAGAAATATTCAAATATGTCAATTAAAATATCTAATCCTTAGTAGTACTAAAAACACCTATTAAAAGAAAACTTAGTTTTTTAATGGTGATATCAGTGTTTTCTAGATTTTTACCTGTTTAGACAACAGTAATTCAAAATAGCAATCAGAAACATAATAAAAGATGCATATAAAAGAAACGAGTTTTTGAAAAAAAGAGTCATTTGACAAAACATACGATTTCTGTATACAGTATCAGATTACTAACAGTTTGTAAACGACTTTTTTACTACTGGTTACAGGTTATTACCGTTTATATTCGGGCTTGTTTGGTCCAACACTAAAAGCCTTCGTACGAGTATATGACGAAATAAAGATTGCAGATCACTGTTTATCATTTCCGCAAGTTGGAAGGATACCACGTATTATTGCATGACACTTACCGTTTACCCCTCACAGATAAATTCAAATTCTCTGAGTAAAGTGACAGACAGATCCCGTTATATCTAGGAGACGAAATGACAACGAATTGTCGTTGTCCATACGATGCACGGTGTGCTTAATTTAACACCTTTTAGTTCCACTCTTTGGTGTAATTGGAGGTCTATTTATTAATTTCAGAATTTCAGTGATTGTGACAGTAAGTCCGGAACAGAAGTTTCACCACTTGCCCTTTAAGTCCAACACCTCAAGATTTTTTTATTATTATTATTTTTATATATCTATGGTGCCCGGTATAAAGGTCTTAAGTCAAATACAATGGTTTTAATACACCAAGTTATTGGCTTTTATACCAATCGCAGAACAATAATTTCGACTCGAGTCTTTTGTACAAAGAAATGTACTTCTGTATAGAAATTTGATAGACTTAAGCCTTTTACACAAGTCAAAAGATTTTTTTTTTTTTATGAATACTAACAATTATCTAAAAAGAACATTTTTTGACTTAAGTCCGTTATACCGGGCACCATAGATAAGTTGCCATAAAAATTTGGCTCCAATGAAAGTCACATGCAATATTCTGTAACTATACGAATCTCAAGAAAAAAAAATTTAATCTATGGATTACTCTCTATGGTTTTTAATTCATGTATTCGATTTCGATTCGAAATTTTTACTTTTGTATTCGATTAACATTTTAAAGTAATACTAATAGATATGAACTGCTTTTAAAACAGTGAAAATGACCATCTGTACATAAAATAAATTTAACCTTTTCCAATCCTATAAGCGAATGCTTTATATAGGAATACTACTAGTAACTATAAGCCTTCGAAACTTTTCTTCAAAGAGTTTCAAGTCAGAGATGGCATCAAGTATGCAACATTTATTGGATTTACCTTTCTGTACCTCCAGGAAGATGACAGGATAAGTTTTAAGAGCATTAAAATCTTGTTTCCTCTGAACTTCCGGCATAACTCATTTAACATAATCTCGTAATATTTGAATACATTTATAACTCAATTATTAAATATACTATTATTTAAGTAAGTTCGCATAACACTTTGTGAGAACCGGCAAAGTTTTCTAAAACATGATGAATAGTGCGGAATTAATTTTATAATGGGAAACAGCACATGTTATTTATATGCGTGGACGATAAATAATAATATATTAAGTTTTGTTGTTTGATAACTTAAAGCAGTGCACAGATTTGTAAAGAAAGTAAACCTTCTAACCCCTTATCTCTAAATGAAGTTTAAATACAATGAAAAAATACAATGATATATTAATTGAAGAAAGATACAATGCACTTAGGGAAAAAATGAAAGAAATATTCAAATAGGTCAATTAAAATATCTTTTCCTCCTCGTTTATTGCTTTTTATTCTGACAAAGTCAACTTTTAAATGATTTTTTTTTCCTGGTTTAATTCTTTATCAAATCAAAACGTTTTGACAGTAGAGTTGAAACTTTTCATAATTCAATCACAGTTTTTGACTATTTACTGCTGTAAAATTAAACTAATTATGAGAGTTATTTTAAAAAGTTCCAGCACAGCTGTGCTTTTTTTATTCATTCTGGTGGCCATTTATATCAAATCATATACAAGGTTTCTGGTTTCGACCCTGAAATAGTTGATATTATATAATGTAGTATAATATAATTCGTAAGAAAATGTGTCATCATCAACTGTTATGGAGCATTAAATCATTAATTAATTTCATTGCACACAGCATATAAATGGCCCGATGCAATATAAAACATTACTCAACTGATTTTTTATTACATAGTAATCTTACCTCTGCAAAAGTATGACATTTATTTTTGAGCAAATGGGCTCGAAGCTGCCTAATAGTTACTGTGTAAGGATTCGATACTGATAAACTCTATTCGAGTCCCAACAAGCACCACTGAATGCTGTTGTGTCAACGCCGGATAGAAGCGTGTTGCAAAAATGGCTTAGGTACTTATAATGGTACCAAAATGAATGGATTCCTACGACAATGGTTCCTTTGACGCCTCTTATTGTCATCTGTAAAGTTTTGTAGTTTTTAATTTGTATTATGGCAATTGTTTTCGTATTCTAATATTAAGTGAATTTGATGCATGATTTGATGTAAGTAGTATAAAAACAGCAGTTTTTAAGGCTGCTATGTACAAAGAAAAAAAATCGTATTTCCCATTTCCTCTTCTTGAAGACTGTGGTGGGAAGAGTCCAGTTGACAGTTGTAGAATTCCACCCCTCTTAGGATTGAAATTTTGAGGGATTATAATGGCTCTCTCTCTATAGAGGGGTTAAGCGCTGCCCCCAAAATTTTATTTAAAATTTATTTTCGTCAACTATATACAGGGACATAAATGCTGATATCAAATAAAATTAGCATTGTCAAATAGCCTGAATTTTTCTGCAAAGCGCTACAGGATTCATTTTATAAATTTACGAATAAATTACTATACAGTAAAAAATCAATCCACTATTTTAATTGTATCTTAATTCTTCTTTAATTAAGAAAAGAGTGCCGAATGTAAAACAATACAATATATCACTGATTCGTTAACGTGCAAAACCATGCCCTTCATTACAAGGATAAAGTCTCGTAAAATTTATTGCATTTAATAAACTTTGTCGTGAGTACCTTTGCACGACAAGATAATATATGGAACGTGTCATGAAATTTATGAGTCGCGCAATAAAAGTAAATAGTTTTTGGAGCCTTATTTATTACTTAATGTATACGGTAGCAAGAAATCAGTAAAACTTTGTTACATTGCCTCAAATGGGCATTCATTTCAATTTATCTAATCAAGCGATCTGGAGCTTTTATTGCTCTATTTTATTGTATATCAATCACATAAAAATTAGATTTGTGAATTATTGATAGAATTCCTGCAGCCAAATGTGTCTCGCAGTGTTCTTTTGTTTTTTATACTATTGCTGAGATAATGCGCATTTAAGAAATATTTCTTTTCCCTCTGAAATACGATAATCTTTTTGTAACGGCATTTGGTGGAAATTTCCATCCCATTGATTCATTTAGGAGAAAAATTTTGCTGAAACGTATTTAAGGATAAGATGTTGATGTCTCCGACAGTTACAGTCTAGAAGGGTATGCATCACTGGATTTTAAATAGTCTTTCGTTGTTAATATAAGCTCATCCGGTGACACATTGTTTTAATCAAATACATTTCTTTCATCAAATAGTGTCATTCATTGCAATCCCAGTTAATTTTTGTTGGAAGATGTTCAATAAGAGTAAAATATTAACGTTAAATGTTTAACATTTCGAGAAACTTTTTACCGTAGTTAGGTATTATCAGCAAAGTTTGAATCTTACTTTATGTTTCAGATAATCTAGTAAAATTTCGATCGGACTCAAATTATTCAGATTCTAGATGTTCTTCTCCAACGGTATGTCCATCGTTGTTCTACATCAGAGGTGGGCAGACTTTTCCATTGTAGGTCTACTTCTAATTTTTCAAAGGTGTTGCGGTCCACCCAGTGGCGTAAGTGTGGTGAGCTAAAAAAAATTCTACATTATTTATTATAACTTAATAATAAATACGGAATATGTAGTTACCTACATAACTACAATAAAAAAAAACTCGGTGTCTATGGCATCATATCTCTCGATGTCTATAGCATGTGTTCTATAAATATGTTTATTTTAGTATACGCGTCTTAGGTCGTAGTAAAGGCGGTCACCCTAAAATGTCTTGGCGGTCCACCAGTCGATCGCGATCGACTTAATGCCCACCCCTGTTCTACATTCTTCTCTCAACTCCATGATACATAAGTACGAACATACCTGTAAGGGCTTCATAAAAATACGTGGCCTACAGAGGTAAATCCATACCTGACTATTAAAGACACCCGCATCTAAGTTAAATTAGATACGTAGCTATAATTTCATGAGTGCGATTTTATAGAAAATGGACTAATTTTTTGTAGATTTGATGTTGAAAATCTTTTATAATACGTATGCATTTTAGTTTAGCAAAACAGTAACTTAAAAATAGTTATTCGTGAAAGTACCTGTTGAAGTTCATTATTCAAAATGAAGTACGACAGGGAAAATTTAGAGAAAGAAACCACAGACTTAAGTTAACTTGTGTTTACGTGACTAATAAAATAAAATTGCACTTGTAGCACATGATTTTTTTATATCCATTTATTGAAAAATTAATTTCGATATAAATTGGATATTCCTCAAAGGATTATTTTTTCTATATTAATTTCCTTACTGTATCTTTCATCAAGTGGAAGGATACTTAATAAAAGATACAGAAACTTAAAAATAGTTATTCGTGTAAGTACCTGTTGAAGTTCATTATTCAAAGTATGGTACGAAAGGGAAAATTTAGATAAAGAAACTCCAGACTCAAGTATACTTCTTTTTACTTGACTAATAAAAATAAAAATTGCACTTGAAGCACTTGATTTTTTATATCCATTTATTGCAAAAATAATTTCGATATAAATTGGATATTCCTCAAAGGATTATTTTTTCTATATTAATTTCCTTTCTGTATCTTTCATCAATTGCAAAGATACTTCATGAAAGATGCAGAAAGTTGTAGATACTAAAGCATACCTACAATCATCCG
Organism: Dolomedes plantarius; assembly: GCA_907164885.2. Classification (NCBI taxonomy): domain Eukaryota; kingdom Metazoa; phylum Arthropoda; class Arachnida; order Araneae; family Dolomedidae; genus Dolomedes; species Dolomedes plantarius. The sequence goes on along the minus strand of OU015490.1, from coordinate 7,437,352 downwards.
CAATTCTAAATTCCGTGTTCTAAAAGAACGAGAAATAGGTTCTTTGGAAGAAAATTTTGCAGGGTTTTTATTAGACAGACTGTTAACATTAACATCTGTCCTATTAAAACTAAATTTTTCGATATAGCGCATTTAGTTTTTGTAAAGTATCGCTGTTTCCATACCTTTATGTATTCCCATTACGTATTCAGTATATAAAAATATCAATCAGAGTGTTACAAACAAATGTCATTTGAGTTTTTTTTTGTTTTTTTTTTAAATACATTTCCTTATATTTATTTTTTTAAAGTGACTTTCCGGTTCACGAAGATGGTACTTTGCATATAATCTCTGTAGTAGGGAGTAGTTAAAAAACTAACCTCACAGATTATGAATCTCAAGGATTATCACGAAGTAAATAACCTAAAATTGTTCACGGAAGATATATAAATTGTTATAAAGAAAGGTTTGTCTTATATATATCCTTGCAATGACTTTATGTAACCTGCCACACCCTTGCTTAGAAAAGAGATTCTTTAAAATTCCAAAAAAAGCTTCTGTTAAGAAACCATCGATTTCAAAATGTCCCAAGGTCTAAAAGTATAATATTCCTTTCTGATATGTGCATTTTGAGCTATTTCGATTCCTCTTGCTCTTATCAAACATTGCAAAATAAATGCCTATTTCCTGGCCCCATTCATATATTTTAGTTCATTTTTATGTTGATATTTAAACTTTAGTAGACATATACATTATTCCGGGGAGTAAAGTCTTCTAAAAGATACTTTTCCCCCATATTTATATACTTATGGAATCAAAAACGTGTTTCATAAGACACTAGCTGAATACCTGTGCTTTGCTGTGGAGTACATTTTAGGATAATTAAAATGAAAAAATAATGAACTTGCTTTAAGATAAAGCTAAAAAAAAAGCGGGCTCCATCTCTTACAATAGGAACAACAGTTTGATGAACCTTTTCCCCGTTAATCACTAAATTTTTCTGAACCAATTTTTGGAAACGTTTTTAATCCAATGTAACGGTAAATAAAACGGTAAATGCATGCAATTAATGTATGCAATGTAAGAAAAAATATATATATTTATAAAATATCATTATATAAAAAAATCGTAACGGATATGTGTATAAACAAAATAATGTAGAGGAAAATATTCAAATTAAATACTACGGTCAATGTATGCAACTAATGTCAAAAACCCAACAACGAATGTTTATAGGAAAATGATAATTTCAGGTAGTCTCTTCTAACGAAACTACCGCGGGTTATTACCGTAGGATTACTTATCGTTGCTTACCTCCTTTTTTTGACGGATTTTGGTTCTTTTCTGTTTAACTGTTTACTGCTTGCCCAAGCGATAAATACTGGGTTTGGCGCGCTGCCACATTTAAATTCTAAAAATTAATATATAAAATTTCATCAAAAATCTGAAAAATCAGGTAAAGATAGAAAAAAGATATGATGATTTTATGATCTTTCTTGTGATGTAAGTTTTATAACCCTCATATTATTATTTTAAATGCAAACTTTAAAAAAGTTACAACAGCTTAAAAATTTAATTTAAAAAAATCTAAGAAGAATTTTTCCCAAATCTTTCTTAGTGCACCCCTACACTATAAGAGGAATCGCCATGCAAAATTTCAGCACATCGGGTCCAGCGGTTTAGTCTGTTCGTTATCTGTCCGTCAGTTACGGAACTGTTTTATAATATATAGACTAGATATTTACTCACCTCTGTAGTTAAATTTGAAGCACAAGGATTAAATATAAGCGATAATTGTTGGGATCATCAAGATAATCAAAAGGACTGCTTTTGTCATTGGTAGAAATATGCAAATGGAAATTGTCGCCAGTTCTTGTGCTATTTATCTCATATTTTGAACTTTTCTGTAAAAAAATTAATTCAAAGCATTTATAATGGTAGCTTTTACGAGGTTCTAAAATTCTAGTTCCAGGAATATTTTGTTATACCACAAAATATGTTAAACAGATAATTTTATTTTCATCCATCCATAAAAAACTCACAATCTGAGTTTGTCTGTCTGTAATTAAATGCAGCAAATATTGTGAAAACAAAAGAATCATTTGTAAGATGACGGTAACTTTGATATTACTTGAAGAGAAATAGTATGTTTCCTTAAAATCTATTCACAGTATCCAAGCTACAACTTTATATTTCACACTGTATTCCTCTTGAAATTTCTAATTTACTGATTGTTCAGCATTGCTTCACCTTTCTGCCAAAAGATGGCAGCACATGTAAAATTGTTTTGCTTGTTTGTTTAAAAATTATACTTATTATTTTTTAGAATTAATAGCTTAAAGATTAATATTTAAATTGGTAAATTACTTTCTAGATTTTTAAGAATTTTTGCAATAATTTGTTTATACATTTATAGCTTTAAAAAACTAATTGAACTTCTATTATTTATTCTCTTCATTGTAAAAAAAGAGCGATGCATGCTGGGTAATTCTGAATGCGGTTTGATTTTTAGTTGTTCTATGCTTAGGGTGGAATTTTCTCTTAAAAACGCTGTTGCTATTTATTCTATGTTATCTATTCATTCATTTTTTGAGAAATTCCAAATATTTATTTAAAAATCGGTGCATCCAGGTTAACTGCTAAAATCACATTATTGCATTTTATTCTAAACCATATTTATAGCAAATAACAAATGGATTTCCTAATATTCAACCACGCCATTTTTGGTAAGCAAATTCTGTTTATTATTAGAAAAATAAATTCCCATGGCATCGCAGTTTTATTATTATAAATTTTCATTAACAAAATAAATATATTTTAACTAATAGAAAAGTGTTGTGTATTATTCTTTTCTCTATTCTTTATGTCAGTTATCTATTTTTCTCTATTCTTAAATATTGTTCTTTTTATTTTATTTTTCTCTATTAAATATTCTTAATGATCGTACACTGATAGAATCTACTTTCTGAAGAATGATTCTTAAGATTACTTTTTTATTTTTCACAAATCTTTCATAATTCGGTATTTCTTATATGAAACGTTTGTCTAAACAGAAACATATAGCGTGTCTTAAAAATCACAATAAATATTTAGTCTTTTCTATGCAATGATTTAATAAACTCCTTAATTTTAGATTAAAAAAATTATATTCCGGTCAATGTAAAGTCCTTTTAGTGAACTTTTAGACCCTATGTATTGGGAAGATCATCTGACTTGCAAGAGTTTTAAAATCATAATAAAAAAACAACGCTCTTTAAGCATTTAAAAAGTTCTTTTAAGCGAAAACATGGACTTAAATGTATTAAAAGTATTTTTATTGTTGTCCTTTTCCCCTAGATATAAACCAGATATGTGCAAAATTCTGTTATTGTAAATATGCGTTTATAGTAATATATGCGTTTAACTTAACATTGTTAAATCGAAATTACTTTGTCCTATTAATCTTTCATTCGTTGTTTACACACAACTTTTAGAATAATATACTGGTAATAGCTCAGAAAATTCGGTTATTTTAAAAGGTTCGCTAATGTATTTGTAATAGTTTAGTTTACAGAAAACCGAAATAATATGCACACGCTTAGTGAAGGAATATCCACGCATTTACATGGCTGTTCCACTTAGAAATATATTTTTTATTTTAACTGCCTGGTAATATATACTTTTATCCTCAGACTTCAAAAAAGTATTTGACCACTCGTAATGCATTAGGTCCGGGGTTTCACGTAATTTCAGGAATTTAAACTAGTTTTGATACTCGGCCAAACGAATTTTTAATCAAACATATCAATCTATTTGAGTAACTAATGCTTCAAGTGTCAGATTCCCCTTTTCAGTCCCCTTTTTTAATAGAAATAGCTAGTCTTAGCTTAATATTATTGGTGGACTAGTGTCTTTACATAGGTAGCATAATGTTTTTTTCTTTTTACTCGGCTGTATTACATTTATTATTACCATGTAATCAGTGTTTTTCTTTAAAAACAACTTTGACATAAAGATTTCTTTTCAGAATATTTTACGTTTGGTCTTTATGTATGTATATTTTAACAAAAATATTTAGATTTGGTTATAGTCACAAATAGAAGGGTTTATAGTTTTTCTTCTATTTTTTGGTGATTTCAGATCTAATATTGAAAATATGAATTTAATTTTAAATTAGGTCCAACATGATGTCTTTTAATCTAGCCAAATGATAATTCAGTTTTAAAAATATCTCACTAGGTAAATTCTAGCTCGAAGCCGTAGCTCGAAGCCGTAGCTCAAAGAAATAACCGAAAGTAAATTAATCTGAGATATATTATGAAATAACAAGCCTCGATCAATAGGTAAATCTTAATTTAGTTTCATTCCTTTCGAATCAGCTTAATCCCGAGAAAATATTTTCATACAAGGCTGTAACCATTTCTTCTATCACTGTCATTTTACTTCTGGGTATTACCTTCACATAGTTATGTATTTCATTACTGCTATACATCCCGTTATCTCCCCTTGATATTAATGAAGTGGCATCCCATCTTATTGGTTATCATCCGTTGGAGGTGGAGTCTCGTGTTAAGGAATAGCCAATTAATGATATGGCGCAACCCGAGTTGTTTCTGTGCGAGCGATGATAATTTTTTTCATCACTTACTGTGGACAGCGCAGATAATGTGTAAAAGTGGAGTAATCACTTAATTTAAAAATGGGTGAGACAAAAATACCTGATGGAGATCCAGTACCTTCAAAGATTATATTATCGTTCGACGGAGAAAGTACGCAGCCAGCACCGCGCGGCGATAGAGCAACACAGGACGAGAAGAGTGTGGAGATAACAAAAAGCAAGGACAGGACATCAGCAATGTACAAAGACAGTCATGAAAATGCCCGTGGAAAACCCTTGCTCTGGCTTCTATATGAAGGGTTCATGACCTTCGACACCAACGGGATTAAAAATTCTAATTAGCTATCGGGGACCATTTGACATCGTGCATCAGAAGTCGTATTATCTTTCGGAAGGTGCGAGATAAACTCGTGATGTTGAATCATGATTTAAAAATAACTTTTACTGTTTTGCACGGGTGTGTTTAAGGGATGATTTAGCTAATCAATTCGTTTATCTATAGGTCATAATTTAAAATAAAACATAATTTTAAATAAACTTTCGGTTAATTCGAACTGATCTAAAGGCCCCCAAACACTTGTATTGGAATTAATGTTAAAAATATCTCATTAATTCGAACTAAAATTTTATCACTTCGGTTAATTCGAACTAAAAATTTGACAAAAAAAATTCTTTTTCCTCGTTTGCTGGAGAAAATACACACTGTATTTATTATTCTGTGTGTCAAAGTCATCTGTATTTCTTTTCTGTGTAAAGAGGCACATACCTGCATTCCTAGACTTTTGCATGTCCGCTGAACGTTAGTAGCTATTGTCCTTCTTATTAGTGCTAAACGGAAAAAGCAATTTTCCTTTATTTGTATCGATTTTCTTAGAATTTCAGAAAAACCAGTCTTTACTACAGATTCTGCGTCAGTTATACCTGCCTCAGTTATACAGAGCTACGTCAGTTATACCTGCAGTGCAGACAAGTTAATGTGGTCTAGTTTTTCTTCCTCATTGTGTGGTGTGAACGTGTAAAAATTCAGGATGTCTACACGTGGAAAGTACAAAACCCTAACTTTGGAGACAAAGGTAGAAATTTTAAAGAAAGTATATAATGGCGAATGTAAAACAAGTTAGCAGCTATGGAATTTAAAAAAAATGCCTTGTCAACTAATTTGGAAAACAAGGAGTCAATTTTAGATTCATGGGAAAAATCAAAATTTGCTAGAGGAAGGAAACGCATGAGAAATGCGTCCCAAGAAGATCTAGAAAAAGCTTTACTGCTATGGTTCCAGGATGTTAGATCTCGAAATTTTCCAATAAATGGACACCTAGTGCTGACGAAGGCTGATGAAATGGCAAGTCGAATGGGTATTGAAGATTTTAAATGCAGTGATGGATGGCTTTCTTGATTTAAGTCAAGGCACAATATTTCTTATCAAACTGTATGTGACCAAAGTTCTGTTGTAAAATAAGACGTATGCACTAATTTCGGTAGGAAACTGCCAGGGCTTTTCTCTACTTACCTGCCGAAATATATTTTTAATGCGGCCATGATGGACTCTATTAAAACTCTGAAAGCATTTATTCTGATAGAACCTTCCTCTGAAAATGAATTGAAATGTTTACTTCAAATCGAGAAGCTGGCTGAACAATGTAGGCATCATAAACAGAACCAAACATCCATTTTACAGTTTTTCTCCAAAGTGAAATTCATATTTTTAATTAAAGTTTACTTTCTACTGCATATCTTCTGCTTCATTTTATGATTAAGGCAAATCTGTATTGCTTTTTAATATGTTTAATTTTAGATAACGTAGTATAATATATTTTCTGGTGTTATACATACTAGGAGATTTTTCTTCTTCAGTGATACACATTTAAAGTTCTCTTAACATCGGATAATTCTAACTTTTTTCTGAGAACCTTTGAGTTCGAATTAACGAGCGGCCTACTGTATATATATATATATATATATATGTGTGTGTGTGTTAGTTATTTGTTCCTGGCTGCAAGTAGCTTTAGGGCTATTACTGGTATTCTCTATCATCTATTTCTTATATATATATATATATATATATACAGAGTGTCCATAATTAAACTTCCCTACTTTAGAGTTGTCTACAGTCGAAACTATTGTTCAGAAAATTAGGAAATTTTATGTAGGACATATTGAAGGGATGAGAATTTGTTTGAGAGAATAAAAAAGTTAGTTTAAAATTTCACCACCAGAGGACTTTTTTTCAGGAATTACACATTACGACTGTTTTTTTTACTTTAGATTTCACCATCTTTTTATTCACAGGTCACCCTAACACAATAATTCATACTCATTCAATTTTACTGTCATCAAAGTGATTGCAAAGTGGATAGGAAATTTGGTCGATAACTAATTTTCGTAAAAAAAGAGTTGAAGGAACGAAGAAGAAAGAAATATGCAAATTAATTTTTGTCGACGTAGAGCAGAAACTGTTATAAAACCTAGAAACTTTCATGGAGATTTTGTTTTTAGCGTGCTTGCTATTGCTAATCAGAATGTCATCGATAATAGTACCAGATCGAGCTTTGTTTGAAAAATTGTTTTACCAAAACGATAATTCAGCACTACTTGCTCTACGAAAAATTCGGAATTTGAAAGGGATAGCTATAACTCTGTTTCTAATTGATGTAAAATGAAAATCGAAACAGTTTTGAAAAAAGAATAGATTAAATCACACGATTCTTGCAAAAAATAAAATTGACTAAAAAAGTCAGAAAATAATTGCAAAATAAAAGGAACTTTTTATATACCATATTTTTAAATTTTCTGTTGAATCATATAAACTTGTCAATTCTATGTATTAATAAATACTTTTTTAAAATTTTTTGATGAATTATCCTATGAACTTGAAAGAAAATGAAGTTAACTAGAAATCAACTTGCGTTTAGTTTTTAATCCCGTCCCGGCCGATAGATGGCTGCACCAGTCTACAAAACACAATTAACTGAAAAAGTATTCAATTCTGCTTAAAGATGGCTAAAATAATTAAAATAATGCATTTTCATCATGTACTGAGCTATACTAAAAGTTTCAAATGTCTAGCTAGTCGGGAAGTTAGTTAAAAATCGATTGCAAGATTTGTACCGGACAAACAAACACACACACACATATAAACAAACAAGAAAGAGAGTTAATAAAAACATGGTAATGACATTTTCAACGTAGGCAGTCACCTTAGTCGTGTTATACGGGAGTCTACTGTACTTATATGACACCTATAATCATGTATATGGAATAATAGGTAGGTGTTCGTTAGGAGCACAACGGCAATTTTTTTTAAACGAGGTCAGATCAGGCCAGAACTTTCATTTTAAATCTGATTTAAAGCGTTGACAAACACAATTGTTCCCCCTCGAGGAACTGTGATTGCAGAAACTTCTTTCTGTCAACCAACTAATCCTTACACAAACTTATTGGTTTTAGGTAAGTGTAAGAGGTCAGTGTATAACGTTTTGCACAGAGAGAGAGAGAAGGATAGATATAGGGAAAATAATTTTAAAATATTTTTTATTAAATTTATTCTTTTGAAAATGTCTTGTACGTAATATTCAATTTCTGCATTTTGATAATTTTTCAACTTTGGTTTCTTTCTCATCACGATTTAATGGTTTTGAACTGGAATGAAAGAGGGAGAAAAATTGGCAAAAATAAATTCAGGCAGGATAAAAGAATTTTGCGAAAGACAAACCTGAATATATGGATAAATGATATTTGAAAATAAATTCCATGCCAGTACATTGAATTTATTATTAATAAGTTTGTGACATACCTTGGAATTGAAGGAATAACAAATTGTTTCTGTCCACTGAATTATTACAAAATTGAACTGAAGAAAAATCTTTAGTCCCAATATCAAATGAAGCCATATAAAAAAAGGATTACATCATATGATAGTAGGAGAAATAGATGAATACGAAAGTAGAATGGAAAATGTACAGCCGGTGCATGAAGAAAATGAAACAGGACAAAAGAAGAATTTCATAATATGCAATTCAACTGATATTTAAAATAGATATCCTGCCAAAACTGAAATTTCTTTCTAGTATATATTTTGTTGTTAAATAATGATTGTAGTAAATTTCGACGTTCAAAAGAAACTACAGTACAAATGCCAAATCTTAGTGTTTTTAAATCCATTTTGTTTATTTTGCAATTTCTATAATAATGTATTCATTATAGAAAACAAATGTATACATTATTGTTGAAGGTCGGGAGATAAAATCATAAATTTCGAATATAATGTAATAAAATTTTGTAAAAAAAGGGAAAAATCATATTGAAAAAGTTCCTGTTTAAATGAAAGAACCCATGTTTTATTGAACTTTGATTAATCTATTTCCAAACAAAGTCATATGTTTCTCATTTAGTAAAATTTTATTTTTTACATCAATTAATTTCTTTTTTAAAAGCGAAAGAATAAAATTCTAAATTTGTATGAACTAACCTGAAAAATAAGACTGCATGTCATATTCTCAAACAAGAAAATATTCCAATAATGTTTATAATCAGTTTTAATTTTCTATCTTTTTCCTTTCATATTGAATTATCTGGAAACATGAGAGGCCAAAATAATTTAAAACATTAGTTTTGTAAATTTTGAAAGCTGTCTTATTCTGTAAAAGGGTTTCTGCAAAATCTTTTTTTTTCTATTCAATAGTTCCATCTGCAATTGTAATTGTTAACGTCAGAGGACGTGAATTACACTGAATTTAATCCACTAATGTACCCCTATAGTCATTTTAAAGTCATCTTTTTAAATCTGATACCGGTAATAAAAGTCCCTGTTGATGGTCTTCGTACAAAATAGACAAAAAGGTTATTTTTTTTCTCCTGTTTCACCAGTTTAAAGAGATGGTGGACATTACAAAGACATTTTTGAAAATTTTACCTCAGAGATATGAAATTTTACATATATATTCATTAAAGTATAACTATATTAAAAACATTATAAAATTTTATAAATATTTAAAAAAAATTATATTTAACACTAGAACCTCGGAGCGGGTCAATTTGAAACGATGTTTAATTTATCACCACGCGAAAAGTATCGATTGAAAAAAAAATTCCCTTTATGACTTTTAATATTTTAAGGTGAACAACAATTTACCAAAATTAAAAATTCGTAACATAAATAATTTTCCGATTATTAACACTTATACCTAGAACCGCGGAGCGGGTCAATTTGACCCGTAAGAACTGTTAATGCACAAATAACGAAAAACAGGTGCATTTTCTCGAACTGTAACTGTAAAATACTTCTACCCCACCCTAGAATTCCTTAAATGGTCTGTACCAGAAGGGGGAATAGTGAAGGTTTTTCAGTCAAGGTCATTATATTAGGTTTCAAGCACGAACTACGTTCGAAAGCAGTAAAAAATCACTGCGAATATTTAGACTTTTTGAAGTTGCTTTTATTCTGTAATTAGTATATGTATAAAAACTATGTCACGATGCCGTAATCTTGCTGTTCAAGAAGCTTTAAATTATTTAAACAATTATCTGAAAAGGATTCAGAAGGTTCGAAAAAAGGTTTCTCAAAATTCGATTTTGAGTAGTGAGGATGAATACTTGCCTGCTAATGAAGAAATTTGGATTCGGATGAAGAAAATGAAAGTGAAGATGACTCTGACAATGCTCTAACAATCGCTGGTCCTTCTTATCGCAATACTGATGATAATTTATCTGATAAAAAATAAAAATCAAACATTCCAAGAAAAGATACACACACGCAAAGCAATTTGAAAAACAAATCGACAATAACATTCAAAGTTGGAAATAATGAAGATGACAAAGATGGGATAATTTGGAATGTCGCTCAATTAGGAACAAACGATAGAGGAAGAAAATCAAAGTGAATATTTTGAAAGAAGTTGGGGGACCCAACACCACATGCTAAACGCAATGTTATCGACAACAGTCCTTCAAGTGTTTGGAGACTTTTTATAGATGAATGGATATTGAATCACATAGAGAAATGTACTGAATATGAAACTCACCGGCAGATTCATGAAAGAGAATGGAATATAACATTAATAGAAATAGATGCTTTAGCAAAAATTTTATATGCACCTGGTATATATTGTACAAAATGACTTGAACTGAATAGCTTGTGGTCAAAGGACTGGGGACCATCATTTTTCCAAAATACAATGTCAAGAGACCAATTTCGTGAAATAATGGGATTTTTACGCTTCGACGTAAAATCAACAAGATAAAAGAATCTAGAGACAGACAAATTTGCCCTTATTTCGGATATCTGGAATCGTTTCATGGAAAATTTCAAGACTAACTATACACCAGGTCCTAATAGAACCGCAGATGAACAGTTATTTCTTACAAAAACTAGGTGTAGGTTTATTCAATACATGCCAAACAAACCAGATAAGTGTGGAATCAAGTTCTGGTTGGCTGCAGATGTTGACTAAAAATATCTGATAAATGGATTCCCGTATCTTCGAAAATATAACCAAAGTCCATCCTATGTTTCTATATCTGAACATGTATTGCTGCGACTAATAAGTCCATATGAGAACAAAGGTAGAAATGTCACTACGAACAACTTTTACACAACACTGAAGCTTGCAGAGGCATTGAAATCCAAAAACACCAGCCTTGTAGGAACTGTAAAACGCTCAAGAAGAGAAATACTAGTCTCTTAAAAAATGTTAAAATCCACATTGTATTCGACTACGGTACTAATCCATAAAGACATGAGTCTAACTGTTTATCGAGGTAAAAAAGATAAAAACGTATTGTTGCTAAGTAGTCTCCATCCAAACGTAGAAATTGCAGATAACCCCCCCAAAAAAACTACCTGATACAATCGCTTTCTACAACGCAACTAAATACGGTGTGGACGTGATTGAACAAATGGCAAGGAAATATACAGTCAAGTCTGCTTCACGTAGGTGGCCGGTGCAGGTATTTTTTGTAATATTTTGGACCTGTTGCAATCAATGCCTGGGTTTTATATAAAGCTGTAACTGGAAAATCTATTAGTAGACTGAAATTCATTCAAGACTTGGTTGAAAATTGCTAGAAAAGTTTGTTCTCTTCCGACATAAAAAGGCGGCAAAAAGAGCATGTGAAGCAACCAGTGAAAACGACGGACAACCACGAATTAAGCGTAAACGATTCCGATGCGATATTTTGAAATGTGAAAATAAAACTCTAGATATCTGTTCAAAATGTTAAGCACCCATCTGTGGAAAATGTACCAATCTTATTACTCAGTTTTGTACAAAATGCACACAGTAAATTGGATTTTAAAATCAGTAAATCTAAGTACTGATAAAAATTTTAGTAACTGAAAAAAATTTTAATATTTAATTTTTTAAAATTATTTCTAAACATATGGAAAAGAGATACTCTGTTTTACCATTGAAATTAGGAAATTTATGTCATATTTTGTTAAAGAGACATGTTATTATACTCAAGGATATTAAAATTTTAAATAATGCGATTTTGTAAAAATTGAGTTAATTTCTCTTGATTTACATAAATTATTTAATGTAAATTCTGAGAAATATTGATTATTATTTAAAAAATAAAATATTTTAGTTAAATAAATTAAGCGCTTGTGCATATTCTATAAATTTACAATATAGGGTCAAAATGACCCGCTCCGCGGTTCTAGGTATATCGAAAGTCCCGCGGTTATAGTGTTAAAAAAACGAAATAATTTTTTTAAAATGTTCGTTGAGATCCAATTTTTAACTGCCCCCCTTAATTTTGCGTTTATGTTGCTTATAAATACATTTTAAACACATTTATATATTATACTGTGGTTTCGTTGAATAACTAATTCTTAGGAAATATTTTATGCTTGTACTCTGAATTTTAGTGAAATTTTCGTACTTTTTTACATTGAAGTTAAACTTTGATTATCTGAAAGATGTCGAAATCTAAATTGGATACATAAATTTATTTTGATGTATTGTAGTATGTGGCGGTGAATAAAGAGAAGTTTTAATTGATTGGGGTATTAGATATTAAATAAACTGATGATGATAATTATGATTTTAAATTCATTGCTTAATAATGTGGTTAGTACATTGATTAATTGTGATTCCCAAATGATGGAAACAACTCTTGTTTACACTGACAAGTTAATTTATTGATTATTAACACATAAAAAATATGATACAATACTACTAAATATTTCATCCTTCATTTACACATTACTCACAACTTCATTACTAATAAATTAATTTACTACGACTCATATATTTAATTCATTCACTTATTATGATAACATTTTATAAACATAATCACTCATATTACCACGTTCCATTACTACCAATATTTACTCATATATATAAGCATAACATCGTATTAATTAAATTGTTTTTTTTTTACGAATTATCGGTCATCTCCTTAGCATTTTATACTCGAATAACATCATCGTCGCGCTCTATATTAGTTATTAAGGCTACACACTGAGAAGCAATGACAGTAATATAAAAAGGAAACGCAAAATTCGGTACCTCGAAAGATGACTGTTAGATCACTATGATGGGCAGCTGGCACTCGCAAGGACGAACTTCGTTGTATTATCATCGCACGGAACTAGGGCACTTTCTTCGTCTGGTACATGACTCCTTCACTCCTTGCAGACCCTCGGCACGGAACACTGGGGTGCTCTCTTCCTAGGTATTAGGGCTCCTTTGCATGGGCCACGATTTATATTTATATCATCGGAGGTACTTCGTACATTCATCGGATTGACACTACTTCTATATTTCAAACTTCTAACTGACTCTCATCATAGGTTATATGACTGCTTTCCCTCCTTGCAGACCCTCGGGACGGGACACTGGGGCGCTCTCTTCCTAGGTATTAGGGCTCCTTTGCATGGGCCACGACTTATATTTATATCATCTGGGGTACTTTGTACATATTCATCGCATTGACAATACTACTTTTTAAAATTCTAACTAACTCTCCTTCTTCTGTGCCTTCCTATCTTATTTCATATTATTTTCTCTTATTAATGCTGAATCCACCTCTTACAATTTCCATTGGTCATATTATTACCATGCCATCGCCATTCGTCCGTGACTGCCTCCTCTCAATCCCCTTTTCACCAATGCGCATCGAGGGCGAGACTTATAAAATTCTCTCTAACTTAACTTTTTTCCCATGCTTCGGCATCAAGCAGGGTGGCCTGTTTTATAGCCATCATAAATTTAGTCTTTCCTTTCTTCTTTTCTTCTATTCGTTGCAACTCACTCTCTTGAACTTTTATCTTATACTTCTTGCTACAAGCACAATCTATATATTTCGTTTCGCTATATTGTTGGCTCTCTCCCTTTCTCTTTTTATTGCCCGTCATTTGCCATGTTTCTTTCTTATATTTAGCAATTATTTTACTTCGTCCCGTAATTTTCAATTCTCCTGCTCGTGGCCGTGACACTACTGTCATGTCCTTATGACATGGTAGTCTTTATTTTAAATTTTATAAAATTTCGTCAAAAAGTATGACGCAAGGAATATTTCCAAGACTTGCAAATCTGGAAATTATTCATTTTGAGAACAAGCCATTTAAAAGAGGTTTTTCCCCTAAATTTAATACTTACTTTTCTAAAGCCACGAAGTTTTCATTTTAATTTTCACTACACATTTTAAATTCATCTTATTCCAATATTTATATCTTTCGTAAATTTAAAAAAATTCTAAATTTCGTTCAATTTTTGGTAATTTGAAAGTTAGAATAGAAAAAGAAACTTATAGAGGAATTTATATGCGAACTTGTTCAATTAAACCATCTGAGGTATTAGAAATATATGTTTAGCTCAGAAATATACACATAAATGATATTATATTGTGCCCATTTTGCCTAAAAATAGTAATATCATATCTATGGATGTAAATGTTTGAAAATACTGAATTTTGTATTGATGGTAAAAAATGTGTTATCTATTCTTTTAGTTTCCCAAGAAACTATGTGGATTGCTTCAAGGAAAATGTTAAATAAGTAGGAATTCATCTCCATTTAAATTCCATTTAATCTAAAATATAGAAAAGAACTGATGTAAATCATATTTAAATTTGTTCCTTGTGTCATATTTTAAGTCCATTTTCAGAAGTTTTATTCTCTTTTTCACTTGCATTACCCAACTCAAATATTTTACTCTTCTATTTCTTTCTAAGAAAAATAATGGAGTATGTTACTCTCTTCTGTTAAATAAGATTTATTTTGCACTATATATCTTTAAAGGCTTCTGTGTATTTAAATCAAAACCTAAAAATATCATTTTTATCTTTTCCGTTGCATTAAAACTTGGGTCCTATGATATGCCCTTAATGAGGGAATGAGTTTTCTTCTATATTTATAAATCTAATAACGCAAGAGGATTTTAAAAAATATTTTGTCAACTTTTTGAAAGAAATGTAATGCACTACCAAAGGAATTGGGCAATTTTTTTTCAACAAATTAATATTGGTTTTACAGTTAGTAATATTTTAGTACAGAGAAGTAATATTCCTGAAGTACCAAATTATCAATAAAAATATTTTATGGAAAAATTTTATAAAAAGAATGGACGACTGTCCCTTTCGTGCATTTTTTTTTTGAAGATTCAAAATGCAAATTTCAAACATTGTGATCAATCAATAGGCATATTTTGTTCTTTTTTCAGGATTGAAAAGGTCAATCTGATGAATTATTTAAGATTTATGACCCGAGACATTTACATTACACTAGATTTGAGTTCCAATTTCGTACATTATTGAGGATCCCAGAATTTCTCCTTTTTTAGCGGGATCTGCCTCGTACGTTATGAAAGATATATATATATATATATATATATATATATATATATATATATATATATGTATTGATAATAACAATAATAACGGTTGTAGCCGGGCACATAACTTGACCGTCGAAATCATCAGTTTTGTAGTCGTAGCTAAGGCAAATGGAAACTGTGGCGGGGCGAAGCAATGGCCGGGAGCTTCAAACATTTTGTATCCATAACGTGCAAAGTAGCGAGTGGCGACGTAGATGGAGAGGCAATAAACACTTCGGAACACATCAGGAAAAAGGCAGCTGGTTCATACAAAGTCTTTATTCAGGACATTGTCTCGTAGAACATCAATTAGATTTACTCGAACACCTTCCGCGACGCTGGCCGGGACGGGGACGCGGCCCCGCCCGTACAAATTTGACAAGAGCGAAAACTACACCTTTTCTGGCTGTGAGCAAACACCCAAAAGCTACGGAGTTATCGAGAAAAGCGCGAGTTTTTCAGGCGGGCTGAACTTTAATTGGTTAAAAACTGACACGTGATTAAGTCGCGTCATATGAGGTGATGGTCTCGCGATGCCCGTTATATAATGCTTATATAAGCTTTGGCCACACGTGCCTTAGGGGAAAAACTAATAAATTATTTCGGTTTCCATGTAGGTCGCGATTCAAAGGTTAAGGGGACGGTATTCTGTTGCGTTAGGATGAAAACTTTGGAACGGGCGTGATAAATAATAAAAAGGGTTTTAAATTTATTTAATTTCCCCCCCTCCGGAAAAGACTTGCGTGAAGGGCCTACTCCTTCAGCAAGGCTCTCCATCAGGCGAGATCCGCATATCAAAATGTAATTGGGACTAAAATTTTGAGGAGTAATTTGAAATAAAATTTTGACTCGGGGGTTGACAAATTTAAATTTAGTATTACTATCATTTTTGTGTGTCTGCTCAGGTCATGGGATATACAAAATAGCACAAACTTGCATTAAAAAAAATAAATAATATTAATACACTTAAATTACAGTTTGAAAGGAGTATGGCAATATTCAACTATTAAAAAAACTTAAATATACACTTAAAATGGAATGATAAAAATATAATTATTAAAACACAATAAATCACAACATTTGTTTTAAAAAAAGTACTTAAAACTTTAAAAGGCAAAAATAATTCAAAATGGTCATTGTCGGGTTACATTCATGAGATCCAGAGGTTCACACATAATAGGGTTTTTCTAAGAGAAAGTTTAAATGATAGATTTTTTTCTTTATTTGGACGACACGCAAAGTTTAACCATCTAAATGGAGTCAAGAGGTGTTAGGCACCCAAAAAAATCAAAAAGGAAAAATGATCTCTGGTTCATGAGGTTGGTCATTATTCAGGTTTAGGCTTCATTGTGGTTATTAAAGTTAATTAGTTAAATTGGTTACTATCTTCAACGGTTTACTATAATTTTTTCAAATGCACCATGGAAACAAATTAATAAGAAAAATTTTAAAAATACAGTTCAACACAGTAAACAAATTGAATAAAGGTAATTTGGCAATACACTTCTCGATTAATTAGGAAAATGGTTCAATTAGGCTAAACAGGGTTTTAGAAATAATGTTCTTAAAAGTTGTGTTACAATCCTCAGTGAACCAAAACACTCAACATTAATGTTTTTTAAGTTAGGAAGAAATGGATTTACACCACTGGAGCAATGAACTTAGCCTAGGTCTCCAAATGTGACAATCTGCGGTGTGATATTCCACAGAGGCCCGGTGAAAACGCACTAAATTCAGGCCCACTGAGCTACCATTGGTTGGGTTGTTCGAGGATTATTTTGCGTTCGGGGTCGAACCGAATCACAAAGATTTATTATTATTAAATTAAATTATGGTCGGGGTCTAACCGACTCATTTGGGATTTGTGTTATATCATATTTGTGGTCGGGGTCGAACCGACTCACAAGGAATTAAATTTCAATTAAGTTGAGGTTAGGTTACCGGAAGAAAAATTTTGTTTAACTTAATTCGGTGCAAATTGTTTCCAATCATTAATTTTCTCAAATATTTTTATTTAGTTAGAAGCGTGCACATTCGTATGTCTTGTTACGGTAAAAAGTATAGGGAAAACAGGATCACTTTAACACAAATCAGGAATTCACGTTTACTGTCATGTTATTTGGATAGTATCCGGATACAAATATTATTAATCTCTGAATATTCAAGACTCATCAGAAATTTAAAAATATCAAAATATTCATTATAAAATAAGAACATCAAAAACACTTAAATATATACTTAAATAGACACTAAATATTATTTTTCACTTCTGCATATAACAACATGACATACTATATTACTAAAATATGACCAATCTAAATTTTAATATATTCTTCAGTTATTAATAATCTTACTGGTATCTCATAACACAATAAAAATCAATAGTACTTTAAATGTTAAAAATCACTCACTGAAACCAAAATACACAATAAATGAGATGATTAAAATATATCAAAATTAGTAATTTAAATCTCAAGTATAACATCAAATTTTCAATGCGTATATATCTTTTATTGAAAAATAATTGAAAATATTTTAGACTGTAACTTACCCATGGAGTATCAATCATTATTTTATTTTAATATTATTATGATATAACTCAAAATTCAAATTGGTAAGAAGAAAAAAATTGGGGTTAAGAAACTAAAACAATCCAAATTATATGATGTCGTGGAGTCACCTCGAAACATTGGTTCCACTGCCTAAGTCACAATATATTTTCTTCCTCTTCCAGTTTAACATCATTATCATCTTCATGTCGTAATTGCTCATTTTAACACGCGCACACACAATATTATTTTTTTTTTTGATGAAGCCATCAAGGCATTTTTTCAAAAACGCGCACATTATTCCCCTTGAAGATCACGCTGAACTCCGACGCAGAAAAACAAACATGTCTCTCTCCATTGCTTAGCACACAGAAACCGAACCAAAACATCTCCTTTGACGCGCATACTGTCGTAGCGAAAAATTATCCATGACGGAACACAATCTTGAAGGAATATCGCGAATCACTTTCTACAACACACGCGCACACAAATTTTTTCCTTCTCTCACTTCGCGAAAACACATGAAACACACCGAGTCACGACGAACGAAGGGCAAGAATATCTGTATAGAAAAAATATCGGCACGAGATGGCGCCGACCTGACACAAACTGCACACAACGGGTATTACGAATTTTCTCCGAGGCGAAAAAACACTTGAATATCCATTGGAGATCTTGCCGTGGACAGGTTCACATCCTGCCGAGCTAAATTGTAATGATAATAACAATAATAACGGTTGTAGCCGGGCACATAACTTGACCGTCGAAATCATCAGTTTTGTAGTCGTAGCTAAGGCAAATGGAAACTGTGGCGGGGCGAAGCAATGGCCGGGAGCTTCAAACATTTTGTATCCATAACGTGCAAAATAGCGAGTGGCGACGTAGATGGAGAGGCAATAAACACTTCGGAACACATCAGGAAAAAGGCAGCTGGTTCATACAAAGTCTTTATTCAGGACATTGTCTCGTAGAACATCAATTAGATTTACTCGAACACCTTCCGCGACGCTGGCCGGGACGGGGACGCGGCCCCGCCCGTACAAATTTGACAAGAGCGAAAACTACACCTTTTCTGGCTGTGAGCAAACACCCAAAAGCTACGGAGTTATCGAGAAAAGCGCGAGTTTTTCAGGCGGGCTGAACTTTAATTGGTTAAAAACTGACACGTGATTAAGTCGCGTCATATGAGGTGATGGTCTCGCGATGCCCGTTATATAATGCTTATATAAGCTTTGGCCACACGTGCCTTAGGGGAAAAACTAATAAATTATTTCGGTTTCCATGTAGGTCGCGATTCAAAGGTTAAGGGGACGGTATTCTGTTGCGTTAGGATGAAAACTTTGGAACGGGCTTGATAAATAATAAAAAGGGTTTTAAATTTATTTAATTAATTTAAACTAATTTAAACTTTTTTTTAAAATTTATTAAATTAAATAAATTTAAAACCCTTTTTATTATTTATCACGCCCGTTCCAAAGTTTTCATCCTAACGCAACAGAATACCGTCCCCTTAACCTTTGAATCGCGACCTACATGGAAACCGAAATAATTTATTAGTTTTTCCCCTAAGGCACGTTTGGCCAAAGCTTATATAAGCATTATATAACGGGCATCGCGAGACCATCACCTCATATGACGCGACTTAATCACGTGTCAGTTTTTAACCAATTAAAGTTCAGCCCGCCTGAAAAACTCGCGCTTTTCTCGATAACTCCGTAGCTTTTGGGTGTTTGCTCACAGCCAGAAAAGGTGTAGTTTTCGCTCTTGTCAAATTTGTACGGGCGGGGCCGCGTCCCCGTCCCGGCCAGCGTCGCGGAAGGTGTTCGAGTAAATCTAATTGATGTTCTACGAGACAATGTCCTGAATAAAGACTTTGTATGAACCAGCTGCCTTTTTCCTGATGTGTTCCGAAGTGTTTATTGCCTCTCCATCTACGTCGCCACTCGCTACTTTGCACGTTATGGATACAAAATGTTTGAAGCTCCCGGCCATTGCTTCGCCCCGCCACAGTTTCCATTTGCCTTAGCTACGACTACAAAACTGATGATTTCGACGGTCAAGTTATGTGCCCGGCTACAACCGTTATTATTGTTATTATCATTACATATATATATATATATATATATATATATATATATATATATATATATATATATATATATATATATATATATATATATATATATATATATATCTTTATATATATATACATATATATATACTGCCCTCCCATAGTTAAGGTACAACCTGTTTTTTGAAGCTTTATAATAAAGGCAGTAACAATAAAATTCATAGTGTATATATGTATATATATATATATGTATGAATGATACACTGATATTCGGGATTCATTGAATATCGCCTTGTACACAGGATAGAAGTAGATAAATATAAAGAACAAAAAAATCAATGCCATTTTATCAGATTTGTGATTTACATTTTTTATTTTTGCTAGAATAAGAGACGGAACTGTCTTAAGTTAAAGAGTTCCATTGACGGGGAAAATAAGCATTTATTTACAGTAGGTCAAAGACGTACAAGCTACAAAATAGATACAGACTAACTGACAGATAAAAAAGAACAACATATGTATTTATAAGCAAACACACACACATATATAAATATATATATATATATATATATATATATATATATATATATATATATATATATATATATATGTATGTATGTATGTATATACATACTGCCCTCCCAAAGTTAAGGTACAACCAGTTTTTTGAAGCTCACCATTAAAATAAAGGCAGTAACAATAAAATACATAGTGTATATATATGAATAATAGTATCGAACTTAAAGAAAACTTATGTAGAAAACCTTGGTCACCACTTTAATTTTCAAGAATTGTAACTTACATAAAAGTAAGAGATAATGTGGAAAAATCAAACTTTCCTGATTTTGTGTGTAAGTATTGTGCATGACTGTTTATTTTCAATTTTTGTTGGCAATTTCGTTGACAGTACCCAGAAGAGTCTACCAATTTCTCGGAGAAGTCGTTTAACCGATGCATTAAGGTAGCGGGCCATCGGATGGATAGAAATGGGACTGTCACAAGCTGATGCTACTAGACGTCTTAATGTGTCTCGAAGTGTGGTAAAACATCAGTGGAACCAGTTTACATCAGAAGTGTCTGTGTCTAGAAGAACTGTTCCATGCCGACCACGAGTTATTGTACCAGCGGGAGACCGCTCTATAGCTCTTTTGGCCCGAAGGAGGAGAAGCATTACTGTGTCTGAGTTTGTTTCAGATCAATTTATTGCTTCAGGGCAAGAATATCCGATTCTGCGATGCAAAGACATCTTCACAATCGTGGTCTCCATGCAAGACGACCAGTTTTGTGTGCCCCACTTAACCGACGACAGAGAAGTGTCCGTTTATGTTGGGCAATAGGCCCAATATATATATATATATATATATATATATATATATATATATATATATATATATATATATATACAGAGGCTGTTCGCACATTTTTTAGACGATTTTGGTAAGCGGTAATAATAAATAGTTTGCTGCAAATAAAATAATTGCAATTGTACTATGTTTTTAAAAGTCAAAATTATCGTCTGCGGCTTGAAAGTTTTGTTTTTATTCAAGATGGTGTTTTTAACAAAGCAGTGGTTCGAAGGCTACATTTATGCTCTTTCCGAAGAGAAATATGCATACTCCGTTATCCAAAAACTATGTGAGAGTCATGGTTTTGTGATATCTAAAGCCTCGATAGGTAATATCGTCAACAAGAAAGGAAAAAAACGTCAAATTGGAGCCTCAAGGGGGAAAAAAATTCCAAACAAGTATCCAAGAAAAAAACGGACATCTTCGACTATTGCAAAGGTACGTTGTTTAATGTTAAAAGAAAATACCCCTAGTCAAAGGACAGTTGCAAAATCATTAAAATGCTCGGCGTCCACTGTAAACAAACTGATAAACGTTGATTTAAATCTTTAGAAAGTGAAAAAACGCAATGTGCAGCGTCTTCTTCCAAATAATATCGCTGAACGCAGGACACGCTGCAGAATTCTATATGAGAAACACTTATCCAAAGAAAAATGGAAAACAATTGTCTCAATAGATGAATCATGGGTGTATTTAAATGACTGCAACAAAAAAAGAGCTATTTATTATCATAAAAGTGGAGAAAATTTTAAGTACATGGTTTAAAGAATCGAAAGAAAGTTTTTCTAAGGGATTCATGATTGTTGATGGTTTTTCTTATAATGGCAAGTTAAAAATAAAGAGAGTGGAAAAAAATGTCAAGATTAACTCCAAATACTATCAGGAACATATTTTATCCCCAATTTTTTCTGAATGAAATACCATCGCTTTACCCACAGTGCCATCAATCTGTGAGACTCCATCAGGACAAAGCTAGCAGTCACACATCAAAATCCACTGTAAATTTCATAAAAGAAATGGGACAAAAAACTGGTATCAAGGCCATACCCTTCACTGATATCCCTACTAAATCTCCCGATGTATCACCTATGGATTTTTGTGCTTTCGGACTTTTAAAATCTGCATTATCCAAACGTCGTCCCAAAACCCTTACAGGACTCTGGAAAGCTGTTCAGGATGAATGGGATAGAATACCTCTTCTGACACTTCAAAAGGCATTATTATCCTGGAAATTGCGGTGTCGAAAGATAGTTCAAAATAAGGGATTTCAAATAGAGCATTTAAAACACAAGAATTTTATGTAATTTAGTTTTGTGAATACAATATACATCGTCTAAAAAATGTGTGAACAGCGTCTGTATATATAGGGGAAGGTGGGGTAAGATGACGAATTTAAGCTTCAAATATTTTTCCTGAATTAAATAAGTGGTATAAATACCTGAAATTTACATAAAGACTTCTTTCAACCTTTGTGTTTTATAAAAAAAAATTGAAACAATTTCATCTCCTCTTGAAAGATGGCAAAGTATTCCCTTCCCCCAAGAAAGTAATTTTCATCATCTTACCCATTACGTGGGGTAAGATGACTAATGGTGGTGGGTAAGATGACTAAGGGTGGTAGGTAAGATGACGAATCGATAAGAATATAAATCAAGATATAACCGTTTATTTTTAAAAATCCAGAGAAACAATTTCACTTAGGTACTCACACAGATAACACTAAAAATACAATGACAGATTACCCATAATGAAACAAAAACTTAAGAAAAATTAAGAAAAAAAACATAGGTAATAAAGTCCATATTCAGAAATCGCTTTTCCAGGGTCTGTTTTTCGCTTCATTATCATCCCAGCCGGAACATTGAGCATGTGCCCAAGATTTGCAACTGAAGCACTGATACCATAATTCATCCTTTCCCTCCTCCAAGCAAATAATGCAATCTTTTTCCAATAATGTTTCAGTATCATAGTCGTCGTCCTCCACATATGGAACTTCTTCTTGTGATAACTCATCAGATGACCATTAATCCCGTTGACGCATTCTAGTTTTCCTTCTTTTTCTAGGTGTTTTCGGTAAACATTTAGCTTTCTTTGACACTAATGTTTCAGCTTTCCTTTTCAATCTTTCCTGTCGTTTCGGTTCCATGAATTATTTTTCTTTCTTCTTTTTTTTCAAGAGCTTGTTTTACAGGAGATCCAGAAATGTGGTAAGAAGGCAGTTTCTTCCTAGGTTTTCTGGTTGTTTTCTTACTTACCATCGGAAGTGGAGGAAGAGCTGAGGAAGTTGATGGCTGAGGAGATAGGGTTGATGAAATGGTAGGTTCAGAAGGAAAGGCCGAAGAAATGTGCTGCTGACAAATGGTAGGATAATCTAATTGGTTGTTTTCAACAACATCAGTGGTTTATGAAGCGTGAAAACCTTTGTCTGAGAAAATATTGCTGTCTAGAGGCTCAATGCCAGTAGTTCTGAATCCGTTCACAGCAATCTGGACAGTACTAATTCTAAGGTATGCTCCTCGTCATCTTACCCCACAACGCCATTTTCGATTTCAACTTGTTTATCAGTATCCAAGCTTATCGTAAATAAATTATAGCATACATGATTTTTAACGTCACGAGTTGTATTTTGAGAGAGAAAATAGAGGAGAAAAAATAACTTACCGTAGTCGGGTAATTCCTTGCGCTGTGAAGTCCAAAATTTACAAGCACAGATTAAAGAAATACATTTGAGTCGCCACTACTCACAAAATGATCTGAACTTATATTACTTGTAGTGGGCGTCATAACCCAATACTAGAGTCTTAAGAATTGCCTGGATAGGTGCTGCTATCTATGATTGCGTTGGAGAAATACCGAGTTCGTCATTTTACCCTACTTTCCCCTATATATATATATAAATAAATAAATAAATAAATAAATATATATATATATATATATATAAAATAAATAAATATATATATATATATATATATATATATATATATATATATATATAGAGAGAGAGAGAGAGAGAGAGATGTATATACGTATATATAATATTATGTACTTAGAATGTTTTAGAAGCTAATAATTTTTTATGAGGTCAATCTTATACGTTGAGCATTCAAGAAGACTATATCTTACATTACTGGAAATTTAAATTGTTCACTCCATCACATAATTGTAGAATTTAAATCTTTTTTATTTAGTAATAAGTGCAATTCTGAGCTTTTGTTATGCAGTCTTATATAATAGTAAATCATATAATTAACTGGGCAAAATTAGCCATAAATATTATAATGTAACATAAAGATTAGTATAATATATACCGAAGGTCGTTCGCACTTTATGGAAACGATTTTGATAGCTAAGTTTTATGTATAAATGCCGTATTTTTTGCGGCAATTTGCTTATATCTGATAGCCATGGTTCTTGCAATATCTCTAGCTCGAAAGTTCCATGAAAGTAATATTTTCTTTGTAGTGTTCTGTCAATTTTATCCCATTCCTCTTGGACCGTTTTCCAAAGTTCGTTCAGTGTTCTTGGATGCCGATTTCCTAAGAATCTTTTCATAAACCGAAAGCGCAAAATTCCATTGGAGAAGATTCAAGTGATTTTACAGGTATTTCATTAAATGGGATACACTTTATTCCTGTTTCCGATTTCTTCTTTGCTAAATAAGCGGTTGATTTAGACGTGTGATTAGAGGCTTTATCCATATGAAGCACAACTTTATCAATGTTCTTCTAATAAAAGGCTGGAATTTCTTCTTCAAAAATTGGTTCTACAATATTCTGCTGATCGTAGAGTGAATGAATTTTGGCTTTACTTGAGACTTTTTGGTTTCTAATTTGACGTTGTAACAATGTCCTGCAATTATCATGAATCACTTTGGTAACTTTTCTGTACACTTACGAAGCTTTTTCTTAATGCCATTCCTGTCAGTTGAGCAATAGAAAATTGATCGTTTTTTTATTACGGTAACTTACATACACCCATGCCTCATCGACTATTACCACAAATTTTTATTTTTTCAGCATCTAGGTGTTTTTCATATCATTTTCTACAATTTGTTTTTCTTTCAGCAGTATACTCAAAGACATAAACTTTAGGATTAAACTTTTTTTTAAACTTATAACTTATAACCTATCAAATCTTTATGAATGATTTAGTCACAGTGCCCGAAGACATTCCTAGTTTCGATGCAATGCATCTATGAGTCGGCCGATATTCTTTTAGGATCAGAGACTTCTTTTTCTTGATACTTACCTGCGTTCAAACAGTCTTAGGATGAGGTTTCGCGATCATGTTTTCATTTTTACTTTCAGTTAGACTTTTTTCCTTTCAAATTTAATATATTAGAAGTACTTTTTTTTAAATGCCATAACCGAGAATTTTTCACCGCTTTATAACTCGTTGAAACGAATATTTCTCCTCGGAATGCTCAGTTACGTAACCTTTGAGACATCTATCAATTTTAGGACCCATGTACAAAATATATCCTTTATTTTACATTCCAAACAAAACAAAACAGTAGCAGATGATTATTCTGAAGTTGTGAAATTTTTAAACTCAAAATGCAAACGACAAAAATAATTTACAAAATTGTTTCCAAAAAGTGCAAATGAACCTCTGTAGATTTATAATAGTTAATTTATTTATTTATCAATTAATCAAAAATATAACCACTCTCTTATTTTATAACTAATAACTATATTAAAACATTGTTCTAGTTGTCAACTATCTAATTAGATTTGAAACTAATATCATGCTTAGCTACCGGTTAAAATAATTCTTTGAAATGGGAGTTAATTTGTAATTAAACATTTGCTTTGATGCGATTGAATAGAATTGAGAATCTCTGGAAAGCTAATTAAAAAATCAGATTTCACGTACGACATTTCGGATAAAATATATCCTTAAGAATTCAGAACTCGTTCCAATTTCGCATAACAGAAAAGTTTATCGGATAAAATCTCACGACTTCTTAATTTTGCAAGAACCAAATTATTTACCTACCATTTCACTGGTTTGTTATCACACGCATACCTTAGAATCTTTAGAACAGACTGAAACGCTCGAGATTCTTTAACATGATTGATAATCCGCCTTCTTTTATAAACATCAATTTTGTGTTTACATGACATATCAGAACTTCACCAAGCAAAAACTGAATTATCGATTATTGTATTGGTAGAGGAAAATTGTACTTGGGTTGTTCAAGTTCGTGAAAAAGGTAATTTATTTTTTCCCAGGAAAGATTGAACTGAGTTGAGTTGGCTGAGGCCGTTACGGTCATCCTTTTGCTACAGGAACACCATTTTCAACAGAGATTAAAAAAAAAATATTTTTAAATATGAATTCATGTCTGTTGTGGGAAATAATTCTAATAGTTTATTTTATGCTGTCACAACCCTTTAATTGTATTTTAGAGTACGTAAAACTTATTTCAGCAAATATAAAATGTTTAACTTTCATTAAGGGGATGGTGGACCTTTCAAAACGATTTTTGAAATTTTTACCACAGATATATGAAATTTTGTATATATATTCATTAAAGTATAAGAATATTAAACACCTTATAAAATTTTATAAATATTTTTAAAAAAATATTTTATAATTAAAAAATTTAAATTAAATTACCCTTCTTTAAAATGCTCCTTGCGACTCAATTTTAAACTTTTCCCCTTAATTTTGCATTTATATTGCTTATAAATACTCTCTGAACAAAGTTATGTATTTTTTTGTACTTTCGTTGAACAGTTAATTTTTAGAAAATATTTTTATGCTTGTACTCTGAATTTTCTCGAAATTTTTGTACTTTTCTACACTAAAGTTAAACTTTTATAACCTAAATGACCTCGAATCCTAAAATGGATACATAACTTTATTTTGATATATTACAGGAATCTTTATTATAAATTTCTTAAAATTTCGTCAAAAATTATGTCGCGAGGAGCATTTTAAAGACTTGCAAATCTGGAAATTTCTCACTTTGAAAAAAAGTCATTTAAAAGATAATTTTTTATCTACCTTTAATACTTACTACTCTAAAGAGACCAATTTTTCGTTTTTCTTTTCACTACATATTTTAAATGCATTTCATTCCAATATTTACATGTTTTTAAAATATTAATACACCCCCCAAAAAAATTCCAATTTTTGCTCGATTTTTGGTAATTTGAAAGTCCACCATCCCCTTAATGATCAATACACAAGCAAAAGTGAATTCGAAGATGTCAAAAAAACTCAGTCTACTCCGGAAAAGAAAAAAATCCAAAAGGTAAAGGGAACGAATTCTGACTTAAAAATGTGAAGAATTAAAAAAAATGAATACTTCGTATTTTTAAAATTTAAACTATAAATGCTCTTCCTAAAAAATCAATTTTGATAAAACCTATCAGCTAGAAATGCTTTTATGAAAAATAATTTTTCTTTTTTCCTGTAACTTTTCATACATGACTTTAGCATCACTAAACTTAATTAAAATCATTAAATTTTTCATTTCATGGTACTTTAAGAAATAGAATTGCTTCTATAGTGATCAATGAAAAATTCATGGTTTCCTTATAACTTATACAAGAATCCATTTTAAAAAGTATACTTATATTTAAATAACTACTAAAATAGCAGTTGATCTAATTTATTTTTTAAAGGTTTTACCTCACAAAAATTATAACTAATAAAAATGTAAGCAAAATTTAAAAATTTAAAAACTCTATTCGGGAAATAACGATTTTTTTTCCTTTTTTACTCCTTTTAATAAAAATTTTCAGCCGTAGGCATTTTTAAAAAAAATGTTTTTGAACCCAATGGATGAATGTAACAACTACTGTTACGTATGTCAAAACTATCAAAATTTTCTCCAATTAAATTCTGACTAGAGAGTCTTGGTTTTGAACCCGGAGTCTTCGATTCTTCTACTAGGAAAACCAAGTATCAGTTCGGTCAGAGCTCCCAGAATCTTCATTTATATAAGCCTTAGATTCTTCCACATATCAAGGAGAAACGAGGTGCCTAGATCTCTTGCTCGAAATCAATTGGTGTAAGCGCCAATATAACGATGCTTATACGCCGTCACGTTTTCTCATTTTTTTAAAATTTTACTTTTATTTAGACAAAAATAGTTAACAAAAGAAAAGATCCTGGAACATTCTGATTTTCTGACAGACAAGATAATTCTTGTGTTACCCAAGAATGTCTTTATTTTTATTAATGAGAGTCATATTCTCTCCTGCCTAAGAGATATCGTACTTCAGTAATTTCCATCAGTACACGTTAATTAATTCGGGTGCTTCAGCTGCTAACATTCTCTTGCTCTTTCACATATACATATTTTTTTAAAACTTCAAATACATTTGCATAATGCAGTAATCGTATCCGAAACTATATGGTTTTCGTTTAGATTTATAACTGTTGACTAATACACCATTACCCATGTTATGATCATCAACTGAGAGAATCAAAAGATTTACATGTTCCGTCTGGTATGGATTTATTTTCAAAAGACATTATTGTACACTTTTTCTTATTGAAATTTGTCTTTATTAAAGAATTACTCGAAAGGCATATCACTATTAATCAAAAAAATAAATAAATAAACAAGCAACTCAAGATAAAAGTGCCATATTTGGCATTAAACGTGTGGCGACACTTATGAAGAAATGCAAATTTTAATGCAATATGCAAATTTGAACAGTAGATAGGCGCACGGCACGTATGCATTTCTAGCACATAAAAAGGAGCTTCCCTCACGGAAGAGGACAGCTGCATGGAATAGGACTTGCCTGTGTTCCTGCCTTTTAACGTCGGATGATTCGTTCACCTTTATTGTTTAATGCTTCTAGTTATTTATTTATTGTGTAACCAAAGTAGTGGATTTAATGTTTGGCTATAATAAACTAATAATGTTTTTACCTCTATAACTATTTTATTGCCATTACTGCACGCCTGGATAAGTTGAACTGGACCCAAAATGTCTAGTGACCCTTCATTTATAGGTTTGAATCAAAATTTTGTCCCGAGCTTGCCAATAAATTTTATCACTCGTGCGTAGTCACTTCCCTGCATGGCGGCTTCTTAATCTTAAATGCCTTATTACCAAGAAACCAAAGTGTTACGGAATTTTTAACAGCATTTTTACGTCTATTTCGTTACTCTAGATGAAATTACCTTATATTTGCAAATCGGATTTCATTTTTCCCCATGTTTTAGCTTCCGTTACTGTAAGAGGTTCAGAAAGTTATCATAGTTACATGGAACATTGTCACTTTGTATTCAGCAGACCATTATAACCCTTGTTGTGGCACGATAATCCCGAGGACTGATTTTAATGTTGTAAGAGATGATCTAACATGCGGAATGAAATTAATGCAGCGTTATGTGAATCTTATTTGTAGCAAAATGAAAAAAAATTCAATTATCTCGAATCAGTGTTTCTCAACTTTTTATGTCTAGTCCCCCTCCCCCTTCTTGGAAGACCTCCAGATTGTACGCCCCACCTGAAGCATAGCAAATATAAATGTTTTTTGTTTAGTTTTTTTAAGCGGAGTCACTGACCGTCAAACAGTCGTCTATACTACGCCGCAGTTTACTGTCCATTTTTTATGGGGGCACCATATAGGAGGACAGCATTACCCCCTATGAAGGGACGACACAAACGGAAGCATTTTTCGTAGCGCGAGGCCAGGATTCGATCCGAGCACCCTCAGAACCGAAACCAGCGTGCTGTACCACAGGGCCGTCACAAGCCGCCACAAGCCTGCAAAATAAACTCCAAAAGATCAAAATGTGTAGAAAAATCCGGTTGTGTGAGTTGAAAACGGCCATGGCGCATGCGCTAGCTACAGGGTAATGAATGCGCTGTTGTAACAGCCGAGACAACCAATCACAGATCGGAATTCTAGTATTGCCGTCCATGAAATCAACGTATGTTAACATTAAACAACACGACGGTTCTATGCTGTGACACTATCTCAATGTTACCGTAAAATAATAAATTAAAAATTAACAAAAGTACCTTAACTATCATATACCTAGTCGCTGAATTCAACTTTCTTTCCACAAACCTTAAAATACATCCTACACATTATTTACTAACAATTCGTGCTGCATTTCCCCTTCATGAATGTTCCTCAAGGCTCCCAGGGGGTGAGAGCTCTATAAGTTGAGAGCGCTGTTTTAAATGAATCCAGGATAAAAACAAATCTTAGAAACAGTATATTTTTTATTTTCTTCTATCAAAATAAGCTATAGAGGTTTTAGATTAAAATAAAACAAACCACATACAGGGTGGGACAGAACGGACTCCCACATTACTGAAGATCAATGGTAAAGGAATGGTGAAGGTAGAGCGGTGCAGGGGGGAGTTTGGGCGGATTTTCTAGTTGTCAGCATACACCATGAGTTGGTCCAATGAACTTTGTGAGTTTTTATTATTGAGGCGTTCTTCTGAAGCAACGATTCTGTAACCTCGACACTGATTATATTTAGCACGCGCTCAGGGCTTTATGTTGGATTATTTAACGATGTGTTTTTCCCAATACGCAAATTAACGTGTCCTGAATTGGGCAAGCACGCCAACTGCGAGGTGTATTGAAATACGGACTCAAGTTTTCGACAGAACGAGAGCGTGGAGTAAATTAGAATGACCTTCGATTGCAGAACTGTAGCCGTACAGCAGATAATAGAACTGAAATTAGATTAGACTTAAGTGGTAACAAAAGTTATGTTCTACGTTTTATTTGTTGTCAGCTATCAAGTATGACGTTGCTTTAGTTATCAAAGATTTCTTATTTTGTACGTATTGCCGTAGACCTTCTTTCACAAATCATCACTTTATGCAACTCATGCTGGTCCTAATCGAAAAAATATCTTTAATGGGTTTCAAACGTGACAGCAAGTAGGTCTGCATTACCAAGGAAACCATGTAGTCTTCCTCGGAACATCACAACACCTGAAAATGAGCAACAAATCTGTTAGTCCGCTATTCGTGAGGAAGTTGCCACCATTCCCTCAGATGAGGTCTATAGATGACCAAAGGATTGATGGAAAACTTTAGACAATGACTTCGGCAGTGCACCGCCAATAACGGCGCCACCTGAGTGATGTTATTTTCAAAGCCTACAAGTAAAACACTAGATTGTTAGTACTTTCCGAAAATAAAAAGCTTTTTACTGCAAATTGCTTCTGCAAATTTTCTGCAAATTTTTTTACGACCCTTTGAAATGTGGGAGTCCATTCCACTGCACCCTTGATGTCTACAATGATTAGATTCCTAGATGATAAAACATTTTTTATGCCTTTTTAAATGTTTTTGTGCATTCCATGTCCTCCAGTACCAACGTACGAGTAATCGGGTTTTCCGTGATTGGCGACCTTTGTACCAATATACCTGGAATTTCTTTAACTCTTCAGCGGGCGCACCGATTTTTGGTACACCAGCAGGCGCGCGTGACACAATGTGCAACGTCTCTTTCAACCTTGATTATTCCTTCTGTAATAAACTTTTTTTCAAGCTGAAAATATTAATTCTGCGTTGTATTACGAGATATAAAATGTAGATAATATTGAGATATATTTATAAAAAAAGGCCAAAGAATGCAGATACAATGGCCTTATTTCAAAACTGTCTGGTTTAATGCATCTAAGGACAATTTGCGAATCGATTCCTATTATGTCCCAAAACCTGAAATCAATGTGGTTGTCCATTTTCGTGAAATTCAGAATACCCTGTAATAGCTGCACATTTGATTCACTACATCAACTCATAATTTTGTCGTATTGCAATCCAGAATAATCGCTGGTTTACCACGGTTATATCACGACAAACAATGAATGGAAAGGAATACAAGGGTCATAAAATCAAACGTGCATTAGAAAGGGTATAGCTATAAATAGAATCTGCGTAGAACATTCAAACCTTACTTGTAAAATCAAACCATTCAAAATTATGAAAATGTTGCACTTTATACAAGGGCGCGCCCACTGAAGGGTTAAAATACCTCTATGATATGTGTAAAACTTTTTTGGGGTTTATTTTCATTTGAATGACTCTAGAATTTTTCGGTACAGACTAAAAATACTGAAAACTAATTTCCCTGAATCAAAAATTAACCAGTAAATATTAAGTCTTTTTTCTCCTTCTATGTGACAGTGAATTATGTTTTAACTACATCATTGTTTGGGGGATATGCAGTGAAATTTCTCCATGGCAGCTAGTAATGTTTCCGAAAAAAAGTGCGCATTTTCGAGAGGTGGGTCGAAAAGAGGTTTCGTTTATAACATTAGATCTATGGAGTCTTTAAAAATTTCGGGGATAAAAAATGGCCGTTTAGAGAGGTGACTGTCGAATAAGGGTGGTGGACTAGACAAGTTTCACTGTATTTGAAATGTCTAACAGGGTACATTTAAAAATTTTGAAAAACTTTTCGTTTAATCTGCTTTCATTTATTCTTTTAATTACTGATTTAAGCATGAAAAAATACTAATATATTCATTGGTATGGCAAATATATTCAATATCAGAGAAAAGAGTTCTGAAAACATTTTATTTGAAGTAAAAATTACCATAAAAAGTTTTTTTTTTTTCATGTATAGGGATTGAAGTCTAATAAAGGAAATTTTTATAAATCATAAAATAAACAAATTTAAGCCTTTCCGCTAGACAATTTTTTTTAATATATAGATACATGTACAGTAAAGGTAACAAAAATAAACATTTTAAAAATTTCAATTTAGATTTTTTGGAAAAGCAATTAAAATGTGCTCTAACAATTGTAAATAAAATCTATGTAAATCCTGAACTCGCATGTTTTAAAACCTTTCATTCATACCTAGAAAAAAATAATCAAATGGATCCATTAAAACAACATATATATCGAATACTACATATGTGCTAAATTTTGAGCTTTAAGTATTTCGAATGATAATTTGAAATGATTTAAAAAAATTTTGCACATACAAACTTTTGTCGGGTAAAATCGTCTCGAAATGCTTTTCAGTAATATACTAAATTCCCCCGAGAACATTTAACATGAAACAGATTCCCCAAAAAAGGTTTAGAACGAAATCATTTTTGTTGATTCGACAGAAACGTCTTTAAAAATAATTGACTCAAATTACTGAGTATGTGATAACAAAGTTGGGATGAAATCTATTTTATTATTAACATGGATCATGTTTTTTCGGAGATTATCTCATCAAAATCGTTTTGTGACAAAAATGTGTCACTTAAACAACAACAAACGATTATTCAATTGTTTGCAGTGCAAAGCCTTTGGGTTATGTATAAATAACACTTAAATTAATAATAATAATAATAATAATAATAATAATAATAATAATAATAATAATTTGTATTTTTATTATTGATAATAAATTCTAACAAATAATAATACTATATATACTAATAAAAATACTATAAACTGATACTATGCTATTTTTACTGATATATACTATACTATACTGATACTATACTGATACTATACTATATATACTGATACTATACTGATATATACTATATACTGATAATAATACTATATATACTAATAAATACTTTGGATCGTATCTCAGTCTAGCATGAGCGTCAGTTTCAAAATAATTAATTATCATGAATAAAGAATAATTAAAAAAATACGGCTATAATTACATCACATCATACTTTTAGAATGAATAAAAAAACTATTTCATCCAGTCACTTCTAACAAAACTACCCCGGGTTATTAACGTAGGATTACTTATCGTTGCTTACTCTTTGTTTTGTATTTTGGTACTTTTCTGTTTAACTGTTTACTGCTACTTGGTTTGGCGCGCTGTCAAAATTATAACTCGCGACGGACTCTGAAGTTTTTCTATCCGGAGGACCGTTATTGAGGAACGTAATCCTACGTTAAAAATGTTTAAATAAAAAGTTATTATTTCCTAATTATATCTTCAATATAAATAAGAAAGAAGAAGTAATAAAAATAATCATACTAATAATCGCAATAATAATTTGCAATACTACTTATATAAATACTTTCGTTACCTTGTTCAAGTGGTTAGTTAAAATAAAAAAAGGATTTTGACGAAAAACCTCTCACAAAAATATGTTAATTGCAGGCAGATTCTAGTATTAAGATAGAAGAGATAACCTGACTGTTACAGTCGGATTTTTAATAGTTTAAATTTTCCCCAAAATTTCAACTTCTAGTAGTTTCAAAACTAGGCTTCGGTTCTTCGTATTCTATGAATAATAAGTAGTCCCACAGTGGTGAGGGGTCAGTTTCATACATTAAATCCTCTTGAAAACGCCGTTTACGAATGGTGAATAATCGAATCTATTTTTGGCGACCGGCTTAAAAACGGAAATTTAATTTACGCTCGATGAAGATCCGATACGACAAGAAAACGCGCGGAAAAAGTTTATGACAGCGGGCCCTTCATCAATCATCTTAACAGAATCGACTGATTCATCGGCCTATGGCGTTAGTGAAGGATAGAGGTTATAATGAACTGAAGAAAAAATCATAGGAAAAAATGCTTCGTTATTTCAAAATAAAATAAAGGTAGAAGCTAAAACAATGCAAACATTTAAAGATCGTGATGAAAAACCACACGAAAATCGAAATACCGATTTTGTAAGAATTTTTCTGTAGTGAGACCATACGACGGGGGAATACTGTGGTAATACTGGAGAGGAAGTTATAAGGATTGAGTTTAAAAACATGTTTTTTATTTATTTATTTATTTTTTAAATTCCATCCCCGTGGTGTTACAACAGAATCTCTCAAAATATATTAGAACGACGGAAGGTTATCAGAATAGTTGAATATTTTTACATAAAAATTAAAATATTTCTACATGGGAATATTTCAACGTTCAGACAATCAGAGCAGAAAGAGTTTATCTCTAGTTTATTCTCTCGAAAAGGATCTTTCTCACCCAAAAAGGATCTTTCTCAAATTTTAAATCATGCATTACTAAACCATTCGTAACAAAATTTCGAACTATTTGTATACATACTGTAACAAATGACTATCATTTGTGATTAGTTACATGAAAAAAAATAAGCAGCATTATACTACTATCCGAAAGCAAATTTACAGATATCATTGGAATTCACGCACTTAAAAATAAAGAATGTTAAATCCCCTCCATCTGAGTTTTAAAGCCTTTTATTTAGATAATATAGTGTAGCTTATGTCAGCGTTAGTTGGTTGGTTGGTTGAAAGTGCTACAGTCAAATTTTTCCCTACATGGACTAATTAGACTGATCATTTTTGTATAGTTATGCAATATACTGAAGTGCCACTGAATTAGGGATACCTACCTAATAACGAGTTGGGCTTCCTCTGGCCTTGATAACGGCTGCCACACGACGAGGCATAGATTCAACAAGTTTCTGGAAACGTTCCACGGGAATGGCTTGCCAAATATTGGCTAAAGCTGTCCATAATTCAGTAAGGTTCTTTGGTGCTGTGTGATGACCTTTAACGCCTTGTTCCAAAACATCCCAAAGATGCTCAATAGGATTTAAGTCTGGGCTTCTAGGTGGCCAATTCATGACAGAGAAGTCAGAGGAATGCTCATCCAACCAGCCAGTAGCCAACCGGGACTTTTGAGAGGTACAGTTGTCTTGCTGGAAACTCCATTACCGTGTGGATAACAGAACAGCATAAACGGATGGAGGTGATCACCCAGCAACTCTACGTACCGAATTGCATTGAGGGAGGTTGGTACACGCACCAAAGATCCCAAACTGTGCCACGAAAAAACACCCCAGACCATGATTGAGCCACCATGCCCTTGTACAGTTCCAGCCAGGCATGCAGGATCCATGGCTTCATGAGCCTGACGCCATGTTCTCAGCCTCCCGTCGGCGTTAAGTAGTCGGAATCGAGACTCATCACTCCATGCTACTCGTTTCCAGTCCTCTACACTCCAGTCTCTGTGCTCTCTTGCCCAGGCAAGACGTGCAGCCCGATGGCGAGTATAGAGCAATGGTACTCTCGTAGGTCGACGGCTCCCGAAACCCATACGGTGAAGGGAGCGCTGCACAGTCCGTTTACTGACTGTACGACTGGCACCGTCATTAAACTGGGTGGTAATTTGAGCTAATGTTTGGCTTCGCTGGCTACGTTCAATACGCCTGAGCCGTCTCTCACCACGCACTGTCAAGGCTAATTGTCCTTTGCAGTTTGCCCGATCGCTAGTTCTTTTTCCACCATCCATGTATTTTTGGTATACTTTTGACACTGTCGACCTTGAAAATCCTAGCTGTCTGACGATTTCGGAAATTGAATGGCCCATGCGTCGCGCACCTACGATTTGTCCGCGATCGAAGGCGTCTAAATCATTCAGTTTACCCATACTGGCAATTCCAACAACTAATTCAGAACAACCACAGTACGCGCTATATATGCAGTTACCACAGCGCCCTCACTTGCGCATACATGATGCGCAGCGTTACACAATTTGCATAGGCTTTGCTATCCCTAAGTCAGTGGCACTTCAGTGTAGTAAATCTAAATAAACTGCATTCATCTGTTGCTCGAAATTTATCTTATGAATTCGACGATTTTCAACAATGTATATATATATATATATATATATATATATCAAAACATTACTGAACTGTCAAAATATAGTTGAGAAGTACGGGGAAAGGGGGCTTAAAATAATAAGAATTTAATATTTCATTTCCAAAGCACGCGTATTTTGCTGTGAGGAAAATCATCTTTTAGAAGCGACTTGAGCGCAAAGCGAATAATTCTAGGCGAGAGGATTTATTTTTAGAAGTGTAAAGGTTTTGGGCGCGAAGTTAAATTACAAGATAAGCGAATTTAAAAGTCCAGATGAGCAAAGGTGAGGTCTGCACATGCGCGTGTAGCAGGGAGCTCGAAGGGAATCGGGTTTTGGCGGCACATTGGAGGAAAATCTCATTGAGAGCAGAAGCTCGTGGCTGCGTGCCGAATAAGTTATCAAAATAGCGAAGTGCGGTAATTAACCTGGAGAGTGGACAATTTATGAAATATAATAAACTTGGACTTATTCTGAAATGGATTACTTCATTCATGGCCTCGCCACTCGTCCAATTAATTTAAAAGAACGATGACTGCATCAAATCGAATTTACACAGGAGCAAAACGCGCTGCCTGTCATATATATATATATATATATATATATATATATATATATATATATATATATATATATATATATATATATATATATATATATATATATATATATATATATATATACATGTATATATATATATATATATACATGTATATATATATATATACATGTATATATATATATATATATATACATGTATATATATATATATACATGTATATATATATATATATATATATATATATATATATATATACATACATACATGTATATATATATATATATATATATATATACATACATGTATATATATATATACATGTATACATGTATGTATATATATATATATATATATATATATATATATATACATACATACATGTATACATATATATATATATATATACATACATGTATATATATATATATATATACATGTATGTATATATATATATATATATCCTTGTAAACAGGGAGTTATCTAGCTTGGCCGTATTATTTTAAAGTATCATTTTTAGAATCTCTTCCCCGTCTCTAAGAGGGGAAATTTCTAAAAACTTGATCGAAAACACTTATTTATTTCTGTTTATATGCCTGTTCTCTAGCATGAAGCATTCATATATGTGCTCGAGGCCAATTCAAAGTGTTTTTTTTCATTCTCTCTCATCGCACTCAAAAGCTTTCTTTTGTAAAAAAAAAAATTCGGTCGTTTCGACCTATATTCGTTATACTTCTAAAGCAAGCTCTTTTTATGTAATTGAGTCTAACGTAAGCGGTACCACTTCCTTATAATTTTTCTCAAACCACCCAAAAGCCAGATTGGAAATTTGCCAAAAAGACATTTTTTTTCTTCTAAAATTTCAACTTTGCATTCATGTCTGCGTCATTTTTGTTTCTTTATAACCGAGATCTCATTTTTTTTAAGGACTGATCAAAGAAATCGCAAACATTGCTTCAGCTTCGACATGCAAGGAAACTTAATTCCAGACATTAGAATGACTTTATTTGCTTCCAACTTCTCAACCAAAGTTTCCGAATTCGTTATGAAACTCGACATAAGATGTCTGTCTTTCAAAAGTTTCAATGCCTGCGGAAGTTTTCTTCAAGCAGTGGCTCTCAAATCTTTCTTTCGTTTTGATATTTTGATTTAGAATTCGTCGCATTATGCCTTAAGATGGAGGAAATATCTTATCATTTAACTATTCGGATTAAATCAGCTTCAGAGGAAAAAATAATTATATCTGCTAATTTTTTAATGATGCTTAAAAGTTTATGAGGGAAGTTATTTTCTCAAATTAAAAAATAATTGACTTACTGACGTACATAAGTTAGTATTCGGAAATTATTGATACTTATATTTCAATCGAGGGTCTACAGAGTAAAAGAAAACTGATAAAATGTTTAACATTTTAGTGTGTTTCGAGTTTTATATCATGGTGTATTATGCTTGAAATAAGACAGTATTTTAATGTTTTTTAATATTTATTTCGTGAGAGATAGCAGGAATTATTATATTGTCTTTATAGATGGCCACTAAAAGTGATAG
This sequence comes from Dolomedes plantarius, assembly GCA_907164885.2. NCBI lineage: Eukaryota > Metazoa > Arthropoda > Arachnida > Araneae > Dolomedidae > Dolomedes > Dolomedes plantarius. The sequence continues at coordinate 7,398,347 of OU015490.1, read as the reverse complement.
CAAAGTAATCGCAGACGACATTATTTGATCTCAGTTCTTACGTTTTCTCTGATTTATTCTCGTATCAAAGATTTCTATTGGATGGCTTATTAAAAATTACTATTCGCTCTTTCTGTGAATACCCATATTTACATACATATTCGCCCTTTTTAGTGTGTGTGTGTGTGTGTGTGTTTGTTTGAGTGTTTATAAATAAATATGATGTTCATTTTTAACTGTTAGTTAGTCTGTGTGTCTTTTGTAGCTTGTATGTGTTTGACCTACAAGAGATAAATTCTTATTTTCCCCGTCAATGGAACTCTTTAAGGGAACACTGGACCTTCAAACCTAACTTTTTTTGTTTTGAATGGATTTGCTTGAAATATTAATATGTGATTAGTACCATAGATGTGTAAAAGTGGTTAAAATTTAATGATGAAATATTAATAATTTAGGAATTATTAATTATTAATTATATCAAAATTTGGCCTAATTAAAAATGTTCCATGCGCATGTCTTTTGCATATAATATCGTAATTTTTATTTACAGGAAACCTTATAGAACAAACAATGAAACTTATTGCTTATCTTATGCATTCATTAAAAATATAAAGAGAAAAAATAATAATGAAAACACGCTTTTTATTACGCAAAATACCTATAAATCATCTTTTCAGGTACAAAATTTAGAAATTCTGAGCTACGAAGAATAATTATTTTCAATAAGATTTATCTGATATGCAGTAAGTATATATAGTTTAAATTTCAAAGCAATACGAACATTAGAAATGGGTCTGGAGCAGTTTGAATATTCGTATGACATGAAAATTTTAATTTTGAGAAAAACACATTTAAAGTTATTGCTATTAGTAACCACATAATATTTAAATTAAATACAAATGCCTATCACTAGGAACGTAATCAGAGAAATTAAAAATTCTTTTTGCAACACATTCCTACGTGCCCGTAGTTTCACAATTCAATAAAATAAAAAAAATCGAATTTTTGGACAAATTTCACAATTTGAAAGTTCACTGTCCCCTTAACTTAAGGCAGTTCCGTCTCTTATTCTAACAAAAATTAAAAATGTAAATCCCAAATCTGATTAGACGACATTTGATTTTTTTTGTTCCTTATATTTATCTAATTCTATCCTGAGTACAAGGCGACATTCAATGAATCCCGAATATCAGTGTGTGAAGTAAATAAAGGAAAACATGTATTTACAGTAAGAAAATGAAAATGTTCCCATTTTAAGGCCACAACTCTCTTAAAATAAATCTCATTTTTTTTCGCCCAAGTTATTTTTTAGCAAGGCTGTTTGATATCGCCAGATTCATACCACGATTAGCTGCACTTACATATTGTAAAACGCGTTATCGTAGTATTGAAAAAAAACATAAAGACGGACAAACTGCTGATAGAGTATAAAGAATTAAAAAATGTTCCATCAAAACAGATTTCTTTAATTTATAAGGAAAAAAAGACATTGTAAGCAAAATGAATTCTGATGATATCGAAATTCTTCGTGAACATGCTTTTTCTCTCCCCCCCCCCCCCAACACATACATTCTTATGCTTTCTACAAAATGGTTGATTTGCATTTTTTGGTATGAAGAATGAGTATATTATGTGTTTTAATACGATATTTTTTGCATTCCAAAAAATAATAATAATAAAAGCCTTATGCTTCGATGATTTTTGCTTTTTCCCTCTTTGCTTTCTTAAATTCATTTAGCCGACAAAAATGCAAAATAAAGAGATGACAGAAAACTAAGAATGCGTAGTATGAAGTTAAAAATATTTTTACTCGAAGGGAAAAAAATTTCAATTTATTGTTTTAAATTTGACTTTCTAAAATTTGAGGAGAATAATTTAGTAAGAACTAAAAAAATAAATTGCTCTAAATTACTGAGGGATTTCATATGCGAGAAAATATTAGAGACTACATAATTCATTCATAAATTATCCTTCGTAAATTTCTGAAAAATAATTAATACGCCTACGAAAGACACTTTAACAGTTTCTAATGTTACACATCAAGTTTTTGCTTTTACTTATTATTCAAGATTTATGTTTCAAGAATATCTTGTGTATGTGTGTAAGTAAGTAAATATCAGTTATGTATTGTTGAATATATTGCGGGGTGCAGATTTTTATATGAAATTTTAATGGAATAGTGAATCAGTTTCACATTTTATTGCGTAAATATCGTATTTAAAATGCTTTCAAATCTCCCTTATCTGTATCATGATAAAAATTTAAGTTTGTTTGGCAGGTTTTTCAATTCAACCAAAGATATACACTACAGCAGCATAACTGTAGTAACCGCTTCAGTTAATTGAAATGAAACCTATGAACTTCCGTTAGAATGAGTAAGGCATATTATTATTATTAAGATTAGAGCAAATATTGGGGTTTATTTTCAATATTATTGCTGCCATCCGTCAGCTGTAAAAAGATAGTATTCCTCAGAATTTCCAAACATTGATTTTTTACGCTATCCAACTGTCTCATAACCAACAAAGGCTGATGTTTCGGAATATTCTGCTATCATTGACATTAATTTAACCTCTTACAACATGAATCTAAAATAATGCACTTCTTTCACAATTTTCAATATTTTCTACCATAAATAACATTAAGTGAAATAAATAAAACAAAAAAATTCACTTCATTTTCAATTACTTTAAATTAGTGGTACCCAAATGAATACCTTGGGTTCATATACAAACAAAAATCAGTTACTTCTGATGGAATTATAAGAAGAAGTTTCAGTTTTTCAAGCCCAAAAATATATTACATTTAATACATCTAACTATTGTTGTTGTGGCTTATGTCCCTTGACCGACAGTAACATCAGATCAAGTCCCGAAGGCTATGGGCAATGAAGGTGCGGATCCTGTTTTGAAATAGCACCAAAAGGGTCGGAGTCCGACTTGGCTAAATGACCGGCCCCGTAATTTTGAACCGAATCAAGTGACGAGACCGGAACACTTGACCCCGCACCTCCAGAGGTAAATTTGAGAACTTGGAGGACATTGTAGACACGCCCTATTTTACGTGCCCCGGCCACCATTAGTGAACACGGCGGTGGATTTGCAGAGACGAGCATCGAACAAGGGACGTTCAGATCACTGGCCCGCTGCTCTTGCCAACTGGGCTACCGCGCCCACACACATCTAACTATAGATTTACATTTACAAACTTCTAATAGTTTTGAGGTTTCTTTACGAATTAAACTTTCTGCAATTGCAAGTCAGAATTGTATCAATTGTAGATAGTTTTTTCTTCGGACCTGATTTTGTTTGCAGTGGTGTGTGTAGAGAATTCATACCTTACACATTGTCATGTCAAGGAAATGTGCAAAATTATGCAATGGCCATTTTTTGGTGCGTGTTGAAATGCGATAGAATGAAATAAATCTATCCATTCGATCTACCCATATAAATATTATACCCATATAAGTATTATAAGCTTTTACAGCAGCAGGTTGTTTGAAATTTACAAGGTGCGCCCATAAAGTAAGCGAACAATTTTTTATAAATAAGAAAAATATTACTCACCTTCAAATAAATTTATCTCCTTCAAAATAATCTCCTAAGCAGTCTATACAATTTTTACAACGTTTCTTCAAGTCATCAAAACACTGTTTATAGGCGATGGAACTAACCGTTTGCAAAATACGCGTAACATTTGATTCAATATCCGAGACGTTTTCAAATCTCTGACCTTTCATGGATTTTGCATTTTTTGATTACTAATTCACCACGAATTTGTTCCTGAAAATCAAATAATTAATCAGTATTTTTACAAGGAGGTACTTTTTCGATTAAGAAACAGGATAAGGCGAGTTAGGAAGGAACTTTTCGATCGTGGGCAATGGTTTCTTTTACACGATAATGCTAGGCCCCATACAGTAATTTCCGAACAACAATTTCTAGCGAAGCATTCAATTACAGTGATAAATTACCTACCATATTCTCCCGATTTATCACCAGCTGATTTTTTCCTTTTCCCGAAGCTTAAGATGACCATGAAAGGACAGAGATTTGAAAACGTCTCGAATATTAAATCAAATGTTACGCGTATTTTGCGAACGGTTAGTTTCAACGCCTATAAACAGTGTTTCGATGACTTGGAAAAAAAGAACATTGGAAAAATTGTATAGACTCCTTTGGCGATTATTTTGAAGGAGATAAATTTATTTGAAGGTGAGTAATATTTTTCTTATTTATAAAAAAATGTCCGGTTACTTTATGGGCTCATGTTGTATTTTCCTATTTTTTTCCTGGCTTCATTTCTTGGAAATTCCTTCTGGGTTCTAGATGCCATACGCACTGGACAACATCAGTACCGACTTATTGCCCTTCCATCTGACTAAACAGGATCTTCCATCTTCACGAGTTCGGAATTTATAGGAGCCTCTTTCTATTTCTCGATCTTGTGGAAAGTTAGCTACAGCGCCATCAGTTCGATTGTTCATTACGGTACCAGTCAAAAAAATATTTTCTGGTACTAAGATAATGAAGAATTGGTATACCTGCGAAAAACCTGTCTGTAAATATATGAAAATTTGATGTTTCTGTTTTCCCAAGAAGAGCTTGAAGTTCCTCTTCTGTCAGATAACGAATTAAAAAAATAAGATATCAAAATATTTTAGCATTCGAACCCCGAGATCGCCAATTGGGTACCTTCTGTTTTTAACATCGTTAATAATACAATTAAATATAAATAATGTATGTATGATGCAGCCAAGCATTTAAATATAAGGCGAGTTTAACGCCAAAATGTGAGAAGTTCACAGTTAGTGAATCAACACTCAAAAGAACATAGGTGAATTAACACCTAAAATTAAAATGATAGGTGAATCAACACCCAAACAATAAAAACAGATGAATTAACACCCAAAAACCAGCATATTAAGTAATGAAACTGAAACGAAATGTACATAACGTAAACGAAACTTGTTTATAACTTAATATGCTGGGTTTTGGGTGTTAATTTACCTTTGTTTTTATTGTTCGGATGTTAATTTACCCATGTTCTATTGTTTGGGTGTTGATTAAGGTATGGTTTTTAATTTTGGGTTTTAATTCACATATTGCTTGATTTCAGGGTGTTGATTCACCTGTGGTTTTATTTTTGAGTGTTAATACACCTATGGTTCTATTTTGGGTGCTAATTCCGCTATGTTTTTACGAGTGTTGATTCATTCACTGAGCAGTTCTCTCATTTTCCCGTTACACTCGCCTTATACACTGCTGGCCACCCAAATTGCAACACCAAGAAAGACAAGAGATATCACAATAAAATTTATTTTGTAGATAACATGTTGACCAAGTATCAAATGATTAAATTTATAGACTTCTGTGAAGTGTTGTTCCTGCCAAAATCAGTAGCCAGAGTAGCCGCGATTGTTGGAGATCACCGCTGCCACACGCCTAGGCATTGATTCAAAGAGACTTTGGATGAGTTCTTGGGGTACAACAGACCAAGCAGCTTCCACACGTTGCCAAAGTTGATCTGCTGTGGCAGCTGGGGATGGAATCTGGGTCAATCGTAGAGTAACCATGGACCACATGTTTTCTATCGGCGAAAGATCCGGACAGCGAGGCGGCCAGGAAAGCAATTCAATCTGGCGATTGACGAAGAACCGTTGGACAATGCGTGCCACGTGTGGTCGCGCATTATCCTCTTGAAATATGGCTGTGGGCAAGCCCTGAAGGTAAGGAAGGACAACTGGCTCCAACACCTCGGAGATGTAGCGCTGGCTGTTTAACACTAGAACCGCGGAGCGGGTCAATTTGACCCAAAACGATGTTTAATTTATCACCACGCTAAAAGTATCGATTGAAAAAACAATTCCTTTTATGACTTTTAATATTTTAAGGTGAACAACAACTTACCAAATTTAAAAATTCGTAACATAAATATTTTTCCGATTATTAACACTTATACCTAGAACCGCGGAGCGGGTCAATTTGACCCGTAAGAAATGTTAATGCACAAATAACGAAAAACATATGCAATTTTTTGAACTGTAAGTGTAAAATACTTCTACCCCACCCTAGAATTCCTTAAATGGACTGTACCAGAATGATAGTTCAAAAATAGTGAAGGTTTTTCAGTCAAGGTCATTATATTAGGTTTGAAACACGAACTACGTTCGAATGAAATGAAAAATTACTGCGAATATTTAGAAGAATTTTTGAAATTGTTTTTATTCTGTAATTAGTATATGTATAAAAACCATGTCACGACGCCATAATCTTGCTGTTCAGGAACCTTTAGAATATTTAAAACAATTATATGAAAAGGATTCAGAAGGTTCGGAAAAAGAACGTTGCTCAAGATTCGATTTTGAGTAGTGAGGATTAATACCTGCCTGCTAATGAATAAAATTTGGATTCGGATGAAGAAAATTGAAGTGAAGATTACTCTGGCAATGCTCTAACAATCCCTGGTCCTTCTCATCGCAATACTGATGATAATTTATCTGATAAAAAATAAAAATCAAATATTCCAAGAAAAGATACACACACGCAAATAAATTTGAAAAAGAAATCGAGAATAACATTCAAAGTTGGAAATAATGAAGATGGCAAAGATGGGACAATTTGGAATGTCGCTCAATTAGGAACAAACGATAAAGGAAGAAAATCAAAGTGTAATATTTTGAAAGAAGTAAAGGGGCTCAACACCACATGCTAAACGCAATGTTATCGACAACAGTCCTTTAAGTGCTTGGAGACTTTTTATCGATGAATGGATATTGAAACACATAAAGAAATGTGCTGAAGATGGAGCTCATTGGCAGATTCAGGAAGGAGAATGGAATATAACATTAGAAAAAATAGATGCTTTTATATAAATTTTATATGCACGTGGTATATATTGTACAAAAGGACTTGAACTGGATAGCTTGTGGTCAAAGAACTGAGTTCCACCATTTTTCCAAAGGGCAATTTCAAGAGACCAATTTCGTGAAATAATGGGATTTTTACGCTTCTACATAAAATAAACAAGATCAAAGCGTCTAGAGACAGACAAATTTGCCCTTATTTCGGATATCTGAAATCGTTTCAGGAAAAATTGAAAGACTAACTATACACCAGGTCCCAATGTAACTCTAGATGAACAGTTATTTTCGACAAAAGCTAGGTGTAGGTTTATCCAATACATGCCAAACAAACCATATAAGTGTGGAATCAAGTTCTGGTTTGCTGAAGATTTGACTCAAAATATCTGATAAATAGATTCCCGTATGTTGGAAAAGATAACCAAAGTCCATCCAACGTTTCTCTTTCTGTACATGTAGTGCTGCGACTAATAAGTCCATATGAGAACAAAGGTAGAAATGTCACTACGAACAACTATTTCACAACACTGAAGCTTGCAGAGGCATTGAAATCCAAAAACACTAGCCTTGTAGGAACTGTAAAACGCTCAAGAAGAGAAATACTAGTCTCTGTAAAAATGTTAAAATCCACATTGTATTCGACTACGGTACTAACCCATTAAGACATGATTCTAACTGTTTATCAAGGTAAAAAAGATAAAAACGTTTTGTTGCTAAGTAGTCTCCATCCAAACGTAGAAATTGCAGATAACCCCAAAAAACTACCTGATACAATCGCTTTCTAAAACGCAACTAAATACGGAGTGGACGTGATTGAACAAATGGCAAGGAAATTTACAGTCAAGTCTGCTTCACGCAGGTGGCCGGTGCAGGTTTTTTTTGTAATATTTTGGACCTGTTGCAATCAATGCCTGGGTTTTATATAAAGCTGTAACTGGAAAATCTATTAGTAGACGGCAATTCATTCAAGACTTGGTTGAAGAATTGCGAGAAAAGTTTGTTCTCTTCCGACATAAAAAGGTGGCAAAAAGAGCATGTGAAGCAACCAATGAAAACGACGGACAACCAAAAATTAAGCGTTAAAGAGTCCGATGCCACATTTCGAAATGTGGAAATAAAACTCTAGATATCTGTTCAAAATGTAAAGCACCCATCTGTGGAAAATGTACAAAACTTATTAATCAGTTTTGTACAAAATGCATACAATAAATTGGATTTTATAATCTGTAAAACTAAGTACTGATAAAATTTTTAGTAACTGATAAAATTTTTAATTTTTAAATTTTTTGAAATTATGTCTAAACATATTAAAAAGAGATACTCTGTTTCTCCATTGAAATTAGGAAATTTATGCCATTTTTTTTAAAGAGACATGTTATTATACTCAAGGATATAAAATTTTAAATAATACGATTTTGTAAAAATTAAGTTAATTTCTCTCGATTTATATAAATTATTTAATGTAAATTCTGAGAAATATTGATTATTATTTAAAAAATAAAATGTTTTAGTAAAATAAATTAAGCGCTTGTGCATATTTTATAAGTTTACAATCTAGGGTCAAAATGACAGACTCAGCGGTTCTAGGTATATCGAAAGTCCCGCGGTTCTAGTGTTAAAGTACCGGCAATGCGTACTAGAGATGTGCGAGAGTGATATCCAATACCGCCCCATACCATAATACCCGGTGCAGGACCAGTGTGGTGGTGCATAACGCAGCTGTTCAGCATCCTCTCTTCACGGTGTCTCCAGACTCGAATGCGACCATCGTGGTGTTGCGGACAGAAGCGTGACTCGTCAGTAAAGACAATTTCATTCCATTCTGCCGTCCACATCCTTCTGTCACCGCACCATTGGCGGCGGAGACGTCTGTGGTTCTGCGTCAAGGGTAGACAAAGCAATGGACGTCTTGCGGACAGACCACTCTGCTGTAAACGGCGTCGAATGGTACGCGAAGACACTGGATGATGCGTTACAGACTGCATGTGCTGTGCTATGGTTCGTGATGTGACTGAGCGATCCGTCACTGCCATGCGCACAATTTGCCTGTCATCACGTGAAGTGGTGCGCTGAGGTGGATGCGATCGAACACGCCGGCCCGTCGTACCCTCCTGCATCCAACGATCAGATATCCGCATTACAGTTGTTTGGTTTCGTCCAACACGACTACCGATTTCCCTGAAAGATAATCCACAATCTCGGTAGGCCACTATCCTTCCTCTGTCGAACTCGGATACTTGATCAAAAGATGATCGCTGTTTTCGACGAGGCATAATTGATCGTTTTTTTGAAAAAACCACAAGAAAAACACAATTGCCAAACTTGAAATCGTCGAAATCTCCAAGCCTTAAATAGCGCTTTAAAGTGGCGCCACAGGCGCGCGTGATGTGCGTCTGCGCTGAAATTCTAATCATTTGCATATCTCACCTCCGCTAATGCATGTTGTAAATTTCATGTTATTTGCATGTTTCCTTCAGGGTGTTGCATTTACAGTGGCCAGCAGTGTATTTAATTGCTAGGCTACAGCATACATATGGTTATAAAAGGCGCAGATTTTCCTTTGAGAAATGTTTTACATATGCTTTGTTGTGAATTGCTGCCTTTCTGTATAACTACAAATGATATTTTTATTGTTTGTTTGTTATTGATATATGCGTAATTAGCAAGTGAATATATAAATATATATATATATATATATATATATATATATATATATATATATATATATATATATATATATATATATATATATATATATATAATGTGAAATAAATTTCTAACCTTTTCATTATCATTGACACGCCTATTCAAAATTCTTTTATCTTATCGCAACAGAACACCGTCCCTCATTTCTGATTTTGACCTATATCCAAAAAAAGCAATCTATTAGTTTCCCCGGAGTCCACGTGCGGAAAGAGAGCTTACATAACAGGAGTGTTCTAGAAGCTGAGCGTGACCTCATCGTAGTGGTGTGAAGAGGTCAGGTGATGAGTTTTAACCAATTAAAAGTTCAGCACGCCTTTACCTTTTCGATATCTGAGCGTCACTTCGCGCCATTTGTGAGTTTGCCACTGAACTGTTAGGACGTCAAATTTAGGGCGCACTGCGTCCCTTTGTCTTTTGTTTTATCCTGTGCTATCATGTTTAAATATGTGAAATTCTGAAACAACTACAGACTGTGCCACGTGAGCGTGGTAAATAAAGGACTTTATTACCAGCTAACTTCAGGATCATGTTTTCTCGCCTTTCCTTTTTGGTGGTGAACTTTAAATTTATTCGCCGTGCCAGTCACTCGTTTCTGATGCCAGTTACGACTACAGCTTAAGGCAAGATGGCCTGGGACGCTGCGTTCCAACATCCCGTGTATGTAAGTATTACACACACACACACACACACACACATATACATATACATATACATATCTCTCATCCCTTGTGACGCGCACTACTTCTCAATACGGGACCCAAAGACGGTCTGATAAATCTTTTGTTAAAACTCAAGTGGCAAACCTACACGCATGCCCTGAAAACTTCTAGAACTCACCCCACGTCTAGTATTATGTAACAGCTTTCACTCCTCGAACGCCTAAACCACAGACGCGCCAAGATTATATAATGAAAATGGAAATTTCCCTTTCCCAACTCACGCGAAACATTTCAAACTAAGCTCTGTGAAAATGATGGCACTCGGTGCCAAATATTAAATTGTCCTTAAGCCCCCTGTACTTTTAGCTTTATTAATTCCTTACATATATATATATATATATATATATATATATATATATATAATGTTTCTTGTATTTCCAGATGCACCGATCTGCAGAAGCGGTCTGAAGAAAACGTACGCTGTTCGCACGAACGAGCTCGAGCAAATAGAATGCCAGGTCGAGGCAGATCCTTCCAAAGTCGATTTCAAGTGGAGTTTTAGCAACGCAGTGGACAGGCATTACAACGTATCTTACACTAACGCCTCTATGACTAGCATCGCCTTCTACACTCCAATGACGGCACGGGACTATGGTACCCTATACTGCTGGGCGAATAACTCAGTGGGAGAACAGCAAACCCCTTGCATTTTCTTAGTCATACCTGTGGGTAAGAATATTAGGAATGCATAATGCATAGATGTGTAAATGACTTTTAGGAGTATTTACCTTAACTTTTCATTTCTTCATATATATAGAGTAATCGCATAGTTTCAATTAGTGGTACGCAAACTCTTTCAATGGCGATCCACTTTCTTTCAATAAAAGTGCATTTGACCCTACTGAAAGTTTTTTGAATATTGCAACATTTAAAAAAAAATATTGAAATGTTAACAAAAATGGAAACAATAAATAAGCAAATTTTGTCAAACTATTTTACAAATTATTTAATTGTATGTATATTTGGGGAATACATTTACTTTGCATGATCACAATAGGAAAATGTCTCTATTATCGTCTGCTCTAGTTTATGCAAAATTTTTGTGACTAAAACATCATATTTAAGAAAAAAGGGACCTTCAGTCTTATTTATGTTTCAATATCTTACTCTATATACAAATGAGAATAATTAATATAAATTTTTGGTACATTGAAGACACTTAGAATTCCCGAATAATAGTTTTGTGGAAGACTTAAGACCTGTTTTTAAAAAAATTCTTTAACAATTGTAGAATTTTTGAAAATTTTCAATGCGCATTCATTTTCTTCTGCTTTCTTTAAAATTTCTGAGGATTGTTAATTAAAGTGTTTGTCAAAAAACTGTGCATAATTCAATGAAACCACTGATATTTTTCAAATTTATAGACCAGAAAATAAAGTAAAAACCTGTAAAAACTTTAAAAAAATAACAGGAAGAAAAATATTATTTTCTACTTCAGATTCATACAAAAAGAAATTCAATGCATAACTATGTTATATGTATATGATAAACTTATATTAAGATAATTATGAATTTTAAATTATATAGAATGCGCAAGCACCATTTTGAAAACTATTAGCATTTTTGAAAAAAACTTTGAAAATAGGCTTTTATCTGCCACAAAAATCCTTATTTTGAATTCTAAAGGTGTTCAATGCAGTGAAAGAGAATATTAATTATTATCATTCTGTGCATAGATTTAAAAATTGAAAATTCGAAAAATTCGAGGTTGAAGATTCCCTCTCCCATTAAATATTAATAAGCATTTGAGTTACATTTAGGTAAAAATTAACAAGCAATTAACTCTAAAATAGTCTATTTCAAATTTGACGCTTCATAATAAAATACTGAAAATTATAAACTTCATTTAAACCTAAAACTAAATTAAATGGAAGGGGAAGGGTGGACCTGGACCATGGATATTTCTTCAATATATGGAGAAATATTTTCGAAGGCTTCTCTCGTACATCTTTTTCCTGGTTAAGTTTTGATCGTTGTTTCTTTTTTATCCCTACTCATTTTGAAATCCCAATTTAAGGAAACAAAAAATTTAACGTCCACCGGTCCAGTGGACGTTAAAATTTATTTATTTTTTACTCTTTATCATAGAGATATGAAATTTTGTACATAGATACATTTCACCATAAGTATTTAGAATATCTTAAAAGAAATTTTCAATCTTATTATAATGTTAAGATTTTTTTTATTTATTTAAAATTTATAAAAAAAATTTTTAAATTCTCCTTGGAACTTAGTTTTTGAGATAGTTACTCGATTTTGCATTTTAATCGCTTAAAACTGTTTTGCAAACACATCTGTGTATCAGTTATTTAATCCCTTGAATAGATAATTTTTGAGAGATGTTTTATCTGAATTCCCTCCCGATTTTCATCAAAATTTAGCCTTTTTATAAATTATAAATTAAATTTAATTACCTTAATGTGACTGCCTACGTTGAAAATGTCATTTTTTGACTATTTTGGTCAATTTCATTATTTGCAAAAATCGTGTAATTCAGTCTTTTCTCTTTAAAAAACCGTTTTGATTTTCATTCTACATCAATTAGAAGCAGAGTTCTAGCTATTTAAAAACTTTGTCTGCTACAAAATTGAAGTGACAAGCAACTTTAAATGCATTTTTCTCAGAATTATGTTTTCTAGCACACATTTCTACCGTTATCATCATATCTCATATAATAATGTATATAAATTGATAAAATTTTCAGGAAATGTTTAACATGCTATTGTTCATGAAATGACGTACAATAATTGGTGTATAATATATAGTTTTTCATTTTGGGCTGTTTTTATAAGCTTTGTCATTCAATATAGCGTTTGTTTACGTTGCTTTTTAAAACTTTAAATATGTTTTACTCAGAATTGTTTTTTAGCACGAATCTCTACCGTTATAATGATATCTTACATAATAATACATATAATTTGATGAAATTTTCAGAACATGTTTTAGATGCTATTGTTAATTAAATGACCAACAATAAGTGATGTATAATAAATAGTTTTTTTTATTTGGGGCTGTTTTTATAAGGAAAGGAATGCCGAATCGGATAAAATTTTCATATTGGAACATAAAATTGCGTGTATTATTTTTGCATTTTAAAATTTCTCTTAGATTGTGAGTAATTTTGAAGATAACTGTTATATGTATCATGTGTGAGAAGGAAATTAAAATAGTAGCAGTAGAATTTTTGCAGAATGATAGGCGTTTTGGCTAAATTTCATTAAAAATTACTTCAAATTGTCCAATTTATAAAAAAGTATGGTATTTACAGGTAAGTTTTTGTTCCTTTTTTAATTTTTAAGTGGTATGTTACCATAAACGACCAAAAAGTCCTTTAAAAAATGACTTTTAAAAAAATTGTCTCCGAACGTAGGCAGTCACCTTAATGAAGTCGAATCGTAAAATGCATACCCAGTTTCTTTGTAAACAGTATGAGTTGGGATACGTAATTTTCGTATTTACGAAATATATGAGAATAAATGCGAAATTTGCCGATATGAGGAAATAAATGCGAAAATTATTTCTTTACTACTTTTGGCGAAAACTCAGTGATAAACGGCTTTATAAACGGAATTAGGAAATAATAGTAATTATTTATTAACATAATAGTTTAACTAAGACCATCTGAGGTCTATAACTGAGAAATCTCACTCTCCTTAGAATTTGCTGCGAATGTCAACCGGACAGTTTTTACGTACAGGAGTCGAACCTAAAAATCTGACTGTAAAAATCAACCATTAAATTTTGTGGAGCAATTTAGTAGATTTAAGAACGTCTCTTGAGCGCCAACGTCAAGGGTATTTCAGCTACTTAAGAAGTCAATCACTAGACTTCTGTTGATCTTATACAGATTTTAATTGCAACGAAAAGCTGATACCTTAACTTTGCAAAGGCGGCAGTTGTACAAACATGCTAAGTCCCGTCAACAGAGTAGATGTTGAGATATTTTAGTATGTACAACATAGTAATTAATGACAGGAGGCAAAAACTTAAGTAACATAATGTGGAGATTACTACAATGTTAGCTTTTAACTAAGAATTTTGATACTCACGTATCAAAGTAGGTAAAATTGCAATTTTTTTTAATAAGCGTGAAATTTTTGAATTTATATATTTTTTGAGAATAAAGGAGAAATTTTATATATTCTATTTTTCTTTTGTTGCGAAATTTTGATATTTTTTATGCAAAATTTACGTATCCCTAAGTATTAGGGTTTGACGGTTTTTCAAACCCGGTTTTTAAAATAAATTTGTCACATTTGAAAACCGGTTTTTAAATTAAGAAAATCGGTTTAAAAGAATTCAAATTATTATGTAAAAATTAATTTTTAACTTATTTGATTTATCGAAGACTCTGAAGAGAAACTTACAAATCCAAAGATACTGAAATCTGAATTTTCATTATTTGAGGCAACGAATAAAATAACCCAAAACTTAGAGTTGTTATTTGATACCCTGAAAACTATAAAAAGAAGCTCAGTAGCTAGTGAACGAGTATTTTCAATTTCAGGCAATATTGTGTCGAAACTAAAAACAAGACTTAGCCACTGTTCAGTGGATATTTTATATTTTTTAAAATCCTATTTTCTTAGGAGAAATTAAAATTAGTGAAATAAATATTAATATTATTTGAAATTTGAAATTTTTGCTTGAGTTTTCGTTATTTTGTGTAAGTAATGTGTAATCCTTAATTTTTTTTTTATATTTTCACTTTGATATTGATTTCGATTTTTGTTATTTTATATAAATTAAATAAAATATTTTTCCCTATTCTATTTTTTTTTCACAAAAATTCGAAAACCGGCAAAAACCGGTTTTTTGGAAATCTGGAATTCGAAAACCGGTTTTTCAAAAACTAGGTTTTTGTATAAACTCTACTAAGTATCACGATTCTTCCTTATTGATTTCATGAATTTAGATCAAAAATTTAGTCGCATGAGCATTTTAAATATCTAACAGCCTCAAAAACCTGTTTTTAGAAAACCAGATTTAAAGTTTATTACTACACCCACCTATATTACTTTCTTCGTAGAAACTTCATTAAGCATTTTTTACTTAAACTATGTAGGTACTATTATCCTACAGAAAAGATATTTTCATTTAGAATAACCCGATCAATATTAATATAAAAATATTTGCTCAAATAAAGGTCCATGGTCCTCTTAAGGAATAAAAAATATGAATGAAAATACTAAAAATATGTAACCATAAAAATTTAAATCATATTTTTAAGTTAAATAATTCAATATGATATGATTTATCAGTGATTCCACCAGTTTTTTTCGGGACCCACAGTTTGCTCACCACTGGTCAAGATGTATGATTCCCATATACATATATTTTAGTTAATATTTTTTGCATTTACTAGCACAAATTTCCTAAACTGGAATATCAAAATAAAACATTAAAGCTGTTCGTAAGTTTTACTTCCGTTTAACAAAGATCTTTACTTGACACAATTTTCCGCTGGGATTTTGAACATGAAATTCTTTCCCTATATTATGAAATAAGAACTAAAAAACGAATTTTTTTACAGGTTGTTATTTGAATGGGGAAAACACTTAAATAAAGTGTTACGAATGAAGTGTTTTAAAATAAACATTTTTATGCAAAAAAGCTTTTCAAAGGCTATATATTTAAGGAGCTTATATAAGGATTTTTTATGGTTTAAAGAGTGTTTTTAGAAAGTGAAACAAGCACTTATTTTATACACTTTATTTTGTATTTGAAATTTCGAAAGTGTAACAGATTTCTCTCTGATTCTGATAGTTACTGATTTTCTTATGTTATTTAAATCATTTCTGTTTGCTTTCTTAGTTATTTTTAGGTTAGTCTATGCATAAAATGCAATTCTCAGATTAAATATTGTAAGTAATACTTCGTATTTGATTAGTTTTGTTTTCGTCATTTAAACACTCCTCTTCGTATGTGAAACAAATTTACACAAAACACTGAGGTTCATTAATCAACTGAAGTTCAGTAAAGAAATACATGTAATATGTATGTGCTTATTCAATAAAAATGAGTCAAATCACTGAAATGCATAAGGCTGATTGGTTGAGAGCGCTATTGTCATTTTTTTTTGCTACACGAGTGCTAATTAAACCGGGACAAACTGCTTAAGGCGAGAGATCACCATAAAACCTTAAAAAAAATCAATTTTTTATTATGATTTAGTTTTGAAGAATGAAATGTTAAGGAATCTTTTAAAAAAAATGAAGTCGAACCGATTTTATGGCCATATGTATAAAGCTAATAGTAAAGTAATTTATAGAAATCTTTAAATTTTTAATGGCATTTTCTAAAAACTGTTATCTTCAAACTTGGGCGAACTATATTTTCAAAACTAATGGTCGCAAATTGCTAAATTTTTTATACATGTATATCTAGTATGTTTATACAATTTCATCCTAAATTTCGGTAAGTACATATTACTAATTTTTTAGATAATTTTTTTTCTTTAATTTTATGATATTTCCTGTACATTATCAATACATATTCCTGAAAAAATATTTTGTAATTATTTTATAGGTAGATTAAAATACCATAATCTATGGATAGAATGTATACAAATAATTTAATATACAATATCTCTTACAGTTTTTAAATATATCTGCGTGCAATACATTGACTTAAGTTTCATTATTCATAAAACATTATTTTTTTAGATAAAATAATTTCTCATAATTTCCCAACAATTCTACTTTTTTTCTAATCGATAAAGCTTTGTACAATTTACCCAAAAAAAAAGGTTTAAATTAATTACAAATTAACTGTATTACAACACATTAAGCTTGGTAATAAAATCAATATGTGTGATTGCAAAGATGATCTCCCCTTAAAACCGATTCCGAACGGCTACAAACATCCATGCGAGTAGTGGAACTAGAACCCACAGACTCTGATACCGAATACCAGTGCCCTAGCCATTCGGCGAGTGCCGGTGAAAGGTGTTAGACAGAGTGACAATTAACAGAGTGTGGCGGGCAGTTATAAAGGCAAAAGCAAATATAAAACTTCTTTATTTTTATGTTATAGATAAACCGAAATAACTATTTACAATTAAAGAAAATAGATTTTAAGATGTCTTACACGCAGTCTACGAGACATCTCACTGAAAAGAGGTTCTACGTCAGCTGGGAAAACAGAGAAAGAGAGCGGGAGTAAACAAACTCGACCCTAGGACCATAGGAACATGTTATTAACTTTGTTACCTAAGCCATCACCTTCTAACAGAGATATTTCATGAGATTGACAACGGACAGCGAACGTTCCACCAAAATGAGAAAAGGAATGTTCGTTTTTTAATATCTTCGGAAGCGTAAATAGCAACACCAAAGTGATGCAGAGAGTTTTTTGGTCAGATCTTTGGAGGGTGAAATGAAGAGTTCTCATTGGACTTCTCCAGGATATTCGTGATGCTTCTCTGGTGGAAGCGGAGTCAATAGCTGTCTGAAAGCTGGTTTTCAATTGGCAGGTAGAGAGAAGAGGAAGAAAAGTGATTGGATAAAGATTCAGAATCCGTGAGTTCTAAAACTAGGAAATCGAGCAAATCCAAAAGGATTTACTCAGAGACAAATAATAAGTGCTAGAAGGAAGTTTAAGGATAATAAAAAATATATATTTTTTATTTTATAAAATTTTTAATTGTTTTTAGCCTTGGCAAAGCCAAGTATAGTTTTAAAATTTTTTTAATATTTTATTTAAATGACGAGGACGAACAAAGAATTTTAAGACGAAAGTCTCAGGATGGCACGAGGTCATTTCCTGTTAGTGGGGTCTGCGAGATCACAGTCTACAAGATTAATTAAGAGTTCACTGTTAATTGAGTTGTGAAAGTTAATAGCTTGATTTTTGAGATAATTTCGAATAGTAGCAAACAAACTCGCTACACAGTCGATATATATACAAGTATTTCCTTATTTACAATATCTTGTGTGATATACAATGTTTGCCCTAAGAACTTGTGATAGGAGATATCCAGAGGTTATATAAAGGAGGGAGTTGTGTATTTGAGAATTTTTATTTCCCTTCTATCCACAGTTTATTTGTTGGCAGGATAAATCTCATTTAAAATTTTATCTTTTCGACACAAGACAGAATAACAAAATCTTTAATACAAAAGTACAACTATCTTCAAAAAAGCAAATGTTGTGTTTTCTAGAAATTTAAAGAAGAATGGTAACGGCGAGTTCAAATGTAATATTCTGAAATAATTAGTTCCAGAAATAATATTTATCTGACTTATTTTAATCGGTTGTGCAAAACATATCTGGTAAACTTACTTTTAATTTACCAAATAAAGTAGTGTTTAACCGTATTTTTATGGCTTCCCACATACTGAAGATAAATAGGTTTTACCCCTCTGACCGTATATACAAATGAATTTTTAGAAGTTTTCTTTTTGCGAAACTGAGTAGTAAAACCTTCCAACTAATAAAACGAAATAGGTAGAAAAACACAGTTAGATGTAACAAATTTTACATAAAAATAAGTGAAACAATTCAGAAAGTAGAAAAAAATTAAATCTTAACTATAGGGAAAGATTAATTTTTTACCCTAACTAAAAATTTTAATCACATGAAAATTATCTAAGTGCCTGAAAAGGAAACATATTTGGAATATGGTAGCTGATTTTGGGATTTGGATGTTAAACTATCGGGAAAAATTGTTGTAAAGATAAATATTCTCCCGACTGGTCCACTAAATAATCTATCAAAAACTGCAATTTATTTTCCACTGGACTATTCGGTTCCCCATCACTTAAAATAATACTAAAAATGTCAATCCAGTTGACACTGGAATATTTTGTTCCTCATCAGCGGATATCATTTCAAAATGATAATAGCTTTGGCACTGGAATATTTTAATCTGCCCAAGATAAAAGAAATTAAATCAGAGTTATAACTGGGTGTAACACAAAATACAGTCGAAACTCCATATATCGAATTTATCTATATCGAAATTTTCTATATATCGAACTCTTAGCAAATCTCCATGTTAATTACATAGGAAAATTGTTTCTATATATCGAAAGAATCTCTATATATCGAAATTTTTTTCAAGACAGATTGGGAGATTTTATCCCACTTTTGAATAAAATCTCCCAATTTTTGGCATTTGAAACAATACGTCGTGGACTTCAATTCGCGGAAAATGTCCCTGATGAAGTTTTTAGTGGACTGAATAAATACGAACATCTCCTTGAACTTTCCGCATAACTAACTGTTCAGCAAGATATTTGTAGTTTTTTTTATAAGAATGTAACTGTGATCATTGTAACCACTGTCTGCATTATTGTTTTTTATAAAGATATGTAGTAATCAATAAATCTTTCATATTAATTCATTTTTTAGTTATTAACTTTCATTTAATGGGATTCGCATATAAATTAGAAATGGAGTTTCGTATACGAAAATTAGCTTTATTTTTTTTAGGAGAATTATGATAAGACTGAATTCTATATATTGAAATTTCTATATATCGAATTTTTTTCGCGCAATTTGCTACTTCGATATATGGAGGTTCGACTGTATTTCCATTTCCAGCAGGAGAAACTGCCAGTGGAAGCATATAAGTTCACTTACCTGGAATATGAGATTTTTTTCTGCAAACACTTGTTCTAAGGACATTTGCCCATGTACATAAGAAATTTTGTTAACTACTTTATTATATGAGAGCTTCGCATACGAGAACACACACTTCTCACTGTGAAGGAATAGACCTAGAACGTCCGCACCTTAGTCAGAATTCAATTTAGAGTCTCTGCTGTGGTAGCTAATAGCTAGTTAAAAGTCGCTGGGTCACTAATTACTATACTAATAGAGAGGGTGGGGATCAAAGATGAGGTGAAAGACACTGTGTCAGAATGAAACCCATTATATAAACCCAGCTCAAAGAAGTCGTAATTGTACGTAGTAGACGTCTTCCTAAACATATCACGCATAGGAGTCGTAAACTGCTATAAGTTCCACAGAAAAAAATCAATAAATGTTAGTCTTATTTTATTAAAAAGTCAGTTTTTGTTTGAAATTCTTGCTAAGTTCGGCCTAGCCACCGGACATGACTGAAGACTGAAACATCTCTTCAGACTCGACATTGTTGCTTCCCCGGCCTGCACCCTGTGCGGCTCCGGCGAGGACATGGACTCCGCCCATCTTTTGCATTGCTCTGCACTAAGCAAGTCTTCTCTCCCCGAGCGTTACTGGGAGGCTACAGACAAATTAAATTGATGAACTATTTGTTACAGCTCTATTTTCTTGTTCCTGTATGCTCTGTATTTGTTTTGTATTCCCCCCCTGTATTTGTTTTGTATTCCCCCCTGTATTTGTTTTGTATTCCCCCCCTGTATTTGTTTTGTATTCCCCCCTGTATTTGTTTTGTATCCCCCCCCCTTTATTTGTTTTGTATTCCCCCCTGTATTTGTTTTGTATTCCCCCCCCCTGTATTTGTTTTGTATTCCCCCCTGTATTTGTTTTGTATTCCCCCCCCTGTATTTGTTTTGTATTCCCCCCTGTATTTGTTTTGTATTCCCCCCCCCTGTATTTGTTTTGTATTCCCCCCTGTATTTGTTTTGTATTCCCCCCCCCTGTATTTGTTTTGTATTCCCCCCTGTATTTATTTTGTATTCCCCCCCCTGTATTTGTTTTGTATTCCCCCCTGTATTTGTTTTGTATTCCCCCCTGTATTTGTTTTGTATTCC
Organism: Dolomedes plantarius; assembly: GCA_907164885.2. Classification (NCBI taxonomy): domain Eukaryota; kingdom Metazoa; phylum Arthropoda; class Arachnida; order Araneae; family Dolomedidae; genus Dolomedes; species Dolomedes plantarius. The sequence goes on along the minus strand of OU015490.1, from coordinate 7,377,382 downwards.
CCCCCTGTATTTGTTTTGTATCCCCGTATTTTTGTTTCCCCTAGTTCCTGCTATAATTGTTCATAATCTGCCATTAGAAATTTAAAAAAAAATGTTTGAAATTCAGAGATCGTGTTTTTCATCAGAGCTCTAGTGATCGCGAACTGAATGCGTGTATTACAATGGTATTCTGTTACAGGACCTCCGGCTAACCTCAAGAAATGCTCTGCATTCAACGTCACAATGACGTCAGTGGTCATCACATGTGTACACGTTCAAACGGACGAGAAAGATCTCAAGTACAACTTGGATCTGTACAAGTACAACAGTTACGAGAGGGTGAACGAGACAAGCGCGGCTGCCCCTCACTTCGCTATCGGAAATCTGGAGCCTGGGACGGAGTACGTCTTTGCGGTGTACGCCGAAAACAGCAATGGCAAGAGTAACGCCGAGATGGTTAAGGTTTGGACGCAAAGGTCGCCGACGGAGGAAAGAGGTAATGCCTTTTGGAGTTTTAGGCCGTCAGTTATCAGTTTCTTTTGAGTTGCCCCGTGTGCAGACGGCCTAACTTCTCTGTTTCTACGTTCCTACCGGGATATTGGCTAATTTTCAATTTACGGAATTTGTTCGTTTACCAAAAGACAGATATTATTTTCTAATTTAAAAAGTAAACCATAGAAATAAACAAAATTAAAATACAAGCATAGACTGCTAAATCACTATAACATAAAACAAATCCTGCAAAGAAAACATTTTCAATAGAGGATAGCGCAGAAGCTTCATATCCCCATAATGAAAAAAACAAATAAATAATCCAATAGATATAGATAAAAATTATACTAAAAAAGACAAAAAACAAACAGAAATCAAGCACTCTGGGCATCCACGCACCAACGGCAAGATTCTGCATAAGAGCCGGAACTGAACCATAAAACGACAGAGGTAATCGACAGGTCACGTCATCAGTTTTCCCTAACAATTTCGGTAATTTAAAAGTTTTAAAAAAATGGCATTTAGACTCAGGAATTTTTAAAGTTGTTTAGAATAGTATTTGTGTTTTGGTTAAGTTGTAATGGGGGGGTGGAGCTATATTAATGTTACAATGACGTAACCATTAGGATAGAACTGGCTGCTGTTTCGCCATAACCGTCACTTACGGAATTGGGGTGTGTAGAGACCGATTATATTGCATTAGGATTTTGTGTGCTTGCTTGTAAGGTGCGTTGAGCGCATACAGTAAGTTGTGTTTGTCTTTTCATTTTCTTCTTGACTAATTGCTTCTTTGGGGAACTCGGGGCCTTGGGATGTCTTTTGGGCTCACCTGCATCCTATTCAGAAAGTTCCCCTTGAGGTAATTGACATGGTTAGGCCCCCTGACGACGTGACCTGCCGATTACCTCTGTCGTTTTATGGTTCAGTTCCGGCTCTTATGCAGAATCTTGCCGTTGGTGCGTGGATGCCCAGAGTGCTTGATTTCTGTTTGTTTTTTTGTCTTTTTTAGTATAATTTTTATCTATATCTGTTGGATTATTTATTATTTTCTAATGTCATTAGATGCTACTAAAAATTCATATTATCGATTTATTGCTATATCTTCTTCTACAGCAGATTCATAAGAAGTTTACAGGATTGGAATTTTGCATCTGCTATTTTACTCTCACTGGGAAATGAAAATGTTATGCTCATTGTTAGATTTAAAGACCTCTTTATCATTTTCTCTTTGAGGACAAGACCGGTAAAATTCTACGAAACTGGAAAATAGTATTTAGGATATTAAACCTATTTTTGCATGGATTTTATAAAGTTTTAATTTATAAGTATTCAATAAAGCATTATTTAACTTAAACTATTTTTCAATTCAAAATGACCTACGTGGTTTCACCCTTTCTCCAACCGTCTGAATCCGGCTTTTCTTTTTAGTCAAATTTTTCAGAACCCAAAACTGATATTTAAAGCATACTATATGATACAAATTTTAGCTTTAAATAATAACCCTTTCAGTCTTGCACCACATTTATTCTAGGACTAATCAAAATTATTTTAACTCTTATAATATTAACTGGAAACCAAATTTTACTTTCGTTCATCTTATGCATATTTATTAATCATTATAATGCATAAACAAATTTCTCAATTGACCAGCATATGATGTCTAAATACGTAATCAAAATTTGCCACATTTTTAAGTAGAGTGTAATATTTTAAATATTGCATTAATACTCGATCAAAATTTATTCAAAATTCCTTAATAGCGATTTAATTCGAATCACTTTAATTTACTGAAACATGAGCAGAAATATGAAAAGTTTGAAATGAATAGATTTCCTTTCAAGTGGCAGTTCTGTTGAAATTGGGGACAATATTCCTTTACGCAACATGCATATTTATATACATATTTTGTGCATTTGCTTTTAGCACGATTTCATAGTCTAAATGAAACACATTTAAATGTACCCATGGAATTGATAATTCGATCAGACTTTTAAATGGTGCAATTATGATGGAGAACAGCTGAAGTGAAACCAAATGCAGCGTTTTGCGGAGTTTTCTTTTTCGTACTCGTGAGAAAATCCTGAATTATAATATAAATAAATGATGTGATTAAAATTGCAAATCACTATTGTTCAATGCTTCTGGTTTTAAATATTTAGTATGATAAATATTTTTGTGGAAAGTAGAATAATAAGTAAGTCAAATGTTTTGATGGGGTATATAATGGCAAATTACCTATGCATAATTTCAAGAGATATACCAAACATAGAGCTTTGTCTGTATAAAACAAATCGTAGGGCAACCCACTATTCATAGGTTAGGATGAATTCTAAGTTGGTTCACCTAACGAAGCTTAAGTATAACGTTATTTGAAAATTTCTTCTGTTTGTGTCATTGATAATTCAAAAATTAGAACAAATTTTTCCTCTGAGCAATAACTAGTCTTATATTGTGGAACAAAATACTGAACCATATACTTTTTTAACTTTCGTGACACCGAGCAACTTTAATAACCACCCAGTAATTTTTTCTGAAAATATGATAATTTTGCTATTAATAAAGGCGTACTCTTTAAGCTCCCAGGTAGCTGCAGTGAAATTTGGAATGGGCCCATAGTTCATAAATCTAACAAAAACTTTACATTTCGAAACATAGTTCATGACGGTGGTACTTTCGATTAATTCCCGATCTCATTCAATACATTTTGGGGCAGTTTCTTTAAAAATCCAACAACGTTTCAATTACGTTCTTGTTTATAGTTTAATACAAAAATGACATATTTTTATCATTTGAGTTATCTAATTAGATTTTCAAAACCCTAAAGTTGTCCCGTAGCAACTGATCAATAGAAAAACATTATAAATAGGAATTGTTCGCAAAACCCTTGGCCGGAATTTTAAAACTTTTTGACGTAGGATTACGTCCCTCAATAACGGTCCTTCGGAAAGCAAAATTTCAGACGCTAAAACCGTCTGTCCATCCATCCGTCCTCGCGTGTTATAGATTTGACAGCGTGCCAAACCTAGTCTGTATCTCTTCGAAAAGCAGTAAACAGTTATACAGAAAAGTACCAAAATGCGTTAAAATTTTGACATACATATATATATATATATATATATATATATATATATACATACGTACATATATATAGATACATATATATATAACACACACATACATATACACATACAAAAGAGGTAAAAAAGATAAGTAATCCTACGTTAATAACTCGTGGTAGTTTCGTTAGAAGAGAGTACCTGAATTTTTTTGTTTCTACTCATTGCATGAATGCTGCACAATTACAAACATTTTCTTTCTTTCTGTTGCACTAGTTTACAAACAAAAAATCTTAGGCATATAGTATTACGTACTTGATTTTTAGCGTAAAAGCAACATTAGAGATACCTAATTTTCGAATCTATATCTATCGACGATATTTTGGGCCTGCATTTCTCTAAAAATAGCAACCTTTTGAATTTGTCTTGATATCTCAATGCTCATTCAAGGCTTATCTTTGTTAAATTATTATACATTTCGGTCTATATCAATTTTTGTCTACAAGGGGGAAAAGGCACTAACTTTTTTTGTCGCATTGTGGCACTATCTCCTGAATGTAATACGTATTATACGGGCCGATAGGATAAGACAACTACATGCTGTTTAACACCTATCCCTATTCTTCATTTGTTTCATTCGAATATTTTTATTCATTTCTATAAAGAAATGAAATGTTTTGCAATGATAGTCTTTTATTATTTATTTAAGAGCCAAATTAAATCAACACCAAGGAGGAATATGTTTCTTATAAATAAAAAAAAATCAAACTACAATTAAGATTAGTATTGTACAAATTAGTATCTTCTATCTAGTTTATTAGACTAAAAATTAAGTACAAATAAAATTAAAAGATGTGGTGTAATTTATCGAAAAAATTTGTTTGTACTATTGTAGATCACATTTCTTCATGAAATACATTCTTATTATTGATATTAATTTAGTTTTGATATTCAATTTTAGAAATAACCATAAATGAAGCAATGTAATATTTAGTATCTTCCCACGAAATGAGTAATATCTGTGTACTTTCAAATTGAATTGGGAAAGAAAAAAAAATATTTTTATTAAATTTGTATTTACTGTATATACGTCTAAAACTTATGCATGTATCACGAGAGGGCTTTATTGCAATGTGAGGGAAAACGATATTACGTTTTATCTGTACTGAGAGAGAAACGTTACAGCCTGAGATCTGAGAAATGGTAAAATTGATCATTTGAAGCCTTAGGACAGCAAAATTTCTGAGCAAAAATGTGTGTAAACCGAAAGAATTCACCGAATGGTAGTTAATCACATGTACAGCCTTAAGAATAGGTTGGATTTTATAACCACTAGCTCACTTTTATCGAAATTAGATGCATGTGTGGCTTTCAATAATATCATGTTCCTGAAAATATGGAGCAATCGATGGCATTTGCACTGAAATACAAAGGAACTGAGACATTTATTATGGTACAGACACATTTTTCTCTTAAATTCTTTACCTTGCGCCTTCTTCCTAATTCTTTACAATTACGAAATCGTCTTATTAAACCACAAACGCAAGTAGACTTCTACCTAATTCATTTACACATGCCCGCGTTCCGTTGTGCAGGATATCTTCATTGAATTCGCGAATTAATTAAGAGCACTCTTTATTTCCGAATAAATAAAGCTCCGATAAAGTGGGAGCAGAGAACGAACGGGCTGACGGTGCATTGTTGTAGGAAAAGTAGTGCAAACAACGCAACGCGAAATTTCACGAATAACTTACACAATTTATTGGATTTGAGTGCGTTTATATTTAAAGTAGTTTCTCTCTAGTCTGCATGTTCATTATTTCATCGGGCGAACTCGAAATAAGGCTGAAGTTCAAAAGTAAAGGTGAGGCAGCACAAACGTGATTTATGACGTCCCTATTTTAGTTGACACAAAAAAGTGTCGTATATAGGTTAAGTCTTGAATCACATATAGCTACTTAAAGCTAAAGATCTGATTTTCTTTGTCTGTTATTCAGGGAAGCAAAAACTATGCTATTTAGCGCAATATATTCAAGAATATGGTAACTCTGAAGTTGGTAGACATAAAATATTACAAGTTTCGTTGAAATAGGGCTTGCAATAGGTTGAGATTTGTTAATTTGTAGATATTTTTAACTTTTTATATTTTGGTATCATTTACATTTTTAAGCTTGTATGAAAGAGGGTTGTTTTTAACGTAGGATTCCGTTCCTCAATAAGGGTCCTTCGGAGAGAAAAAAATTGTCCTGCGCCACGAGTTATAATGTTGGTAACGAGCCAAACCCAATAGCAGTAAGCAGTTAAACAGAAAAGTACCAAACTGAGTAAAAAAAGAAGAAGAAGAAGAAGCAACCGATCAGTAATCCTACGTTAATAACCCGCAGTAGATCCGTTAGAGGAGACAGTGGCGTAGCGGGGGGTGGGGGTGGGGGCAAGGGGGTCTATCATGTCCCGGGCGTCACTCGCAGAAAGACGCCAAATGGTCCTTTTCACTAATTCTATATATTTTATTACTATATGTTTTTCGGGGGTAGGGAGCACCAAAAAGGCATCGTGCCCCAGGTGCCAGTTATGCTCGCTACGTCGCTTCCAACATCTGGTCTTGGAACGCGAAAAGTCGAAATAAAAAATACAGTGAAACTTCTCTAGCCGGCCACCTCTGAAAACGGCCATTTTTCCGAACCGTGCAGTGACGAAGTGAAGGCAGGGGGCAAGGGGGTCTATCATGTCCCGGGCTTTTCATTAATTTTATATATTATACTAGAAGGTAACCCGTCATTTTAACGTCATAATACTACTAATGACGTCATAAGGGAAAAAATATATGAAAGTTAAAAAATATCTCGAATTATCTAACAATATTGCATTTAATCCACACTTTGTAAAAGCAAACCCTTTCATTAATTTTTATTTATTTAGTTTTTCATGCGATTGGAGTAGTAGACTGCCATCCAGTTTTTTACAGCTACTACGCGATATGAATACTTGAGCTACTTGATTCATTCACATTCAAGTTTGTTTACTTTCAGAATTCATCGCAAAAGTAAACAGATTTTTAAAAATTGTTAAATATACAGCTAAAAACACCCAATTTTTTTTAGTTCTGAATGTTTTATAAAAACAATAGGCTGAACAAACGTGATTTGATGGAGAAGATATTAGTTTTTAGGTAAGAAAAAATTCTGATCCACATCTGAAATTGAAATTAAGCCTAACCGGCTGTTTGTTTACTGAGGGCTTCAATTGAAAGATGAGTACAGCCCGGAAGTGTTATACAGAGACAAGGGCTATTATATATATAATTACTATATGTTTTTGGGGGAGGCTCCAAAAATGCATCGTGCCCCGGGCGCCAGTTATGTTCGCTACATTACCGAGAAGAGACTACCTGAAATATTATTTTTTTTCAAATAGCTTAGCTAAAATTAGTCGTGTGAAATAGAAAGTTCTTAATTTAGCCAAAAACATTTTATTTTAATTAGTTCAGTGATTGGGAACAAAGCGAAGAAAGAACAATGCAAAAAGTTCTAGTTTCTTCGAAAGATGTCAAACAAAAAATGGCGGTATCAGTGTATTCATTTAACTTCCACAAAAAAGTACTTTTCAAAATGAGAAACCATTTCGCTCCGATATTTGGGGTAAAAAATTATTAAATAAAATGAAATAATTTAATATGTTATGAAATGATCATATCAGTGGATATATAAATTATCTTAACATTTTTGTACCTATTAATAGCAGATAATAGGTCTAATGCAACCGAAATGTTAACCCCAAAAAAGCTTGAGAAGTCTATAATAAAATAACTATTTCTTGAATTAGACTTTAATAGTCAGGGCCCAGTTATAAGATATTACACATTGCAATTGATAATAATAAACAAAAATATATTGCCGTTTAACATCAGTGAACAAAAAAAAATAATGAAAATGATACTGGTTTACATATATATAAATTTACAACATTAAACAAACTAATGTTCCTTTAACAATCTCGTATCCTCAATTCCTTTAACTAAAGTCAAATTGACCTAAATCGTCTTTCTTACCTGGAATTCAACTCCAGTGCGACTGGTTTGAGCTCATTGCGATCGGAAACTCAGCTTCTTCGACCGGCATCGATCGCCGCTGCAATACGGTCGAGATAACTCCCTCGGAGATAACAGGATCACATAATAGGAAAAATAATAATTACTATCTTCATGTAAAGAAATGAAATGAAATAGGGTTTTCAAAAATTATTGTATCTTCATCGTAGAGAATATTAAGGACTAAGAGAATGTTAAGGAAAATATTCAAATACTTTTGCATAAAAGAAGACCTTAAATATTACAGACAAAACCATAAAACATGGATTATTCACTTTTCAAAGTGAGGACCAATAATTAATTCCGATTCTTAAAATAATCTATAAGAAGATCTTACGGACGCATTAAAGTATTTCCTCCCAAATTAAACCTTCATTTCTCTGCATCAGTGAAATTGGCTCGAATTCTTCATAACCTTTAAAAAAATAGTTTCTGGGTAGTTTAGTCATCAATAAATACTGCTTATTTAAGAGTTACCTCTTGACTGGATTTTTAATGCAATTTATGAATACTTATTATCTTATACAGAAAAGAGCTTGTTACAGAATAATTCATAGTAATATTTTGTTTCAGTCATTATTGTTGTTCAGTTTGCATGGACTTCTTTCATAATAATACATAATTACATACAGTGTGAGAAAAGCACTGATATTTGTTATCCTTCGAAATCCTGAAATATCATTCAAAGGACAAATCCGTCATGAGAAAAACAATTTTTTAGTCCAAACGAAATGCATGCTTCAGTTCACGGACGTGTGGACGTGTTAATATGTATGTATTTCTGTAACGGTATGCGTAGCTGACGTCATAATAAACAGATGACATGTGTTCGTGTCAGAAAAACTGACTTCAGAGATATCGAAAAATGATATACAATCAGGTTTTGAGTGAATCTGAGAGAGAATTCTACAGAAATATTCAAAAAACTCAAGAAACTTTCTTGTTAGGTAGGACAAAAGGAAATGAAAAGCAAAAATATAAATAACGTATATGCAAAACTTTAGTTAGGCATGGGAGAAAATTATATTAAAAAGACTTTCTATGAAAAATTAAATGAATATCACAAATAAAAACATTATTCACCAAAAATCAAATGATTCCATGTTTATTCAGTTTCTTTTGGGCCAGAGGTAGCCTAGTGGTAGTGCATCGGATTTAGACGCTGAATGTGCTCGGTTCGAATCCCGACAAGCGCCATTAAATACCTCCGTGTCTGGGCCGGATATGGGTACGTTAAATCCGTAGACCGAAAAGTCCCTCTATGAGGTCAAAGAGGTGAGAGATGGTACGATTATTACATATGTCGAAGCTACGTGTGTTCGTCAAAACTGAGGTGGCAGCTAGCTGAGATTGACCCTTGTGGTGCTATCATACACCGGAAACGCACTCTTCAGCCCGCAAAGAATGAACTATATGAACTTAGTCAGGAACACTTCTGGCGAGGGGGCATTATAAACAAGAAGAACGTAAATAATCCCTTAGTATTTTAATTTATTTTCTATGGTATCAAAAATTCAACGTATTTTAAGAATAATAATAGCCTTGTTTAAAAAAAAGTTAAACGTTATTTCACCTTGTTTCAATATTCTTTAAAATGATTTTTGATTGGTTTGTTAAAATTTTCTTAAGGGTGCTATGTACTATCAAAAAAATCGTATTTCCCTTTTCCTCTTCTTGCAGACTCTTATGGTGGGAGGAGTCCAGTTGACAGTTCGAGAATTCCACCCTCCCCCTTAGGATTGACATTTTGAGGGATTGTAATGACTCTCTCTCTATAGGGGGGTAAAGCGCTACCCCCGTATGGTTTTTTTAGACTTATTAATGAATATACATATTTTTTTATTTTAAAATTAAGTTGCATAATATATCTTTTCAAAATGACGAACGTTGAAATCAAAATTCTTACTTTTTCATAGAAAAAAAAATAAATTTTTTTTTAAAATTTCAGAAATTTGTTTGACAAATTTTATTGTAATTCAATATTTTATGGTAGAAGTGACATAATTGTTCGTCATTTTACTGATACTTGTTTATATTGAACGTGTATAAAATTTCACGGTATTCTAGCCAACTGCTCTGGTGATATCATGCGCGCAATCACATAACAATGAAAAAAACAGTGGTTAAAATTTTAAAAAAATAAAAGATTTCTCTTTAAGCTAGAAAAAATTGAGTGCAATATTTATAAAGAAGAAATAGTGTTTAACTCACAGTAAAATTTTCATATTTCTTAATAAATTATTTTTATAACTACTATCATGATATTTCACATAATAATGTATATGATTTGATAAAATTTTCAGAAAATGTTTTACATGCTATTGTTAATGAAATGACGCACAATAATTGATGTATAATAAATCGGTTTTTTTTGTTTGGGGCTGTTTTTATAGGGAAAGGAATGACGAATTGGGGGAAATTTTCATATTGGAACATAAAATTGTCTGTATTATGTTTACATTTTAAAATTTATCTTAGATTGAGGGTCATTTTGAAGATAACTGTTATATGTATGACGTGTGAGATGGAAATTAAAATAGTAGCATTAGAATTTTGGGCAGAGTGATAGGCGTTTTAGCTAAATTTCATTAAAAATTACTTCAAATTGACTCATTTATAAAAAAGTATGGTATTTACAGGCAAGGTTTTTTTTAACGCCATTTTGCCATAAAAGACCCAAAAGTTCTGAAAAAAAAACAATTTTTTTTTTAAAAAATTGGCTCCGAACGTAGGCAGTCACCTTGAAATCAGTTTACTGTTCTGAAGTCGATATATGTAAAGTCCTAATTATTTTAAGGAATTGATAGATATCATTAGGTGTTTATGATTGATAATTTAGAGTATGTTTATTTTACAAATGCCACACACTACAAAAAAATAGCACCTATGCCATCAATGCACGTTCTCTCCAATACTTCTCAAGAAGATCAGTAAAACGTTTTAGTGCAGAGCACTCGTCTAAATGTTCCGCCGTCATAGTCCGGCCAGAGTCCCAGAGGGTACAGACAGCCGAATCGGAAAAGATGGGACCTTAAACAGTCATGTCCAGTTAATAATCTAAAATGCGCCACGGCAGTTTTTCTTGGGGCTTCGGGAACATAATTGGGATTCTCGACAAGAATCGCCCAACTCTTGTTCTTAGATGTCTCCGCAGCCTGAAATTTAAAATTACTCCTGAAAGTCAAATTTGTAATTAGCCTCAGGGAATGGAAAGATGAGGCTCTTTTATAACTCTGGGTCACCATGGCTCCTTTTTTAGCTAGAAAGTCTGCATGTTCATTTCCAGTGATGTCACAATGTGCTGGTACCCACTGGAAAGACCAGCACATTGTGACACATTTAGACCACATTTAGAGTATGTAAATAAATATGATATTTCCTGTTTATAAATGAGAACTAACTTCATTCTTTTACAGTTTATCGAGAAAAGAATCAAGAAGAAACAGGTCGTAACGATTCATGGTTGGG
>OU015490.1:7093800-7361300 GCA_907164885.2 Dolomedes plantarius | reverse complement strand
GGTTCTATGTATTCTATGATAAAACATGACAGAGAGAAAATTTGTAAATGTATAAGTTTTGAATGCATAAGAAATGACATCTTTTTTTTATCTTTTTGTAGAAGGACAGAACATGATATTTTCATCACGGGGTATGCGACTAATTTTTATATAATCTGAGGTCTATGATTAGTTAATACATTGACTGCAAAATTTATTTACATTTATTAGCTAAGGGAAGCATAATTTCTGGATTACCATTCCTTAAAATATTTAGTGTTAAAAGGACACAGTCTATGTCGCTTATTACTTTATAAAATAACTAGATGAATACCCCTGCGTCGCTACGGAGTGCATTCAAATTAAATAAAATGGTTAATGTATGCAATTAATACCAAAAAAAATATTTATATATATTTATAAAAAAATCGTACCGGATAGTTTTATAGACAAAATAATTCAGAAGAAAATATTCAAATTGAATCTAATAGAACATATTAAAGAATATAATACAGTTTGAGGAAAATTTCTTATACTGTATTTAAATATTTTTTTGGGATAATGCCCAATCGTCTGTCGCATTAGAAAGAAAAACAAAATATTTTTTAATTGTCCATTTATTTCGTTGTTATGCATGTGATGCAAAATTTGTTTAAAGTATCACAAAAATAAAAGAAACCACGTGATCAGCATTTAATAAATTAAATTCTAAAAATTAATCTAACAATAATTTACTTGCAATAATTTATATTTTTTTCTGACAGTAATAAATTATACTTAACCATGTAAACAAGAATTAGTTTGTTATGGTATTGCCTATTTATTTATTTTTTTTACCTTTGCTCACTCCGTCTCAAAAACACCATAATTTAGCATTTCTAATTTCTTGAATTTTTTTTCAATTGTCTATTCCATGTGAATTTATTCTTTGAAGGGTTACATTTTATCGTTTTAATAAGAAAATAATGTATATTAACTAACACACACACACACACACAAACAAACAAACACAAACAAACACACACACACACACACACACACACACACACACATATATATATATATATATATATATATATATATATATATATATATGTGTGTGTGTGTGTGTATATATATATATATATAGACAAGAGATATCAAGAGAAAGACAAGAGATATCACAACAAAATTTATTTTGTGGATAACATGTTGACCAAGTATCAAATGATTAAATTTATAGACTTCTGTAAAGTGTGGTTTCTGCCAAAATCAGTAGCCAGAGTAGCCGCCGTTGTTGGAGATCACCGCTGCCACACGCCTCGGCATTGATTCAAAGAGACTTTGGATGAGTTCTTGGGGTACAGCAGACCAAGCAGCTTCCACACGTTGCCAAAGTTGATCTGCTGTGGCAGCTGGGGATGGAATCTGGGTCAATCGTAGAGCAACCATGGACCACATGTTTTCTATCGGCGAAAGATCCGGAGAGCGAGGCGGCCAGGGAAGCAATTCAATCTGGCGATTGACGAAGAACAGTTGGACAATGCGTGCCACGTGTGGTCGCGCATTATCCTGTTGAAATATGGCTGTGGGCAAGCCCTGAAGCTAAGGAAGGACAACTGGCTCCAACACCTCGGAGATGTAGCGCTGGCTGTTTAAAGTACCGGCAAAGCGTACTAGAGGTGTGCAAGAGTGATATCCAATACCGCCCCATACCATAATACCCGGTACAGGACCAGTGTGGCGGTGCATAACGCAGCTGTTCAGCATCCTCTCTTCACGGTGTCTCCAGACTCGAATGCGACCATCGTGTTGTTGCAGACAGACGCGTGACTCGTCAGTAAAGACAATTTCATTCCATTCTGCCGTCCACATCCTTCTGTCATCGCACCATTGGCGGCGGAGACGTCAGTGGTTCTGCGTCAAGGGTAGACAAAGCAATGGACGTCTTGCGGACAGACCACTCTGCTGTAAACGGCGTCGAATGGTACGCGCAGACACTGGATGATGCGTTACAGACTGCATGTCCTGTGCTATGGTTCGTGATGTGACTGAGAGATCCGTCACTGCCATGCGCACAATTTGCCTGTCATCACGTGAAGTGGTGCGCTGAGTTGGATGCGATCGTACACGCCGGTCCGTCGTACCCTCTTGCATCCAACGATCACATATCCGCATTACAGTTGTTTGGTTTCGTCCAACACGACTACCGCTTTCCCTGAAAGATAATACACAATCTCGGTAGGCCACTATCCTTCCTCTGTTGAACTCGGATACTTGATCAAAAGATGATCGCTGTTTTCGACGAGGCATAATTGATCGTTTTTTTTTTAAAAAAACACAAGAAAAACACAATTGCCGAACTTGAAATCGTCGAAATCTCCAAGCCTGAAATAGATTTTTGAAGTGGCGCCACAGGCGCGCGTGATGTGCGTCTGCGCTGAAATTCTAATCATTTGCATATCTCACCTCCGCTAATGCATGTTGTAAATTTCATGTTATTGCATTTACAGTGGCCAGCAGTGTATATATATATATATATATATATATATATATATATATATATATATATATATGTATATAGTGGTAGCACCTTTCTATTGTGGGATAGGTAGGTCTATCGTTCGTACCATATAAGGTACTTGAAGACATCAAAGTCTAATATGTATGCATGGTTTATCACGCAAATTTACAAATAGGTGCTTATATAACTTTCCTCTCTTATAACATTCTGAGTAGAAGTTGAGGAAATCCCTTAATTTTATCAATTCAATGGTTTGTCAGATAAATTTAGTACAGCAGTTATTTTTCTATAATTTCCTTCAACTATTTTACATGATATCTGCATAGCCTGTGATATATTACTTGTAATCCATTTGCAGTGACACAATTCGAAGGTTCCATTCATTCACTGATATGTCGCTTGCTGACTGAGATATATGGTTGAATGAAACATAATTTTCCTGTATGGTCATCTACAGTAGTATAGCTAATGATTGTAAACTTTTATCATTCTTAATTTATGCCGAAACTTAGACATTTTCTTTTGTACTGGAAGTTAAGATTGGAGGTAGGGTGGCTCACAGATAACATATTTTACGTCATGGATACTAATAATAGACCTAATCATAGACACCATGTTTCGGTAAACACGTTCATTTGATAGGACAGGTTTCATGTATAACACTTTCCTTGTATATAGAAATGCATGAATTCTTCATTTGGAGGTTTATAAAATCAATGTCTTTCTAAAGCCTTTCAAGAATTATTTTTAGACTACAAGCTATGTGTTTGGTTCGTGAGGTGTAATATGCATGTTTCATGACGACTAAAAAAGGTATTAATTGAACCTTTCCATTTATATAAAGAAGTATCAATTCTCCGTTTGGAGGATTATAAAAATAATGATACTTTAAAGACATTCACGAATTATTTTGACACTACAAGCTAAGTTTTAGATTCGTAATGTGTAATATTCATGTTTCATAACGACTAAAAGAAGTATTAAATTGAACCTATCCATGAAATGCTACGAATATAAAAAAAAAACCTGAATTCTCTGTTTGGATTTATAGTAATCCAAGCAGAGAATTCCTTTTTTATTTTTAGAGAATTTCATTACAGAGTAACACAGCACATTGTACAGAGAGAGTACACTGTACAGAAAAGTAATGTTAATGAATTTTCTGCTTAGTTGATTATAAAATCAATGTCTTTTTAAAGCAATTTAAGAATTATTTTGACATTAAAACGTATGTGTTAGATTCGTGATGTGTAATATGCATGTATCACAACGACTAAAAAATTAAATTGAAAACACTTTATATCTGAAATCAAACAAAATATATTCAGAACCTATCCCAGCATTATTGAAAAAAGGAATACTGAGGCCCGAAGCACATATATTCTCTTTTGATAATGGAAATATTTGGAGACGCATAAAGATTGCACCTTTGTCATCACTTGAATCCGTAGCATTTCATGGCGTTGGAAGAGCTATATTTATAAAGGATAAATTTTGTGAGCAGATGTATCAATAACTATTCTGAATAACCGTCATATGCAGTATTATATAACGTTACCCAAAGGATATTTTATTATTTTACTTTGCGTAATAAATACACATATGTATATAAATGTAAATTATTTTAATATATATGCTAATGTTTACATCATATTATATAAGTCAATATTAAATATATAAGTTAAGATATGGTTTAGATATGGTAATTCTAAGTGAAGCTCCAAACAAAGTATAAAATTATTTTTACCAAAAAAGTAGATATTTAGTAGCGATAAAAGCATCAAAATATTTTGTAAAAACCATAATTTATGATATTCAAAGAACCTTTCAATGAGAATTATAGCTATATTACAACATAAATTTTTGCTCAATATATAATACTTTTATCATAAATTTATGTTGTAATATAAGTATACTTCCCATTCAAAGCACGTGCCTGAAATATTTTCAGTAGAATACTGTTCATACTTGAGTATTATATTCATAGATGTATCATTTGTTTTATCAATGAATAATATGTTTGATTACTCTGTTACATAAAATTTATACTTCCGCTTCATAAATTCAATATAATGAGTTTATTTTTTCATGTTTTAGTAAAAGCTCGAGTTATCCCTACTGAAAGCTTTCTAGAACAACGAGTTCTCTAAATTTTGATAGATTGAGATCTGCTTCTTACGACTGTACCTTCCACAAAATATACCTCTTGTGTATTGTACATTGTATTCCATTTGTACATTTCCGAACCGCTGTTTTGCAATTTTTTAGTTTGAGAGCTTGTGGCTGGAATATAAATCATTATATTATTTTCAATAGAAAACCATCGCCTGTATTAGTATATGTCAAAATAAATTGTGTTTCGATTTATAATGTTTACTATATTATTGAAACGAGAAGTATAACTTGGAAAATAATTATTTGTTATGATTGATTTAAGTACATAACATTTTACGGGATACTCATAAATAACAAAATTTTGTAAAAGTGGTTAACCAATAAGATGTTATAGCAAAGGCCAATTTGTAAACGTATGCGTCGAATTTTACACTCTAATCTACTTCTTCTATTGATTAAAAGTATACAAGTTTAATTGTTTCTTAATGGACTAGCTATACTTAAATTTTATATTTAAACCTTATATATTTAAGCAAAAAGTTAAAATCTATGTTTAAACTTCATATGTTTAAAAATACAAAGTTTAAAATTATACTTAAACTTTATATTTTTATTTACGTCAAAATTACTCGTCATTACATGATAACTTTTTTTAGTATCTAATGTTTTTAATTTAACCCTTCGGCGGGCGCGCCCGAGTATAAAGTGCAACATTTTCGTAATTTTGAATGGTTTGTTTTTACATGTAAGGTTTGAATGTTCTAAGCAGTTTCTATTTATAGCTACAACCTTTCTAATGCAGGTCTGATTTTCTGATCTTTGTATTCCTTTCCATTTATTGGTAGTCGTGATTTAACCGTGATAAACCAACGATTATAATGGATTACTCTACGACAAAAGCAGGAGTTGATGTACTCGATCAAATGGGCAGCTATTACATGGTATCCCGCGTATTACGAAGACAGACAATCTTATTATTTTTTAGGATTTTTGGACATAATAGGAATCCATTCGCAAATTGTCCTAAGATCCAATAAACCGGAGAGTTTTAAATAAGGCGATTGTATCGGCATTCTTTGGCCTTTAATTATATATATATAATAGCCGTTGTCTCTGTATAACACTTCCGGGCTGTACTCATCTTTCAGTGGAAGCCCTCAGTAAACAAACGGCCCGTTAGGCCGAATTTCAATTTCAGATGTGGATCAGAATTTTTTCTTACCTACAAACTAATATCTTCTCTATCAAATCACGTTTGTTCAGCCTATTTTTCTATAAAACATTCAGAACTAAAAAAAATTGGATAGTTTTAGCTGTATATGTAACAGTTTTTAAAAATCTGTTTACTTTTGCGATGAATTCTGAAAGTAAGCAAACTTGAATGTGAATGAATCAAGTAGCTCAAGTATTCATATCGCGTAGTGAGCTGTAAAAAACTGGATGGCAGTCTACTACTCCAATCGCAGGAAAAACTAAATAAATAAAAAATAATGAAAGGGTTTGCTTTTACAAGGTGTGGATTAAATGCAATATTGTTAGATAATTCGGGATATTTTTTAACTTTCATATACTTTTTCCATTATGACGTCATTATTAGTATTATGACGTCAAAATGACGGGTTACCTTCTAGTTATAAATATATCTCAATATTATAAACATTTTACATCTTGTCATAAAACGCTGAATTATTATTTTCAATTTAAAAAAAGTTTATTACAGAAGGAATAATCAAGGTTGAAAGAGACGTTGCACATTGTGTCACGCGCACATGCTGATGTTCCAAAAATTGGCGCTACCGTTGAAGGGTTAAAGAAGAAAATTTAATATTACCAACCCATGAAAGGATTTTATTGGATTATTTAGTTAATTATTTTTAAAGAAATGGTTATTCCGATAATATAACATTTAAAAATAAATGTTAGTCTTATAAAGAATGCTTTGACATTTTTTTACTAAAGTAATTAATTACTTCAAAATTGTATTTTGTTAACTATTTAAGAAAGCTTAATCCAAGAACCTCGCCGTCCCATCAATAAGATATTCGAACCTGCTTCACTGACAAACAGATGCTCAACAGAAATCCTGGTCAGAGAGTCCCCGGTGACGATCAAAATCAAACTAAGCACGAAAATTCAATAAGTTTCAAACAAGGAGTTAATAGTGCTCCCAAAAAATTTTAGAAGTCTGAATTGCAGCCACCACACTGGCTTCTACATCTCTTCTCCTTACACCTACTTTACTTCTGCATGTCCAAATTATTGCAAACTAACAGTCATCTGTTACGAACTTTTAAACAACACCTTTACAAGTCATAAAACAAACTTGGATATACTCACTTGGTAGATCAAGTAAACGAAAGAGTATAAAAAAAGATACAAAAGTACTAACTTAGTACTGTTACTGAGCACTTAAGAAAGCTTAAATTAAGAAAGCTATAATTTAAGAAAGCTTAAATTAAAAGTTAAAACATTTTTAAACTTACATGTTAGAAAAATTTAACAGAGTTCTAACTGCTGCTTATTTTTTCTCTTTTTCGC
This sequence comes from Dolomedes plantarius, assembly GCA_907164885.2. Lineage (NCBI taxonomy): Eukaryota > Metazoa > Arthropoda > Arachnida > Araneae > Dolomedidae > Dolomedes > Dolomedes plantarius. The sequence goes on along the minus strand of OU015490.1, from coordinate 7,354,165 downwards.
ACAGGAATGGAATTAAAAAGATATGTATGGAGGGTTTATATAACTTTTATTCATTCAATTTTTAATTACTTTGAAAGGCAAAAATTTCGTTCTCTCCAGAGTAAATCTTTCTCCAGAAAAAATATTTTCATACTTTTTTACTGAAAGTCAAAAGTCTTGAAGTCAGTTTGATGAAAGTTGTAAAAAGGAACACTGTACAAATGTTAATAGATACCTTGCAAAGACTTTCGGATATATCATTTTAATAAGGACGAATTATCAAAATTTTTGCTCTGTGTGAAAAGAGGATTAAAGTAAGTATGTAAAACAGGGTAAGCCCAATCTGAAAAGTAAATAAATAGATTTGGCAGTGTAATCACCATTTTGTTGTTGTTTGCCAGGGGTCACAAATCCATTAAGGGGACTCACTATCCTTAAATCTTCAAAACATTCGATTTTTTGAACAAAAATATATGTTAAACCTGTTCATTTCTGAACAAAATAAAGCAAACCGCATGAAAATATTCCGCTAAGTTCCGGAGATATTGATATTCTAAATATTTAATTACAGATCAAGTTTATGGTAAGAAAAATTTTAAACTCATTTTTCTCAAAATGTAATTTTGCATCATTCCGCAACTGATATCTCAAAAACTATGAAACATAATTCCATGAAATTTTTATCACTGCATAATCATGTTATTTTATTACGTCTGAACTAGAGTTATTGCAATCACTGCATATTTTTTTATTTTGTAAGGGGTAAATTAATACAAAAATTTAAGGAAATTTTAAGTATATTTTGAGCAGTTTTAAAAAAATTGAAAAATTATTTTAATGTTGAATGTTTTATGTTCAATTGTATTTTGAATTATTTATTTTAAATATAAAATAGGAATTATATATTTAAGTGTAAAATTAATTTCATAGTTCTGCACGCAAGCCAGTATACAATAAAAATGCTTAAAAAAAAGGTATATCTAAAGCATTTAAAAAAATTATTTAAAATTATTTTGAGAGTTGAAAATTTTTTTATTAAAATAAATATATCAATTTATAATAGACACAAAATTTGTAAAAATTGGGAGTAAATTGAAATAGTTACAAAGAGTCAAAAAGTATGAAAATATGCCTTATTTCCTCGACTTAAGAGTCGTGAGTCCCCTTAAGACATTTGCACTTATTCCGCGAGAATTGTTGGTCGCTTTCAATTCTGGGAACGTTATAGGTGAACCAATATTACCCCCTTAGTGCAACCTCCATTTTGGCCAAGGGCCCTCCAAGGCGACATCTTAGGGTATCGTACCTTTTTTCCACCCTCTCGGATCTCATGAAAGGACTATACGGTCTACAGATTTAACCATCCAATATCTGGCCTACACAAGAAGGGATTTAACTGTGTCTCCGGAATTCGAACCGAACACCCACAGTTCCAAAGTCAACGCGCTAACACTATGGCCCCTCGGGCCCATGTAAATATCGTAGCAATGTACAGTTCATGTATCCTTTTCAGAAAGTTCTGTAGTAGGCTTCTAAAACAAGCAAACAAGACGCTGTTTGACTTTTGACAAGAATTTTAAGCTTTCTCAAGATTTTTGAGTATAGGATTCCCTTTAAGTCTTTATAATTATTGTAGAATATTTGAGGTCATAAAAAAAGTGTTTTTATCTAATTTACAATCTTTCAAAAATTTTAATTAGTACCTTCTCAACATAGAACCATATAATGCCATATTACTAACATCTCATTTTTTACAATAAAATAATTTCGCCTGATAAAAAAGCTTTTTTTCTGCCGAGAGATGGCATCAATAAAATTTAAAATGAACCCATATTTTGATAAAGTAAAATAATTTTATCTTTGATTATATATGATTGTTTTGATTAATATTCGTTGCAGTTTTGTGTTTAATATGCACTATTTTTCCAATTCCTTGAAAGTAGTTGAAATATGCTCCACAAATTCTTAATTAGTAATTTTCAATTTCTAGGGTTTCTATGGAAATTATTCTTGCTTCGATTCTCCTCGAAAATATCGCATGCTTCCAAAAAAGGATTACTAATATTGCAAATATTTTTGATTCTATAAAGTTGCGAGTTATTAAAAAGTGAGTTATAGTATGTATAATAGTAAGATATAGTTATTAAATCTATCAACTAATAGTTTTTTCACTGAATTCCAATTTCTCCGTATCTCATGTTTAGTCTAATACAACATGTACTATATTCACATCACCTTATACAGAGGCTGGTCACACATTTTTTAGACAATGTATATTGTATTCACAAAACTAAATTACATAAAATTCTTGTGTTTTAAATGTTCTATTTGACATCCCTTATTCTGAACTATCTTTCGCCACCGCAATTTCCAGGATAATAATGCCTTTTGAAGTGTCAGAAGAGGTATTCTATCCCATTCCTTCTGAATAGCTTTAAAGAGTCCTGTAAGGGTTTTGGGACGACGTTTGGATAATGCAGATTTTAAAAGTTCGAAAGCACAAAAATCCATAGGTGATACAACGGAAGATTTAGTAGGGATATCAGTGAAGGGTATGGCCTTGATACCAGTTTTTTGTTCCATTTCTTTTAGGAAATTTACAGTGGATTTAGATGTGTGACTGCTAGCTTTGTCCTGATGGAGTCTCACATATTGATGGCACTGTGGGTAAAGCGATGGTATTTCATTTAGAAAAATTGACGATAAAATATGTTCCTGATAGTATTTGGAGTTAATCTTGACATTTTTTTCCACTCTCTTTTTTTTTAACTTGCCATTATAAGGAAAACCATCAACAATCATGAATCCCTTAGAAAAACTTTCTTTCCATTCTTTGAACCATGTACTTAAATTTTTTTTTCTGCCCTTTTATGGTAATAAATGGCTCCTTTTTTGTTGCAATCATATAAATACACCCATGATTCATCTATTGTCACAATTGTTTTCCATATTTCTTTGGATAAGTGTTTCTCATATAGAATTCTGCAGCGTATCCTACGTTCAGCAATATGATTTGGAAGAAGACGATGCACATTGCGTTTTTTTGCTTTCTTAAGATTTAAATCAACATTTATCATTTTGTTTACAGTGGGCACCGAGCATTTTAATGATTTTGCAACTGTCCTTTGACTAGGGGGATTTTCTTTTAACATTAAACAACGTACCTTTGCAATAGTCGAAGATGTCCGTTTTTTCCTTGGATACTTGTTTGGAATTTTTGTCCCACTTGAGGCTCCAATTTGAAGTTTTTTTTCCTTTCTTGTTGACGATATTACCTATCGACGCTTTAGATATCACAAAACCATGACTCTCTCATCGTTTTTGGATAACGGAGTATGCATATTTCTCTTCGGAAAGAGCATAAATGTAGCCTTCGAACCACTGGTTTGTTAAAAACGCCATTTTGAATAAAAACAAAACTTTCAAGCCGCAGACGATAATTTTGACTTTTAAAAACATAGTACAATTGCAATTATTTCTTTTGCAGCAAACGATTTTTTATTACCGCTTACCAAATTCGTCTAAAAAATGTGCGAACAGCCTCTGTATCTCAAATCGTAGAATAAACGTACCCCCAGAAACAGATATTTACAGTTTATTCCTTAACAAACAATCCATTCATTTATTACAGTATTTATAAAGTGTTAAAAATTGCCCCTGCAATCCATTTCATTAGAATTGGTTTATACTTTGTAAATATTACAGACACTTGGGAAACAATAAATATGCTATATTCTATTATTTTGAACGTTTGCAATTTCAGGTTTGAATTATCATCAATTTCCATTGTAAAAGTAGGATAATTATTCCATTGTTAAATGTAAGGTAATAATATAATACACAGGCTAAAATCCGTCAGACAGTCCCGCTGTTTACGGGTTACGAAAAATTCAAGCCACTGTATAGTGCATCATAATAGATGTTTATTTTCAAATAATTTCAATGAATATTTAATATGTGTTATTGTATGTGCTTATCTAATTTTTATTTGTGTTATTCATGAAGGAAAATTTGGAATAAAGTCTCTATTCATTAATAAGCAGAATATTTGAGGTCATAAAAGTGTTTTTAATTGATTTGCAATATTTCAAAAATTTTAATTTGTAACTTCTTAACATAGAACCATATAATGCCATATTAGTACAAGCTAATTTAAAAAAAAATAAAATAACTTTGTGAATTAAAATAGCTCCCTATTCAGCTGAGAGATGACGGAAGTAAAATCTAAAATGAGCACATATTTTGATAAAATCTTGAGACATACACTATGAAATTTCCCCAAAAGTGCTGTCATTTTCAGCGACAGTTCCTGTGTCTATCCTATTTTAATCTCTTTCTTTACTGAATTTGGGATGCCTTAAAAGTGGTTATTACATGGTATCGTTTCCTGTGGCCTGAGAAAAAAACATTAGGTTAAATCTCAACAAAATAGTGTCAAAATAATCGATAGCTTATCGGAGCTCTACCGCCAGGAGTACATAAATTTCAAAACCTTGATTCGACTTTAATTAAAGATCTTATATTCTCCTTTGCTCACATATAGATTTAGCGTATTATTCAGAACATGACACTAATGCATACCGTTTTCATACGAAATCTGAGAAAAAAATTTGAATGTTATTATCAGATATGTTGTAACTTATGGCTTTATTCCGGAAATTAATCCATACAGATCAGGCAGCCACAACATTTCAAAGGATCAGCAAACAAAACAGAACAAATCAGAAATATAAACTAGAAACCAACGATAAAAACTAGAAACAAAATAAAGTCGAAACATATACACAGTCAAAAAAGTTCAGTAACAGAGAGAGTTCATACTGGTATTTGCATCCCAATACAATTTGCCGATATCTCTGTTTCTCTGCGAGATTCTGTCATGTCCTTGGCATGTTAGGAGGTGATCCGAATTCATAGCGCCTATCCTTTATTATCGCACATGTATCGTTTCATTTTGTCCTTCGTATCGGAACATCATTACTACCATAGCATAAATGATTTTTTAAAAAAAAATGTCGTGTTATCTGTCAAGGCAATATTGATTCAAATATTGTAAACATATTTCAGAAATATGCTTGAAAAGAATTCATTCTTAATAAGAGAGCGGGGGACAAGAAATTAAAAAAAAACACTGTTTTATTTCTTCCGCTGTAAACATTAAAAGCAGACGAGCAGATGTTCAGAATGATTTACTACCAGCTAGTTAAACGGCAGAATTCAAGCCTCATTGATATTTACTTCGGGTCTGCTATGGTCATGATTAATGAGCTGTAGTTTAATTACGAACAGCATAATTAGTTCGGTATCAAAGTAACTGTGTTTGAACATGTCCGTTAAAGTTCACACGTAATGCCAAGGGAAAACGCTTGGGCGCATACACACACAGACACACACACACACACATATATATATATATATATATATATATATATATATATATATATATATATATATGCTTGTGTGTGTTAGTTAAGCCCCCGAAATATTTTAATTCTCTATCTTATTTAACGTTCATGTAGTAATATATAAAACACCTCTTTTTATTAGTACAGTTTCCATTTTTTTTAAATTTATGTACAAATCCTTTAAGAGCTTACCTCGGTAACAACCACGTGCGATTCTTTGAATATGTTTGAAAGATCCATTTGGGGTTTTAAGGCGATTGCTATAATAATGGATTTCGAGGGAAAGCAGAATAAATTTACCCCATTTGTACCACATATGTGGATTTGGGACGGATCTATTGCCCCGGAATACCAGGCGGAAGATTGAATTTCACATGATATATACTTGCGCTTGTAAAATATTCTATTTTGGCAGACACATGGAGAGATTGTTTGCCTTTTGATTTTACGTGTTAGGATTGAATTTTTTTAAATTGAGGAATTTCAACATCGGGATTGCGATTACAACTAGTAGACATAAATCCTTTTTCGTAACACAAAAGTCGACAGGATATTTTCCATGAGTCAGAAAATACCCCAGATACGTCGTTAGTTTTTTTAATACCTTGTCCTGAAGGACTTTGAAATGAAAGTGACATTAGCACAGTAATAAAAAAATGGAATTATGACTAATTTGTAAGCAAAAGGAAATATAATTAGTGACGACTGAATCATTTTCATGACGGAAAGTTCGGAGGCGGAGATGCCAAACTATAATAAAGGGACTTTACAGGATATTAGAGGGTGGATAAAATTATTGAATTGAAATTGTGAAGTTTAAAAGAAATTTGATGTGTAGAAATTAAATGTTTACAGGCACTTGGTAGGTGCGACTCTGCAATTTCATCTCGACCAATCAATGTACCTACCAAATTGAAAAGTACTGTAACTCAATTAACTGGCCATTTTTTCTAGGTGGAAAGAAGCAACTCTGGGTGAATTTTTTAGTCAAAATTTGAAACCAAATGAAAAAACAATTGAATATTCCATGTCGAAATGCTGTCTAAGAAGTAAACACAGTTAACTGATGACTAGATGTTATAAGAAAGGACCAAGATGTGCCTTTCGAGATTATAAATTTACGTATCATTACTAATATAAATAACTTGTATCACTATTTCAAAGAGAATATTCAGTGAAATAAAAGAAGAAATAGGCAGAAATTTTTATCAAAACATGAGATCTTACAGACCCCACAAAAGGAATGACAGAAATAACGCCCCCCCCCCCCCCGAAACCATCTTAATCAACCAAGAAGACACTACCATCTTTTTTAGACATAATTTGTCAGCTTCCGAAGAGAAAAACATTTGGTATCAAGATGGGCACAGGAGTGTCTGCATCAACCCAAGACATATTTTCTCCCTATTCGAGAATCGAAATGACTGTACTGTGATTCCTTCCCTATATCAATGAACCTATAATTAGTCCGACCGTTGGAAGAAAATGACAGCTAAATCAGATGAAAACGTGTCTCGGAAAAAATATTACCTTCGCCAAACACTGGGAATATAAATTGCAAGTAAAGGCCACCATCCTGTGGCTGTGGCCCCAAAAAGAAAGGGGGTAAACATGGAAATAATTAAATCTAATCAATTGAATGTCCGTCCAACCGTTAAGGTATACGGGAAAACTGTTAACTAATCGTCCCGAGCGCAATCCTGCTCAACTGGGACCCACTGGCTGAAAGACACCGGGGCCTTCAACCCCAGCCCCTAAGCCGAAGACCGTCTAATAATTTATTAACAAAATTGTTTTTAAAATTTAGCAGTTAGTGGCAACCAACAATCCTATGTTCACTTTTCCCTGTTTTTTTCTTTCTTTTCCTTCTTCTTCCTATTATTTTTAGCTTACTTTTACAGATTGCATTATAATGCTTACAATATCATTATACAATTATTACTATTTCACATTATTTTTTCATAATTACATCAAATTTATATATATACATATCAACATGATAATACAATTTAACCTAACAATTACGTAAATACACCCACATAAAAACAATTTACTCTAATACATTCACATACGTACAATAATACAAATTTCAATTGATACCAACTAAAATATTTAATCTTGACTTTCTATTAAAACATAGCAATACAATTTAACTTAATTTTTTACACAATTATACATTTGTTTACACTATTGCCTATACTCTAACTTTTATGTAATTTCTAAAACATTCCCAAATGTATAAACATTTTTGCAGCTACAGTGATTAAATAAAATTACCAATACAATATATTGATTTTTTTTTTACAAACTTATATTATTAACCATTCTACTTCTTACATACTTTTATTTACTTGCAATACTGTGTAACCTGCACCAAAAACTTGCACGTTATCTGCAAGCCTGCAACAGAAGAATACTGCTATGTGGCATGAGAGAAGGGGATACAAGTATCCATAAGAATACCGACCACCTTCCTAATAAAGCCTCTACAGTAAAAGTCGCAATAAAACTTATGCTTCGTCCATGTTCTAACATCCGCTGGCAATTTATTTCTTAGGTCCCTGAACTGCTGGCAGTCAAATAAACAGTGGTCTGGCGTTTGGATATCTCCACAGGTACACATATCTGATTTTTGGTGAAATCTGCTCTGATATTCCCCAACGCATCCATGACCCGTTATAAATTGATTAATCTTAATGGAAATAATTAAAAATGGAAAATTCCCCTGACAGCCGAAAATACATTACTTATGGATTTTGTTTTATGTTTTTGGAATAGGGCGCTGTGGCTCGGTTGGCAAAGTCTTCGAGCCAGTAATCTGAGGGTTGCGGGTTCGATGCCAGTAGCGGGCAAAATCCACCGCAGTGTTCACTAATGGCGGCCGGTGCACGTAAAATCTGTCATGGCTACAATGTCCTCCAAGTTCTCAAATTTATCTCTGGAAGTGCGGGGTCAAGTGTTCCGGTCTCGTCACTTTCCTCGGTTTTAAATTACGGGACCGGATTGTAGGGGGTAATGCTGGCCACCTATTCGGTGCCCACTTAAATGAATGACCAGCAGTCTCGTCCTTAAGGCCGTCTGCACACGGAGCAACTCAAAAGAATCTGATAACTGACTCGAATCACAAACCAGACGGGTTTGTAACCAGTTGCGCCGTGTGCGTGGCTCCATTCAATTACATAGGTTGCGACTCATCACGGACTGGTTTGTGATTTCAGTCAGTTATCAGTTTCTTTTGAGTTGCTCCGTGTGCAGACGGGCTTACAGAAAACGAATGACGTCATAGTAAATCTTCCGGGCATTTGTAATAAATAAATGAGTGTTTTCGGAATACAATGTTTCTAACTGTTGTACTTTGATGATTCATTTAAATGTAGTGGGTTGTATAGAAGAAATATAGAATTCTAAACACAACTAACAATTTAATTGCATAACTACGGTTTACGCACATGCAGTTACACAACACTGATGCAAACCTATTGCTGTTTGTAGCTCAGGAAATGTATCGGATTGGTCGAATTACAACCGGCTAATGTGCATACATCCTTTTGCAAAATACACAACAGGAACAACAGTTCCTTTCTGCTTAAAGTAGAAAATTAAAATTTCTGTTTTGTTTCCAATCCCATTGGTGTAGGAAAGCCTACACCGAGTTCAAAGGACCCTGGTCCTCAAATCCTAGGTCCTTTGTGAAGAGTAGTAAGCAGCTTCACTTGAAGGTGAGATACCACTAGGGCTGAAATCTGACTTGACCTCGAAGAACATCGGTCCCGTAATTTTAAACCGAGTCAAGTGCCGAGACCGGAACACCTGACCCCACACCTCCAGAGGTAATTTTGAGAACTTGGAGGACATTGTAGCCACGACCTATTATACGTGTCCCGGCCACCATTATTGAACACAGAGATGGATTTTCATCGACGAGCTTCGAACCAGGGACGTTCAGATCACTGGCTCGCTAATCTACATCTGCTAACTTACTCCTCTGTTTGTTTTTTTGTTCAAACTCCCAGAATATTTCTAGAATATTTTTGTGTTGTTGCACCAAAGATGAGGCTAAGACGGGGCTTTCCTGTGAATCAAGTCTGATTCTATTTTTAGCTTCTCGCGGTTTTTTTCCCTTTCGTAGAATTGAGAATAAAATTGACGCTTGTTCGTTCTCTGCAATATGAAAAATAGTGTCATTTGACGCCACAAAATTTGATCTGCTATTAAGTCCTTGAATTATTTTAATTATTCCCCTTTCTCTAATAAATGTTTAACACACACACACACACTTATATATATATATATATATATATATATATATATATATATATATATATCGAAGGTGTAAGATACCTTAAGTAGTCATCTCTTCTTGTTTCTGTTTTCCCAATTTCCCTGCATTTCAAACATTTATTTGTATTTTTTAATTTAATGGACTATTGTTTCCTTTTAAAATATTTATCATACCTTCTACCTTTTATTAGACCATGAAGCATGATCCCAGTTATTCTTTAGAATTTAATTCAATTGTATTTTCACAGAAAAAAAGGAAAAGTTATATGAACCAAAGATGGACGAACAACGGTTATAAAAATTTATGACAGAAACGTCACTTATAAAGAATATTTTCATATTTTTCAATTAGAAAATGAATCTAAAAAAAGAATACTAGTGAACTTTTCCTCAGGCGTGGTACACTGAGACATTGTAGCCACGACCTATTTTACATGCCCCGGCCAATTTTTTTTCCATTAGATTAGCAATATTACTGGCTAATAAATCAATCTACCGGTTAAAAGAATCATCTCGGATGTAGTAATATGTCAACACTGTAATGCCCACTAGATGAAGAAGATTATAATGAATCGTCCAACAAACGAATAAAAACTTCTTCTAAAAAAAACATAGCATCGTCAAATATTGTGAAATCAAACAAGTTGAGGGCAACAACCTCTGCTCCTGGCATCAAGAAGCAAAGAAGCAGAGGAAATGAATTCAATAATGAAAATTACTAAAATAGCCGAGCTATCATTTAGCGCATTTAATTTTTCAATACCCTGTCCTAATAATATCTGTGCGTATTTTTCTAAAATCTAATAACATAATAATTTTTCCAATCTTTTAACGCAAACGCCTTATTTTAATTGCACGAAATCTGCAGTTCATGAGGGATTAAAAATATTTAACACAACTGCTCAGCGAGAAAAACTTTTAAAATTGCATTTTTTTCCCTCTACTTTCGTTTTTTTTAATTCCGTTATAATTTAATTCCGCGGGGATTCTCATGGGATTAATTTTGCTAAATTTCATTTAAAATGTTATTTACAGTTCATGATAACGTTTCCTGGTTGGATGAATATTTCGAAGAGAAATTAAGTCGAGAAGAGAAAAAACAACGCCACAGACTGGAGAATTATTTTCGTTTCATAGCAGAATCAGTTTTCCTATTTCTATACCAAATCGTCTATGTGTGTGAGAAAAAATAGTAGTCTTGGATTTACTGTAATCTCTTTTAATCTTGTAAGAAATTTCATCGTCTGGGGTAGTGGGAAAGTTTCCAAGTTCTTAATCCCATTAGTAGAAATATTTCCAAGAACAAGATCGCTATGTACCGTCGCCAAAGAAGTAGATTAAAAAAGTTTTAGAAAAAATGGTGGCACCACTGTTTTAAGCTAATTATTAAAGTTTCCCAGGAAACCGGATTTAGGATGAAAAAAATGGGAAAATGTATTTGCTACAAATTTTGTTACTTTCAGCGATTAAACGAAAAAGGAGATAAAGTAAATTATTTACATCTAGTTCGTCAAATTTTGGTTATCCCTTAGAATTTGGTTAATTTAGAATGGAATTATAAACTAACGAAATTCTGAAGGTTTTTCTGTCACAAAATATTGTCAAAGCAGAAAAGTAGTATATTCGCTTGATTGGATATTAATTTTCTTTCGGAAAACACTACTGATTCAATTTCTAACACACTTAACTGTTTATAAAAATGTACCATCGATACCAATGCTTAAAGAAATAATATCAAACACTGAAAACTTTAAAAAAAAAAAATCTCATAGTTGACCTGCATTGACATTTCAATGCCGATACTAAAACTTTTGGATTTTTATAAGGAGCGTATCTTTGGATTTCTTTTAAAAATGGCCTTAGCAATGAGATCTAGACATTAAAACCTTTAGTTCCTCAGTATGTTGTTTTAATTTCAGACCTGACTCTTTATTTATTACGAGGTTAGGAAATTATAAAACCAGCAAAACATGTATATCCATTACTTATTGTTTATCAGTAGGTATTTTAGCTCAGCATCACAAGGAATAATTTATTTTGTGATAACTGTAGTTAAAGCCTATGAGCTTGTTCTTCAGAGTGGTAATTCATGAACAAGTGGTTTGAGCGAAACCGATTCCTTGGAAATTATTTTTTATTCAGAATTAGAAAACATAGCTTTATGATACCCACAACAAAATTTAAAAGTGATGGGCATTAATTTCAAACCGCAAAAGTTAAAAGTTATATATATATATATATATATATATATATATATATATATATATATATATATATGTTGCATTAATATGTTAAACATTACAATAAGTTAAAATAGAAAAAATAACTACTAAAAATAAAAATAAAAATCATAAGTAAAAATAAAAATAATAATAAAATTAACTCTTAGTAGTAATAATAATAAAAAACTAAATAATTAAGGGAATAATAGTCCTAAAATACGTAACCTAAGTAAGTCTGTAACTGAGAATCCACTACCTCAATGGTTGCAAGTTTTGTGACGTCAGTCATCTTGCGGTTACAAGTTCTTAACTTCCACTCTGACTAGCGCAAGGCTTGATGTTCTTTGGTTAAGTACTTTTATTCAATCTTAATTCAATTATTAATCAATTCTTCTGTTATTCATGGATTGTACGGTGTCTGAGTGTGTTTATTGTATAGATCATACTCATCGGAAACAATCCATTGGTTTTCAGACAGCATTGACACCGCTGATGAAGAAATGCTGTCAAAAACCTTATTCATACTTTTCTTTTCATGTTGTTTGTTCCTGGCTGCAAGTAGCTTTAGAGCTATTACTGGTTTTCTCTTTCATCTTATTCTTATATATATATATATATATATATATATATATATATATATATATAAAGAGAGAGAGAGATTAATTCCTCCCTGTTGCGTTATATGGATGTAACTTACGCATGAGATGTTCTATTACATATTTCGTATTTATTCCCCAAACCTTTGTAGAGAATGCTAGAGAATGTGCACTGATTCCATTTATGCAGGCTTAAGGGATCACGAACACAACAATCATAGATAAATAAACATAAGAATGAGTTGAATAAGATTCGCGGTGTATGTGCCGATATCTCAAGAATTATTACTAAAGGAAAATGTTACGTGATTCAATTTCCTATTCACCTGAAGTATTCGCAGATGAAAAATACATCGAAATATACTTCTCTGGAAAGATTTCTTTATGCGTCCTGCAGAAATTCGGAAATTGAAAACACAGTCACGCGTGGAGAAGTGTCAGATTACACATTCTTTTTTCTCTTAATTTTTTTTTTTGTTTTTAAAGATAGAATGAATTTATTTGTGAGTTTCTACGCAAACAGAGTACAGCCGCAAACTATGTGAGTGATAAATTTCTTATAGCAATATTTTGCTGGAGTGTGGGTAAAAAATATTCCATATTTACTCTCATTTTGTTATTAATGTTCTTCTCAAATATACATCTAATACAGAGGCTGTTCGCACATTTTTAGACGATTTTGGTAAGCGGTAATAAAAAATCGCTTGCTGCAAAAGAAATAATTACAATTGTACTATGTTTTTAAAAGTCAAAATTATCGTCTACGGCTTGAAAGTTTTGTTTTTATTCAAAATGGCGTTTTTAACAAAGCAGTGGTTCGAAGGCTACATTTATGCTCTTTCGGAAGAGAAATATGCATACTCCATTATCCAAAAACGATCTGAGAGTCATGGTTTTGTGATATCTAAAGCGTCGACAGTCAATATCGTGAACAAGAAAGGAAAAAAACGTCAAATTGGAGCCTCAAGTGGGACAAAAATTAAAAACAATTATCCAAGCAAAAAACGGACATCTTCGACTATTGCAAAGGTACGTTGTTTAATGTTAAAAGAATATCCCCCTAGTCAAAGGACAGTTGCAAAATCATTAAAATGCTCGGTGTCCACTGTAAACAAAATGATAAACGTTGATTTAAATCTTAAGAAAGCGAAAAAACGCAATGTGCATCGTCTTCTTCCAAATCATATTGCTGAACGCAGGACACGCTGCAGAATTCTATATGAGAAACACTTATCCAAAGAAAAAGGGAAAACAATTGTCACAATAGATGAATCATTGGTGTATTTAAATGATTGCAACAAAAAAAGAGCCATTTATTCTCATAAAAGAGGAGAGAAAAATTTAAGTACATGGTTCAAAGAATCGAAAGAAAGTTTTTCTAAGGGATTCATGATTTTTGCTGGTTTTCCTTATAATGGAAAGTTAAAAAAAAGAGAGTGGAAAAAAATGTCAAGATTAACTCCAAATACTATCAGGAACATATTTTATCGCCAATTTTTCTGAATGAAATACCATCGCTTTACCCACAGTGCCATCAATCTCTGAGACTCCATCAGGACAAAGCTAGCAGTCACACATCAAAATCCACTGTAAATTTCCTAAAAGAAATGGAACAAAAAACTGGTATCAAGGCCATACCCTTCACTGATATCCCTACTAAATCTCCCGATGTATCACCTATGGATTTTTATGCTTTCGGACTTTCAAAATCTGCATTATCCAAACGTCGTCCCAAAACCCTTACAGGACTCTGGAAAGCTGTTCAGGAGGAATGGGATAGAATACCTCTTCTGACACTTCAAAAGGCATTATTATCCTGGAAATTGTGGTGTCGAAAGATAGTTCAGAATAAGGGATGTCAAATAGAACATTTAAAACACAAGAATTTTATGTAATTTAGTTTTGTGAATACAATATACATCGTCTAAAAAATGTGTGAACAGCCTCTGTTTAAAGATCAGTATATTTATCAAATATTCTTGAAACGCTTAAAATTTGTTTAAAAAAATTATGGAAAGTCCAAGAATGTTCAGATTTTGTCATATTTGTTTAACCAATAGCTTTATTTCTATATATTTTTCCAATTTCTAAATATAAATTTTTTAAAAATAAGTTTTTTTGAAAATTTCAAAGAACTTTATTTCTAAGAATTTTATGACATAATTTTGAGGGTAGTGTTTGCTTAAGGGAATACGAGTTCAAAATTGTGAATCTACAGGTAAACTGAAATTTCTAAAAACAGTCAAGTGGAAATTGTGTCTGGGAGAGCTTTACAGACATTCACAGAACTAGCATGCGTGAAATTTCAGATACAGCGTTTTCAAAAAAGCATACCGTGAAAAATTGAATTCCTAGATTATTTAGCTCTAAATCATAATTTGATACGTTACTGGTAAAGTTCCAATGCCTTTGAAGCACCTAAAATTTTTGGATTTGCCAATCAATAAAAGCGGTAGCTTTTCCACACCTGACAAATTGGCACATACGAGAATTGTAACTCATTTCTTTACCTCTCTTCTCTCCACTTTTACTTTCTTCTTTAAAAACTAAAGATCTGCCTAGAGTCATCATTCAAAGCAGTCGAGTCTTGTTCGCATTAAAAACGTATTCTGGGAGTACTTGCCAATTATTTATTTAGTTTTTAACCATTTTCCAAGAATTACTTGTTTCTTCGTTGACAGAACCCCCTTCTGCACAAAGCTTCCAAAAAGAAACACCATGTCTCACCTTGATTATTGGAGCCATCGATATTGAACTTTAAATGTTGCGTTATCAATGCCCATTTTCTGTGCTAGTAATTGAATTTCTGACTTTAACTATTTTCCATCTACAGGTTTTTTTTCGATTCTATTAGTTTTAAATGCTTTTCATAGTTGCTAAAATTTACCTTCTTGCGATCGATTACGCGGAGACGAGATGCTTAACACTTCGGCTTTCAGAATCGCACCCAGTTATTAATGATCGTAAATAACGGGCTTTTGGGGGTGTCCAATGCTTTAGCAATTTTTGATTGAGACATCACATTTTTCAGAACTTCTTTTGAAAGCTTTAATTTTGTATCCAAAGATACAAAATTAAATGATGTTAATTTGTTTAAGGAGTCATCTAGGACCAATACAATGATGATTCTAATCTACTCAGTCGAGTTTAACCGTAAACCTAGAAACTCCAAGCGCCTAGCAGTAGAGACTGATTAGCTGATATATTCTGACGTATCAGTCTCTTCTCCTTTTACCAACTTCTTTTGAAAGCTTTAATTTTGTATCTATGGATACAAAATTAAATCATGTTACTTTGTTTGAGGAGTCGTATAGGCCTAATACAATGATGATTCTAATCTGCTCAGTTGAGTTTAACCATAAATCTAGAAACTCCACGCGTCTAGCAGTAGTGTCTGATTAGCTGATGTATTGTCCACGTATCTGTCCCTTCTCATACTGACAAAAGGAAGGTCATTCCTTTTAGTCCATTCTAGTCCATTCTCTCAGAGTATGTATATATACATATCGCACCCCGACAAGAAAAGTGACACAACTCAAAAATGCAACATTTGAGAAAAATCAACTTAATGAGTACTATACAGCTTGAACTAGCATTACAATAAAACTGACACAACTGCCCTCAGGTGGACAAATTGCGAGATAGAGATGTGTCGCTTTTCGTGCACGATGGGGCACTTCATATATATTTTTCAATGACATAACTTCAAAATTGCCGTTTTTTGACTTGTGTCACTTTTCTTGACGGGGTGCGAAATGTATATATGCAAGCCATACTTAGCACATTTGATTGGTCACCGCTATTTTGAACGTACATTCACGAGAACTGAAATATATCGGATCTTTAGTCGATTCCGTCCACAGGGGGTATGGACTGACCCCCATTTTTCAGAAACCTGATTCCGAGAAGTTCTGAACCCCGGGAGAAACACATTTTCTCTTTGTGCCATACAGCTAACTTTGGTGATAAGTTGCTTAGAAATCGACAATCAGTTCCTGGGGAAAAAGTATCTTCCTGTCGCGGAAGTGAATTTGGGACGCTGTATTGGAATGAAATGATCTGCAGGATGTCTATATTAGATGTAAAAATAACATATTAATAAAAGGATTCTATTTGGGACATTTTCCACTGGACGTTGTACTGGAACGGTGGCCGTAATGGCCGATAGTTAAAACGAGCGTCGACTACAAATATATATATCCGAAATTGTCCAGTTCGCGAAATAGCTGTCCACTACTGGCATTGGTCAAGTCACTTGATCAAAGCCCGAAATAATTGAGAAATTACGACTAATTCCTGCTTTCGTCTTCCATTTCACAGTGTGGCCGACAATCCATAGCAGGTTCAGGAACTCTACAAGAAAATGTGGCCAAAGTTAGAAATTTTGCGGAACTCGATTATGCAGTTACGGGGCTTAATCATAACAGTTCTTACTTCTGTTATTAGCAATGTGCAGATCCCTTTGATATAGACAAAGTAGAAAAAATCACTTCAAAATCAAGAGTAAAGGATAATTTTTAGGGGGTATTTCTCAAAGGATTCTATTTGGGACATTATCCACTGGACGTTGTACTGGAACGGTGGCCGTAATGGCCGATAGTTAAAACGAGCGTCGACTACAAATATATATATATCCGAAATTGTCCAGTTCGCGAAATAGCTGTCCACTACTGGCATTGGTCAAGTCACTTGATCAAAGCCCGAAATAATTGAGAAATTACGACTAATTCCTGCTTTCGTCTTCCATTTCACAACGTGGCCGACAATCCATAGCAGGTTCAGGAACTGTACAAGAAAATGTGGCCAAAGTTAGAAATTTTGCGGAACTCGATTATGCAGTTACGGGGCTTAATCATAACAGTTCTTACTTCTGTTATTAGCAATGGGCAGATCCCTTTGATATAGACAAAGTAGAAAAAATCACTTCAAAATCAAGAGTAAAGGATAATTTTTAGGGGGTATTTCTCAAACTGCCCTTTGATTGTCTGGCGCATCGCGAATTGGCCGTAAATTCTCGATTTTCTTCGGATTTTGGCCAGGTGACTTGGCCAGTGTTGAAAGTGGCCAGGACTTTCACGTAGTCGCCAGACTTCGGACGTTGAGCGTAACACAAACAAACACACACACACACATATATATATATATATATATATATATATATATATAAAGAGAGAGAGAGAAAAGGAGGGGAGTAAAATTGGAGAGAAAATAATTTTGTTAACTATTACAAAATATGTAAATGTGTTATTGCATATAGACTTCTGCATATTAAAGTGCAGATAGCAGATCTGGAACGGTAAACAAAAACATGAAGGGAGGTTTGCAAGCTATGTGTTGATCCAGTTTTATAGCAATTCAAGTAGTTTATATCATATTATCAAGTAATTAATATCAAATTAAATAAATTTCAAATACTAAGCACTAGTTAATCCTATTTGAGAGCTCATTATATTTGCAAAACTATAAACAAAGTTATGGAATTATCCGCGTAATTTAACACTATAGTTCAAAGTTTGAAATTGCAGGTTTGTAATGTATATGTGCAGGTGTGCAGTTATAATTATGTGAATATTTTAATCAATGATTTCATATCATTGTGCTCGTTTGTTTAGATTCACATATTATTAAATTGAAGTAAATATTATTATGCATGGAATTATATTCACATATGGAATTTCAACGTTGATGTTATAAGTATGTTTTCAATAACCACTAACAGAATTTTTTTTTTTATAATTGGCATAATGAGACATCTGTGTAAGAAAAAAAATAAGTCATTACAAAGGATATTTTCATCAAAGCGCAGACATAAATATATTTACCATAACAATTAGGAAAATAAATATATATATATAAAATGATCTAGCTAAGAAACTAGCTATAAAAAAACTAGCATAAGACTTTAAAGAAACTAGCTTATGTATGCAATGAAGAAATCGGATGTGTGAGTTTGGTATAGGAAAAGTACCTTTAATATGGCGTATTATCCCCCGAGAAGCAATTGAGCACATACAGCGGTGTGAGATGCTGTCAATTATGCGGTCTATGAGTTCGGTAGGAAGTGAGAGCCATTTCTCTTGCAAATCAGTTGAAAGCGTGGCTATAGTCCTAGTAGGAGGATTGAGAGAAGCTACACGTCGTCCTAAAGCGTCCCAAACATGCTCGATAGGATTCAGGTCCAGTGATCGAGCTGGCCACTCAATGCGCTGAATTGTTTCCTGCTCAAAATAAGCATCCACGATGTGAGCCCTGTAACACGAAATCATCACCTATTGCCCCAGCATAAGGGCGCACATAGGCATCAAGGATGTCATCTCTATAGATGTGAGCATTCACATTTCCACGGGGAAAGACATGGAGATCTGTGCGTCCACCTAAAGAGATACCACCCCAAACACAGACACTGCCTGATCCGTATGCATCTCGTTCACTGATGTGTGATGGATGAAAACGAGTTCCAGGTTCTCTCCAAATCAAAATACGCCTTTTATTGCTTCGGAGGCTAAACCTAGACTCATCCGTAAAGAGAACAGCCCTCCATGGATCACGCGTCCAGTAGACATGTTGAAGTGCACACTGTAAACGTTCCCGCCTATGGCGTGACGTGAGCGGGACGCAAATGGCTGCTGGCTTCGCAAAAGGACCACCTTCGTGAAGCTTTCTACCTATGGTTGACGTTGATACCAACCTTCCGGAGCTTGCAGCGAGGGAGGATCTGTTCAGACAGAGTTGCGGTTCTATTCCTTCGTATAATGCCAAATATCGGTCTTCGTCACTCGTCGTTGAATATGGCAGTCCTTGGCTGAATCTCCTGGATGCCGAATCCATGGTTAGAAAGTGTTGCCAAAGACTATAAACCACAGACGGACTCACAATTAGCCATCTGGCCACTTCTGTCTGACTTTGTCCTGCCCCTAGTCTCCCAATAGCTCGCCATCGCAGGTCTTCGGTCACATGATGCTTGGAGATTATTGTTACAGTTTGGCTATGATAGATGTCTAATCTCAGCCTCGCAGCGGCAATTTTCGCCTTACTGTGAGACATGCACTTTTATGCTCCTTGCAAATGACGTATTCCGACTGCATCGTCACTATTTTTCATAATATAGTATTGTTCAGCACCTTTTACTTAACAACATATTCAAATTTTAAACAGATTGGCCTAGTTTTGAACGTGTTATCCCTCTTTTTGTGATTTTTCCTTAATTTTTGAAAACTAGTTTGTTTGCTAAAACTCTTAAAACTGTTTTAAATAAAATTCGCAACTAAAGTAAGTATATACTTTTCTAAATATTATGTGAGCCAATAATAGCGGATTAAAAGCTACCTGCTACTTTTTGTCACTGGTTCGATGCCCGTTACTGATAAATCCACCGCCGTGTACACTAATGGCGGCTGGTGCACAAAAAATCCGTTGTGGTTGCAATATCTTACACGTTCTCAAATTTATCTCTGGAGGTACGCGGTCAAGTGTACAGGTCTCGTCACTTCAGTTAAAATTTCGGGACCGGTCATTTAGCCAAGTCGGACTCCGACCCTTGTGGTGCTAATTCAAAACAGGAGCCGACTGGGATCTAAATTACGCGACCGGCTTGTAGGGGGTAGTGCTGGCCACCTATACGGTGTCCCCTTAAATGAATGGCCAGCAGTCTCGCGGTATACATACAGGCGAATGTCTAGCGACAAGTGCCTCCGCGTCCTAAAGAAAAAACTTATTAAACAATTCGTAATGGAAACTAGTTTTTCTACATTCTCAAGCCGACCGCTGAATTTATGAGGAAAATGCACTTACTTAGTCAAACACTCTAAAGACACTGTAAAGACAATCAATAGTGACACTAGATCAGTGGAAAGGTTTTCCTTAGAATTTTAGACAAAAGTCATTGAATGCTAAGCACTAGCTTCCAAAAAGCATTTTGCCTTTGAACAAATTTTTAAAAATATCTTAAACTAAAATTATTTCTTCACCGTTAAACATGAAAGTAGGATTCTAAAAAAGAATGTCGTTAAAATGATTGGTATAGGAAAATATTACGTTATAAAGCAATTAAACCTGAACTTTTTTGACTTCACAATCTATTAGTTTTTTGACCATTAATTAACAAGGTGTATTCCGTATCTCCTATTTAATATATTTGCAGTATTCATGTATGTTTACTTAATCCATGCCATATTTATACGTTAGCTCAACCGGGGTATGTAATCCTTTCCATTAATAGTTATGTATCATTCTATGTAATATGATTGTATAATCATGATGTATGAAAGAACAATATATTACAATATATTGTATTTACTACAGTCTTCCTGTTATGTGAGTAAATAGGAAAATTTGTATTAATTACTCCTCCATAAACTTTTGACTGTTTCGCAGAGTATCATTTCAATAACTCGGAAAAAATGTATAAACCAAACTCATAGAGATAATGGGGCGTACATACCTAGCTGAAGACTCAATATGCTAAATTTTCTAGCGTAACTTCTCTTGCATATAAAATGTTACTTTAAGCTTTTAACAATATAAAAAAATCTAATTTTTAGTGACAGTATGAGAATAAAAACTATTAGAAATAAAGAATTATCTTATTTATTTTCCAGGCAAAGAACTCCCGAAACAACTGCATTTCAAGAAGACTTTTTCCAATAGAATCAAGTCTAATAAAGATTATATTGGTAAGGATTCTTATTTAATCATAAAATCAGTCATGTAATAAAATATTCAACAATATTTCCTACACTTTAAATAGCTAACTATACTGAGTTTTTCTGAGTAACCTAATATACCAACTAAACATTTCTCTCAATGAATGTATGTATGCAAGACATTCCACTACATTTGATAGGTCACTGCAATTTTTGACGTACACTCAAGAGAACTAAAATAAATTTCATACATACACACTCTCATTGCTTCAGACATATTTTAAAAATACTTTAAACATACAGTTTGTGATATACCACCTTTAATTGATATTTCCCGACAAAATGCGTACAATTTTTAACGTAGGATTACGTTCCTCCATAACGGTCCTCCGGAAAGGAAAATTTCAGACGCTGAAACCATCCGTCCATACCTCGCGAGTTACAATTTTGGCAGCGAGCCAAACCCAGTCTGTATCGCTTGGACAACCAGTAAACGGTTAAACAGAAAAGTACCAAAATTCGTCAAAATTTTGACATACATATATGTATGTATATACATACGCACATATATATAGATACATATATACATAGCACATACATACATATATACATACAAACGAGATAAGGAAAGATAAGTAATCCTACGTTAATAACCCGCAGTAGTTTCGTTAGAAGAGACTACCTGAATTTTTTTCGCTTTGTTCGGTTGATAAGTTTTCTTACATATCGTTGTTTATGATACAACGCCTCCTGAACTTATAAATAATTATCAAATTATCATAATTATCAATCTTATATTATATAGTTGAAAATAGATTTCGATTCAAGCCGCGTGCTAAATAAGGCAAGCGAAGCATCATATACATAAATATAAATGACAGCACTTTATTTAATTACAATGGGTCATAAGAAATAGCAATTAAATAACTTCGATGTGACATAATGTTTTACAAAGATGGAGAGAGAGATGTTTATTGAGGGATAAGCGTACTCACAGGTGGTTCTTTATGTTTTGTGGCCATTGATGTGCGTTCGACAGCCTTCCGGCTGCTGCAACATTCGTTTTTTTGTGCGAGTCAAGATCTGCTAGAAAACTGGCTTTGGCGCGGTCCCCCGTCACCAAACAGCGCGCAGCGCCAAATCCGTTAACACCAAATTTGAAATGCGAGTACCCTCCCTAACATCCACAGTGTAAAGAGAATCAAGTCCAAAATCGTAGTTTTTAGAAAAAAGGGATTGAAAATAAAATGGCATTTGTAAAATAAGTTTTTTAAGTTTGATTTTTAATTATTTTTTCAAAAGAAATTTTATTTTTGTTAAGTCCTTGATTGGAACATAACGCCTTAAACACTCACATGTTTGTGTTTTGTTTCACATACACTAAATTTTCCCTGATGAATAAAACTATTTATGAGTGGAATTGTACTTAGCTTTCTGTACCCTGCAGTAGCCCTTGATTTTTCAAACATGCCTGGTTGGATAGCTCATTTTAGCCCATTTTGGACTTAACACCCTTTGCACAGCAAACACAGATACTTGGTTAAACAAGCGGTGCACGTCAGTCAGCAACATAATATTTATACTTATACTTTATTATTCCGAAAATCTAAAAATGTA
The DNA here is from genome assembly GCA_907164885.2 of Dolomedes plantarius. Classification (NCBI taxonomy): domain Eukaryota; kingdom Metazoa; phylum Arthropoda; class Arachnida; order Araneae; family Dolomedidae; genus Dolomedes; species Dolomedes plantarius. The sequence continues at coordinate 7,331,423 of OU015490.1, read as the reverse complement.
AGAAAATCCGAGCACAAAATCCTCGAAAATTTTGTTTCATTTTATCCATTTGAATAAAACGTATCTTAGAGCTTTCTGAATAAAATCAAAACAGGAAAATAAAGCATACTACATGCTTCTAACGTGATTTCATTTACCGATATATTATTTTCCTGATATACAGTCTGTGTTTACCGTCTTTGCACAGCTGTACTTTAGCTAAATGTATGTCAGAAAAGTTTTTTTTTTCACATTTGGCATCGTTAAAAGGATATATCTAAAATACTTTGCAAAGTATGTTCCTGGAATTTTGCTCTGCGTTTCTTCGCTGTAATTACATGAAACTATGTTTAGAATTTTCAATTAGAGTAAAAATTCTGAAATTATGTTCCCTGCTGGAATAAAAAAAGATAACGTTTTGGCTTTTAAAGTGATTGAAAATTTTACGAATACATAAAAAGACCAAATATTTTGAAGCCATATTATTTCCACAAAAGCAAAAAGGTAAATGCCAAATGTAAATACATGTTCTACAGTTACATCAAAAATAAAAGACCTATAAATTCTGGAATAAAAATTTTTCAGCAAAATTTTAAATTTTTAAAAAAAATTTGCATTTAGAACGATTTTTAATTAAAATCTCTTTTAAAAATAATTTCAACTGTCAAGAATTTTTGCATTTACAGTGATTTTTATTTGAAGTCCCCTTTTGGGAAAAAATCATCACAAAATGCATGTAAATAAATCCAAAAGTAAAATTTTCTGTCCAGGGTATTTTAGAATGTGATGCAAAAATTAATTTTTTTTTCATAAATTTGAAGCCTTTTTTTAAATTCTGGCAAATATTCTTAGTATGATCATAATGAAGAAATATTTTGTCTCATTAATGTTTTCTAAAACGTGCCACGAATGTGATGCAAAATTTAAATTATTTTTTCATGAATTTAAAGCTTTTTTTAAAATTTTGGAAAGTATTCTTAATATGATTATCAAATATAAATATTTTATCTCATTAATGTTATCTAAAACATACCACGAACGTGGTCAAAAACTTAAATTCTTTTTTTCAAAAATGTCAAGTTTTTTTTTTTAATTTGGAAAATATACTTAATATGATCATCATATAGAAATATTTTGTCTCATTCATGTTATCTAAAACCTACCACAAATGTGCTGCAAAAATTAAATTCTTTTTTTCATGAATTTGAAGCTTTTTTTTTTTTTAATTTTGGAAAATATTCTTAATATGATCATGAAATATAAATATTTTATCTAATTAGTGTGATCTAAAACTGGCCACGAATGTGGTGCAAAAATAATTTTTTATTTTCATAAATTTAAAGTTTTTTTTAATTTCGAAAATATTCTCAATATGATCATCAAAGATGAATATTTTGTCTCATTAATGTTATCTAAAACTTGCCACGAATGTGGTGCAAAAATTAAATTATCTTTTTCATAAGTTTATTTTTTTTATTTATTTTTTTTTGGAAAATATTCTTAATATGATCATCAAATATAAATATTTTGTCTCATTAATGTTATCTAAAACTTACCACGAATGTGGTGCAAAAATTAAATTATTTTTTTCATAAATTTGAAGCTTTTTTTAAAAATTTTGGCAAATATTTTAATATGATCATTATATAGAAAGATTTTGTCTCATTAATATTATCAAAAACTTGTCATGAATGTGGTGCAAAAATTAAATTTCTTTACATAGATTTGAAGCTTTTTTTTTAAATTCTGGCAAATGTTCTTATTATGATCATCATGTAGAAATATTTTGTCTCATTAATGTTACCTAAATCTTCCCACGCATACAACGTTACTGCAGAATAAATCCTTAGGTATCACAATATAATTGCTCTGTGACATTTATTGAAATCCACATGTGTGATGAATATTAAGGTGTTTGCCTAAGTGACATAAACAGTTTCTGACATTAAGTTAAATAAGTGTTTAACATTCAGAAAACTGTAGCATTTAATTATCATGTACGTTATCAAAGGGCATCCCTAGTCATAGTAAAAAAATAAAATAAATCAAGATTTATCAGAAAATATCTAGGGAAAGCGGAAAGAAGCTTGTATTAATTTATTGTAGCTGTATATCGAGAAGTCTAATGTGAACAATGTATATAAACTAGACGCTGTATTCTTGCTTTTTTCACGTATAACTGTATAAACAGACAACATGATAAAAGACCCTACTAAATATGCGAGTACATTAATCATATGTGCAATTGCTAACCTTTTATTTCGTAGTAAACACGGATATAACGAAATCTTTCGTAATCTTATAATATACGAAATTCATGAACGTTTGTATACATTCATAATTTGTGTTGTATATATTAATACCTTCATTTTCTGTCATACCGTTAATTCCCAGAGGATAAATAGAATAGGTTTATCCCCAATGGCAAATGTATTAGACATAATCTAAATATTTATATCTTCAATTTCCCTCCTACCAAAAGAAAAATTGTGTAGATATATTCCCATGGACAAATGTAATGTACTAGCTGAAAACCCGCACTTCGCTACGGAGTACATTCAAGGTAAAAACATCGGTGAATGTATGCAATTAATGCCAATATATATATATATAATAAATACGACGATCAATGTATATAATTGATGTAAAATATATATATATTTATAAAAAAATAGTAAGGGATATTTTTATAGACAAAATAATGTAGAAGAAGATATTCAAATTAAATCTAATATAAAGAATACTAAAGAATATAGTACAGTTAATATAGTACAGTTTCTAGAACATTTCTTTTACTGTATTTTAATATTTTTTTGGATAATGTCCAATCGTCTGGCGCATTAGCAAGAAAAAAAATTATTTTTTGTCTATTTAGTTTTTATGCACGTGACGATAAATTTATTTAAAGTACCAGAAAAAGAAGTCACGTGATCAGCATTTAATAAATTAAATTCTAAAAATTAATCTTTAAAAATTCACCAAAAATCAGGAAATGAAGGTAAAGATTCGAAAAAGATTTCATTTTAAAGGAATTTTTATGATCTTTCTCGTGATATAAATTTTATAACCCTCAAATTATTATTTTAAATGCAAACTTAAAAAAAGTAAAAAAAAACAGCTTAAAAACTTAATTTAAAAAAATCTAAGAAGAATTTTTCAAAAATCTCTCTTAGTGCACCCCTACACTATAAGAAGAATCGCCATGCAAAATTTCAGCCCTTTAGGTCCAGCGGTTTGGTCTGTGCGTTGTATGTCAGTCAGTCAGTGAATGAATGAATGAATGAATGAGTCAGTTACGGAACTGTTTTATATATATAGATTAGATATTATCTCTTGATTAAGAAACCGAACCATGCATCGGTACTCCATGTCTTTTCCAGGAAAAGAAATATTTAATTCATATCATTTATCATTTCCACAGTATTTCTTTGACATTAACAACGCGGAAGGGAATTTCCTTTTTCTAAAATGCCCTTGAAATTATACAGTTTTTATAATAAGCTGTCAATCCTTCGAGCACATTATTCTCTACTCTTTAGGGGGAAATCTAGAAGGCAAGGTAGATACGATTGCTTCGTTAATGTCTCCATATAGAATAAAATTCATACATTTCGTCTAACATTTTTCTTTGTTGAAAACTAATTCTGTTGTGCCAATAAATGGATTTTAATTTACACTGAAGGTAGTGAAATGTTATTAGGTAGAAATATCAGGAGGTTATGTTTTTAGACGTTTCTTTAACTCGAATAACTCGAGTATTTCTTTATGTATCAGTTGTAATAGGGAAAAATTATATCCTTATAATAGTTGCCGTGTTCTGTAGTCGACTCTGTCCGTAACGCGTCCGGAGCGACCACCTCATATCCATCCATTTGGCATCCATTTTGTTTTATGAGTTAGGCTTAACAAGTTAAAAGTAAAGTTCAAAAACATTATTTGCCAACTAAAACCAAATAATTGTAATTAAAACAGCGTAATATCGACACAAATCAACTTTATTTCGATCAATTTTATTTCAAAATTATCTCTTCATTAGAGAATTATCTCTTTTCCGCCACCTTTCGCGTTATCATAGTGTTTCTCAGAACTTGAAAATGTAAACACAAGTGAGTCATTCATTCACCGTGATTCGTTAATTTAAGAAAAATTGAATCAGAATTTTTTTCACAGTAAAACAGGTTTTCATTATTTTAACCATATATAATATATATATTTTAATATATACTATATATTTTTTAATACATAATATATAATATATATTACAATACAGTATTACAATTTAATATTACAATAATGTCGAATTTAGTTGCAAACTTGACGCATGCGCAGTGATATGTTCCAAACTGTACGTCACAAAAGCTAGCCGGTTCAAAAGGCCAAATCTTCAGTATACAGATTTTTTGCATTTACAACACATGGAATTCTATATATTCCACATCTAATACGTGTTTAGTAACGATTCAATAACTTTGTATGATTTTTAATCAGAATTTCTTTAGTTTATATATATTATTTTTGCTTAATATATATTTATACATATATTTATATATTTATACATATATATATATATATTTAACAATATATAATATATGTACATTAAATTGAAATACACATGCAAAAATTTTTTGCACGTGAATAATTTGTATGATATTTTAATCTGATTTTCTTTATATATTTTATTTTTGCTTAATATATTTATACATAGCCTATTTATACATATATATAGCATAAGATATAATATATGTACATTAAATTGAAATACACATGCAAAAATTTTTTGCATGTGAATAATTTGCATGATATTTTAATCTGATTTTCATTATATATTTTATTTTTGCTTAATATATTTATACATAGCCTATTTATACATATATATAGCATAATGTATAATACATGGACATTAAATTGAAATACATGTGCAAAAATTTTTTGCATGTGAATAATTTGCATGATATTTTAATCTGATTTTCTTTATATATTTTATTTTTGCTTAATATATTTTTACATAGCCTATTTATACATATATATAGCAGAACATATAATATATGTACATTAAATTGAAATACACGTGCAAAAATTTTTTGCATGTGAATTATTTGTATGATATTTTAATCTGATTTTCTTTATATATTTTATTTTTGCTTAATATATTTATACATAGCCTATTTATACATATATATAGCATAATACATGATTATATAAAATATTTATATTACATTGAAATAGATTGAATTAGCAGTATTGTTTCTAAATATCTGGCTGCATTAGTTAGACTGTACAAGTCGGATTTTAAAATCAGCTGCAAGCATGGTTTTTTTTTTCCAAGAACGTTTTTTAATTATAAACTTCAATATTTTTTTAAAAAAACCTCACTGTAATAATTTTTAGTAAAGCATTCTATTGTGATGATAGTGTATCTTTTAAGGTGACTGCCTACGTTGAAAATTTCATTTTTTGACTATTTTGGTCAATTTTATTTTTTCCAGGAATCGTGCAATTCAATCTTTTCTCTTTTCAAAACCGTTTTGATTTTCATTCTACATCAATTAGAAGCAGAGTTATAGCTATTTTAAAAAATGTCTGCTACAAAATTGAAGTGGCAAACAACTTGAACTGAGTTTTTCTCAGAATTATGTTTTTAGCACAAATCTTTACCGTTATCATGATATTTCACACAATAATACATATAATTTGATAAAATTTTCGGGAAATGTTTTAGATGCTATTGTTAATGAAATGACGCTCAATAATTGATGCATAATAATAAATAGCTAAATAGTTTTTGTTTGGGCAGCAGCATACGCCGAAATTTTCAAAAGTGGGGTGGGGGGGGGCTACTATGAAAAAGTAGTTTTCAGAAATCAGTGCAGAGCTTGAACCCATTTAAGTAATATATGTAATCAGAAAAAATCATCAACCCCTCCCCTGCATACGCCACTGTGTTTGGGGCTGTTTTTATAAGGAGAGGAATGATGAATTGGGGGAAATTTTCATATTGCAACATTTTTGCATTTTAAAATTTCTCTTAGATTGTGGGTCATTTAAGATAACTGTCAGATGTGTCGCATTTTAGCTAATTTTCATTGAAAATTACTTCAAATTGACCAATTTATAAAAAAGTATGGTATTTACTGGCAAGTTTTTGTTTATTTTTTAATTTTCAAGTGCTATTTTACCATAAAAAAACAAAAAAATCTTTAAAAAATGATTTTTTAAAAAAATTGGCTCCAAATGTAGGCAGTCACCTTAAAACAATATTTCAGGTGATTATAAGGGGACATTTTATTATTTTGTTTTGTGCCACTTTCTCGAATTATATTACTTTATTTTTCAGATCTAATAAAAAAAAGTATTAAAAAATTTCACCTTCAAATTAGAAAACAATTTAAAATTAACAAATCAGACAGCAAACATTCAAGTAAATTTCAATGTTCTAAATTGCAACACATCAGGTTGCAAAACAGTATATTATTTTCTAATATTCACGTTTTTACATGTACTATCTACGGTATGTACTGTATAGTAGTGTGCTTTTCAGAGCGAATACCTAACATAACGGCAAAATTTTCTTAAATTTTTAAAAGTCTGTAATTTTCCGATACTTTTCACGTTTTCATAGCGTTTTAATTAAATTAATAACAAGTATTCATTTTATATATTCGGGACATGAAAATGTAAACATGAAGTTAGTCATTCATTCATCTTTTTTTTTTTTATAAGATGAATGAATGACTAACTTCATGTTTACATTAATTCATGTTTACATTTTTACAGAATATTATTTTCTAATATTCTGTAAAAATTTCTTATATTTTAACAAGGTTATGAATCTTTTTTTTATTGGAACTGTTCAATTACTTACCATCAAGTTTTGACAGGTACTGTCTACGGTATGTACTGTATAGTAGTATGCTTTTCAGAGCGAATACCTAACATAACGGCAAAATTTTCTTAAATTTTTAAAAGTCTGTAAATTTTCCAATACCTTTCACGTTTTCATAGCGTTTCAATTAAATTAATAACAAGTATTTATTTTATATATTCGGGACTTGAAAATGTAAACATGAAGTTAGTCATTCATTCATCACGTTTTTACATGTACTATCTACGGTATGTACTGTATAGTAGTGTGCTTTTCAGAGCGAATACCTAACATAACGGCAAAATTTTCTTAAATTTTTAAAAGTCTATAATTTTCCGATACCTTTCACGTTTTCATAGCGTTTCAATTAAATTAATAACAAGTATTCATTTTATATATTCGGGACATGAAAATGTAAACATGAAGTTAGTCATTCATTCATCTTTTCTTTTTTTATATATATATATATATATTTATATTTTAACCATACTAGCCACTGCGTGACCAGCATGGTCACTTTTAGTTTTAAATTTCATTTTGCAAAACAACGCAACTGAAAGTGACATATGTAAGGAATGTTACAATTACCTGTCATCATAAATATATGTTGTTAAGGGGTATTCTCTATTAACCTGATTCTAAAACATCGTGATCAAAAAATGTGAATTTCCATTACCTTAGAACAGAGTTAAAGATAAGACTGAGAAAGCCCACATCAATGATTTTAAAAATTACATCCCTCTTTGTATGTACTATTTTTCAAAATTAAGATATCTATACTTTATCATTACAACAAATAAGAAATTGCAGGGGGAAAATTTTAAATATAGTGTTGATTACATCACTCTCTGTATGAATTACTGTTAACAATTCAGATATCTACACTTAATCATATTAAATAATAAATTGCTGGGAAAATTTCTTCATTTATAAAATGGAGCAAAAATTCAGCAATTTTTCAAAATTAAGATATCTACACTTTACCATTACAAGAAATAAGAAATTGTTGGGGGGAAATTTTAAATACAGTGTTGATTACATCACTCTCTGTATGTATTACTGTTCACAATTCAGATATCTACACTTAATCATATTAAATAATAAGTTCTTGGGAAAATTTTCCTCACTTATAAAATGGAGCAAAAATTCAGCAAGTACTTAAAATAAAGTGTGGATTTCAACTATGATATTCATAAAACTTCTTGATATACAGATTTGAGTATTTCAAAAGTAGGAGATACTAAAGCGACAGAATCAAAAGAATGGATTCTAGATAAACCTACATACAACTGTCCATGGTTAAACAATGGATTTGATAGGTCTAAACATGTATTGTCAAAAGATCAGCGGTTGTAACTTATGCGGCCACTACACACACGCGGTTTTAAATTGCGGACAGCCGCTGTTTACATCCGGTAGTTGCAGCCGTTGCCATTCGAAGTGTAGAAATATCGTAGGTTTTTGTGCCGCATACCTACGCGTTTTATATATAGGGATTATTTTAACCAGATATTACAATAATATCAAATTTTGTATTTTCGTAAAGTTGCAAACTCGGCGCATGGATAGTGATATGTTCAAAAGTGTCTGTACGGTAGCGTGCTTTTCAAAGCGAATACCTAATATAACCGCAAAATATTCTTACATTTTTTTGAAGTGTTTTATTGAATATTTCTAAATTACCAGCACACGTGGCTTTCATATGAATTTCTAATATTTTAATAAGGTTATGAACCCTTTTTTTTTATTGGAATGTTTACTTAATAACCGTCAAGTTTTGACGGGTACCATCTAGTTAAGAACAATCAAGAGCGATCCCCCCCCTCCCCAAGCTCGATTTGAATGAAATTTATACTATTTTAAAATATTCTAAATCTGGACCTATTAGAAAATCGGAGTGGTATTATCTTTGTTTATGCATATAATACTGTGTCCAATTACCGGAATTTACCTTTTCTAATAGATTGTACTTCAAGTATATATTACTCTTTACATATGTGGCTTTTTATCGTTTTTCTTCTGCTAAACAACAGATAAACAAACTTGCGTCGCCTCTGACCCATTGGATCATTTATTATTCAAAGTTGTAATTAATAAGCCCATCTTACACTATTGGAAAACAAGATTTTTTTAAAGAAATTTTAGTTAAGGATTTTAAATTGTATCTTCAGGTTATTTGTTATTCAAGAATGATATTTAACTCCTCTTTATTTTGGGAATTAACTTCTAAGTGTTCTCATAAGAATACCTGCACTGATAAAACGTTTGCACTGATAAAACGGTTCATTTGCCTTTATCCAGTTGATCCATCCATGGACTTTATTTATTGCTTGTGGACTGTAGTTGAATATAAATCATAAATGACTGTTTGAAAAATCTTTTATTCACATAAATTTTGTTTGTTACCGCTTTAGTCGGATGAACGCTAGAGCACACTTTTTCCGTCCCGCTTCCTCGGGGAACGTTGATCATTCTGCTTTCTACAAGAATTCGGCCACTCCATCACAGTGGCTCTGTAGTCAACATTCCAAGGCGGAACACCGATATAGTGAATCTTTTTCGTTAATATTTCTTTGGTTATGAGACTTATTACTGATCTTGTGGTGCTAATATTTTTAAAAAATATTTCATTTTGTCATTGAATATTCCTTTATCAAACGCCAAATAAAACCGCATTAAAATTTCAAAAAATTTATCGGCTGATACGGATGCAACTGTCATCTTTTACAGGACGGGGGCTAAACTGACTGGTATTTATAGCTTAAAGTCGTTTACAACGGCAGCAAATTTCTATTCTTACCACTGGTATTGAACCCGCAGACTTCAGTCTTAAGTGCCCTAGCCATTTATTAATCTATTGTCTCGGTTGAATTTTCATATGGAGGCACCATCTGTCATGTGATGACTTAGTAATGGATAACACAACACACTATAAGGCATCAAATTATAAATATTACTATATGAGTTCGAAATAGTAACTGTTATATGCTAGATAATATTTTCGATATTATTTATCTTGCTATATTTCATAACACCTATATCCTTTTACAGACTGCCATGGAGTGGTCACGAAAGGTGGTCACAGCCCCTCTGATTACCCGGAAGTGTGTCATCAAATCACGTCTAGCCTAGAAATCAAGCCATCACGAATATAAAAGTGTTTGCATCTCTTCATTGTATTCTCTGTGCGTCCTAACTTTTTGGATTCTTTGAACTACCAGCCCTTTCAACATCTAAGGTCTTTCTCGCTTCAGAAGGGCGTTACGGTATAAAATATCTCTCATTCCACGATCCTTGTCATTCCAGATGTGTGAACGACGCTGAGTATCAGCAATTTGTGGTTATTCATCTGTGGAAATAATGCAAATGCATACGTAAATGTACCCTAGGTATTTTTTCGCTTCCAGTGTTGATTTGTTGTGTATAATTCGGTGACCATGTAACATATTAAAAAATGATTTTGACGTTTATCTTGTTGCCATTGATTGAAGATATAGTGCTCATAGCCATGTAAGTTTTTTAAAACTATTTTCCAGACAGATATTTTATTAACCCGCCAGGACGCGCGCCGGGTCGAAGAGGCCCGGTCAACCAATTTTGCACTTTTTATCATTAAAAATGGGTTTTTATTAGGTTTTAAACATTATGAATGAAAATGAATACAGATAATAAAATTTTAGACAATAATTTCAGAAAAAAAATATTGGCTTCCCATTTAATAGCATAATTTACATACAGTAAAAGCATATCCGTTGCAGACATTTTTTTCACATTTGGCACAAATTGTTTTTGATTTTCTATCTTTGATTTCAGCCAGAGTAGTTTTTTTAGCATCGCGATCTCTTTGAAACTTACTGGCTATACTATCAGCGTAGATAATCGTGCAATTTACAACGGTGCTCAAAATTGTATCATCAACTAAAATCTGCCAAGAATCTGGTAGAGGAGACACATTTTTGGCTATATGAACATTTCCTGGAAGCTTAGTGATAATATTGCAAGATGGGGCTCTTACATTTTGTCAGAATTTTTGCTTATTCCATTTTGTGAGCCCATCTTTACGAATGAAATATTCTTGGGGGAATCGTTTTCATCACTGGAATCAGTTTCTTCTTCAGATGACGATTGATGGTTACTATGTTGTTCATACTCATCTATTTCTTCAGATTCTTCATCTAAAGACTCCTCATCCGTTGAAACTTCGGCCAATATAGCCCGTAAGCGCTCTGTCTCTTCCTCGAGACTCAAATATAGCGACATGACAGTAAATAAATCCTCTATGGTGTTGCGACAAACCTATAACACCAGTACGCGCGCCGGGCCTGAGAGGTCCGAGAAACCAGTTTTCCACCGGAAGAGGGTTAGAAAAATGTTTGAAATTCCAGAATTTGAAAGAATGGGACATAAGGGGCAGCTACACAAGGAATTGCTCATTTCTGAAAAACAGGGGTGTTTTTATGGTCATTCCATTTTGCGGTGGAGAGGCCCGACGCGCGTTCTCGCGGGTTAAATATCCTATCGAGATTTAAGAGATATATTAAACTAAGTCTATCAGAGTAAGTGTTGAGGAAACTGATCAAGTTAGAAAACTGCAATATTTAATCAATTGTTTCTGTTTTTCTGCTTCAATAACGTAAAATTTTTACCACGGACTTGTTCCATTATTAAATTGAAGAATATGGTTTTTTTACTATATCAGGACAGTGTTAGTACAAAATTGTCATAAAATGGACTTGGCTCAAATCTGAACCTTCCATGTATCAGTCACGAAACAAAGCTACAATTTTGGTGTTGAGAAGCCAGTCAAGCCCGGAAGACACGGAACTTTAGCTAAAATGATATTAAATCATAGTTTGTCTCATTTTATCAATTGACACTGGCCTTTTAGTATTATTATATTTTTTATATATTATTCATTTCGAATTTTGCTATGATCAACCGTAAATGCTGCTGTCATCTTCTGTTATAATATTCATGAAAATACTTCTCATTTCAAAGTCATCTTGTTTCAAGTCAACTATCACGCAGAAGTCTTGCACATCATCAAATTCTTTTTTAATCTCACATTAAGTTCCATTTCCTTCTCTTTCATTTCTGTATTCTATAAAACTGATCTGTAAGTTCTTTGTTGCTCATGATATAGGCTGAATAACTGAAAGAAGGGAATAATTTGAATATTTATTTTCAGAAATTCGATTGGTAACCTTGTATCTGCCAGGTAACTGCAACTAGATGAAATCTCTTCACCACACAAAACATAGTCTAAAATCATATTGCATAAAATAAAGTATCCAAAGGCGATACTGTTTGCCAGCCGAGGGACATGAAAAGATACATTTGACTTTAAATGAACAGTAGAAAACATTTCCTGGATAGCAATTATTATGTATCTGACAGATATAAAGAATCCTACCAGACGTGACATTCCACTTTTTTAGCAGAATTAGAACACATATAGATTGCAATATCTAGCCACTTGTTTGTATGCCATTACGCGACCAATACATATCTTTAATAGCCCAACATTTACTGAAAGTTGCTAAATATATATGCATGAAATATTTGACGGTCGTTTGTTACTTAACGCCTCTAATAATAAAATTTCGATTAACCGCAAGAAACAAATGATTCCAAGCGTCAGAATGAGAAACGTCATCTGGTGCCTTGTATTTACAAGCAGATAGACAACTAGATGGAATTAGAGGAACTCAAGCAAGGAGACCCTCGTTGCAAATTATGCATTGAATGTACATGCACGAATATATGAAGCCCAATTCACTCTTATTATTCATCAGTTGTATGTCTCGAGATGATGCATTTGGGTTTTCAGTGACCACAAGAAAATATTTCGAGAATATAATTATCATATATCTTGAAGATACAAAATACCACGTTACTGTGTTACTTCACGTTTAAATTTAAGGGGACTCACTACCCTTAAATCTTTAAAACATTCTATTTTTTGAAAAAAAAAAATATATGTTAAAGCCTGATCATTTCTGAACAAAATAAAGCAAACTGCACGAAAATAATCCACTTAGTTCCAGAGATATTGATATTCTAAATATTTAATTACTGATCAAGTTTATGGTAAGAAAAATTTTAAACTCATTTTTCTCAAAATGTAATTTTGCATCATTCCCCAACTGATATCTCAAAAACTATGAAACATAATTCCATGAAATTTTTATCACTGCATAATCATGTTATTTTATTGCGTCTGAACTAGAATTATTTCAATCACTGCATATTTTGTTATTTTTTCAGGGGTAAATTAATTAAAAAAATTAAGGAAATTTTAAGTATATATTGAAGAGTTTTAAAAAAATTGAAAAAATATTTTTATGTTGAATGTTTTATGTTTAATTGTATTTTTAATTATTTATTTTAAATATAAAACAGGAATTATACATTTGAGTGTAAAATTAATTTCATAGTTCTGCGCGCAAGGCAGTATACAATAAAAATACTTAAAAAACAAAGCATATCTAAAGCATTTAAAAAAAATATTTTAAATTATTTTGAGAGTTGAAAATTTGTTTATTAAAATAAATATATCACTTTATTATACACATAAAATTTGGAAAAATTGGGAGTAAATTGAAATAGTTACAAAGAGTCAAAAGGTTTGAAAATATGCCTTATTTCCTCGACTTACGAGTCGTGAGTCCCCTTAAATAGAATAACCCTATCAAAAGATTTAACTTAAAGTCAGAACAAAATTTTTATTACGAACAAACATTTTGCATTTATGCGTAATTAAGATAAGTTAAAGCATACATTAAAAAAATTAAATATTAAGGGCTAGACAATATCGTAATTTTTTTTTAATCTCAAAACTAGGCAGGGGGCTGGATTCAGGTTGGAGTGGCTTGCTCCCACGGCTCCAAGGTTCGTCGTGAGAACCAAGGCGTTTGCTAACGGAGAGCGCGACTGTGAGTCTCCTGGGGGAGTGGGATCCTCTGAGGAGTCACTGTATCACCCTCAAGGTGATCGGCTTGTCACCACTTCCACGCAGTCCGGCTGGAAACCAGGCGGCGATGGCTCGGGCTAAGAGTAACAATGGATGTTGGGGACTTTCACCAAATGGCTTTAGCTCCTGTTGCTCCGTTTGTCCTAAACTAAACACGAACCAAAGTTCCTCGTTGCAAGGGGGGATTACGCGCGGAGAACGATTAACGACTTCAGGTTCTACGTTTGTTGGATGCCTGGGGACGGGACCACCTGTGATTCTGACTCATCTCAAACCTAACATCAAGGGCACACTACCGTGTAACACGTAAATGCAAAGCCTTTAGGTAACAGACGGGAAAATTATTAATGTTCAATGCTGAGATTTATTAAAAAGTTGTTTCGCAAAATGATTCGTGACATTTCCGTCGCAATATAAAATCCAAACGATATTTAAATTTTACATTGAGATCCAGATAATTTCCCTAAGTTTAAATTCTAGGCATACCTTAGAGGGATTGGTGTTTTTACTGATCGATGCACTGAGGTATCATATTACGTGCATAGCATAATTACACAAAATGCAATATACCTTTCAACGCAGTCTTTCGGAAGTATATTTTTCCGATTTTACCGACTCAAGTGTGGTCTTAGACACATGCATAAATTTATACACACATCCTTAGAGAGTGACTGCAATATAGTTTTACGCATTATTTGCGTCTAGACACATTTCTGGAATGCATCCAGGGACACTTGGAAATTTTATATTCTCACAGCGTAAGTTATCCGATTTTATATAACTACATTTAAGACCACACAACCCTGGTGGAGTAAACAAGATTTATCTTGGCAGTGACAAATTACTTCGGTTAAATAACCTTAAGTTGTTTAAATTAGCCCCTTTCACTCCATTTGAGAATGCATGCCCTCTTTAATTAGGAAGTTTTTGAATGGTTGAAGTATGAATCATGAATTTAAATGAAAATAAGAAAGAGAGTCAGCTATGCTACATTCTAACGTTCTCGTGATATATATTTTTGCGTAAATAAAATATGTAGGTGTGTATAAACATGGTTAAGTACTGTCTTCTGTATATTCTGTATGCCGTATAGTCAAGTACGGCCAAGGGTTTAGATAATAGATAGATATCTAATATATAGATATCTTAGATATATAGGTCCAAAATAGTCTTAACGGTTATTGGACGAATGGGTGGGGTTCCGGTTGTTAATGGCACCACGAGGATCGGAGTACGACTTGAATAAAGGACCGGCCCCGTAATTTTGAACCGAGTCAAGTGCCGAGACCGGAACACTTGACCCCGCACCTCTAGAAGTAAATTTGAGGACTTGGAGGACATTGCAGCCACAACAAATTTATCGTTCACCACACGCTATTAGTTTACACGGTGGGGGATTTGTCAGCGACCGGCATAGAACCAGAGACGTTAAGATCTCTGGCCCGCTGCCTTTGCCAACTGGGCCACCGCGCCCTGAATTTGCACATTCTAATTTACTTCGCAAGCCTTTGTCCAGTATGTAAGACTATGTTCTAATAGTATTCTTTTGGATATTATATAAAGGATTCATGCAAGAAATCTCGGAAAGCTCTGCACTAGAGCCTCCAATAGAGACCTTGGCCCAGGAAGTATTGAGGATTGAGGTACAGAGGGTGTGAGATTATCTCAGTGAAACAACGCCACCAAACGCCGTCTATAATCATTTAGGCACAGTAGCGCTACCTGACTAAACCTTTCTCAACAACCCAGTTCCATGGTTTCCTGCAGGCTGGAGATATATATTTAAACTCAAATCTATTTAGACTAGAAGCTTATATTGTACTATATATTTGAGTATGCGGACAAATATTGATATAAGTTTTTCAAGTCTGTGATTCTTCGATTTTGTAGCAATGGGCAGACGTTTATATTGGCCCACTCGTGGCTCACAAATTTCATAAAAAGTTAGCAATAATCTAGGCAACACAGTCTGTAACTATCCATTTTGCTGAGAGAGGATGGTGATGCAAATATTCAAATTTAACGCTGGCACTTCAACAGGTAAGTAAACCATGACTTCCTTTATCCAGCTATTCCAGTTTGGCATAGACAACCGTGTGACATTAGAAAACTGTGTGATGTACTGCTTTACTAATATTATAAAAGATTATGAAATAAATTAAACAACTACCGTTTATTAAAGAATATATGGTAATTAATTAAAAAAATATTTTTGGTTATTTATATACTACATATAATTTGCTTCATATATTGGTCCGTGTGGTGTTTTGCTTCTCATTTTTAATATCTTTGTGTGTTATCGTCCAGTGTTTTGCTGATAGTGTAATTTCAGATTTATAGAGCATACAATATGAGCTCAGGTTACGTTACAGATTTTGTGTGTGTTAGATTCGGAAAAAAAAATAAAAATGAAGTTGAGGATGTAAGAGATAGTGGGCTGTCAACAAATTCTTCGCATTTTGACTTTTGTAAGGTAAAATCAATCCTTTGGTTGTATATTCATTGTATGCATTGAATTGTTAAATCTACGTATAAAAATATGTCTTTTAACAACAAAAACTCTACATTAATACAATTTTTGTTTTTATTCTGAAAAATTGATCTACGAATACTGTTCTATGGTACAGACACTAATCTTAAAATCAAATTGTTTGTATCAGAATCTGGGAATGTATCCCACAACGTCAAGTGATTTCTTTTTAATAAACCCACAGTAGTTCTTTGATCAACGTGTGACACAGTGTAAACTGGAAAAACGAAATCAACAGACGAATTCCATATCGATTTTGTAACCACTGGTGATAGCTCCTAAAACAGTGTGTTTTGGTGTCATATACCTTAATTTAAGACATAAGTATATTTAAGTTTAAATTTAACTATTACAAACAATATTATGTTCTCGGATAAGATGCAGCATGGATGTTTTAGATTTTGCATAAATATTTGAAGCTGCTGTGGTGTCACCTTCAAGTATTACAGTTATTTTTGGTAGGTCACTCACATATACGACATACGTAGGAACTGTAAACAATACTGACCTAATACAACTACGCAAGGTGAATCAACCTTAGCTGATTCACCATGCATAGTTGAATTATTCCATGAAGATACTGTATTTGAAAACGGCTTTAGGCATAAAACACCTGCGAAACCTCTCCACTAAACTGTCCAACATAACGTTAAAACAGAAAAACCAAATAATTTTCAGTCATTACTTTTCTTTTTTCAAAGGATTAAGCTCTATTTTAGAAAAGATTAAGCTCTATTTTAGAAAAGATTAATTATCACTATTTTTTTAATAATATCAATTCTGTATGAGTTATTAAAAAATTGTATAACTATGAATATTATGTTAAATGATACCACTGAGTGATTGTGCGATTACCGTAAAATCTCGGATATAATACGCACTTTTTTTCCTATTTTACTGCGCAAAAAACAGGCTGCGCATTATACTCACGTTCAATACATTGTCGCAACACGGGCGCATGCGCATCTGCACTCCGTGATTCAACCACCCGTTTACTAAGCAGGTATTCCTTTTAAACAAACGGAACTCACAGATGGTATCGCACACGCTTTCTTTTAATAACAGGTCCCTTGAAATAGTGATAAATCCCGGTTGTTGCAAGTGCAAAAAATTATTTTATTTTATTTATTTCCCTCAAATTTTCTTCAAGACGGTCCTATACGGCAGCAGAAAAATTATCAATTGTTAAACATGAGACGGCAGTGAGAACGACATATTATGGGAGGATGGGCAGTTGTCATCAAATGAGGATGAT
Organism: Dolomedes plantarius; assembly: GCA_907164885.2. Lineage (NCBI taxonomy): Eukaryota > Metazoa > Arthropoda > Arachnida > Araneae > Dolomedidae > Dolomedes > Dolomedes plantarius. The sequence goes on along the minus strand of OU015490.1, from coordinate 7,313,824 downwards.
GATGGTGATGTATAATTGCTACGGCACCAATACTTATGACATGGACGCAACAACAATAGATGAGCTGTATTCCAGTGAAAGTGATTAGGACTGATAATTTGACAGTATTGTTTGTTTTGAATAAAAATTTAAGTTTTTTTTCTATTGAATTTAATGTTTTCGTTTCTTTTTACTACAAATTTTATTTCTGATAACAAATATTTGTGCAATTTTTAAATAAAATATTGAAAAGTTATGGGTGCGTATTATACTCGAATTTTACGGTAAAGAGTAAGTAGTCCTTGTGGAAATACAGAATTTAACGGATTGTATCATTTGACACTCTTTTTATCAGATAATATATGTATTATTAAACTACATAGCAATAATCCATGACAGTACATTAAGGAGTTAAAAAAGCAACATTGTACTTCAAAGATACAAAAAGGTGTTTAAATTATTTATCAATCTTGAAAGGCTTCTGTAATTTATTGAATGTTCTTATACAAGGATAGCGTGAAATAATTATTTTTCACACATTATCGCAATTATTTCATAGACGAAGTGACAACAAAATGTATCTTCATAAAAAATTAGCATTATTTTAAACTAATATTTTGTAATAAAGTGGGATTTTTCCATTTAGTTTGATATTAACAACTAAACATTTACTAGGGGCGCGGTAGCCCAGTTGGCAAGAGCAGTGGGCCAGTGATCTGAACGTCCCTGGTTCGATGCTCGTAGCTGCAAATCTACCGCCGTGTTCACTAACGCTGGCCGGGGCACGTAAAATAGGACGTGAATACAATATCCTCCAAGTTCTCAAATTTACCTCTGGAGGTGCGGGGTCAAGTGTTCCGGCCTTGTCACTTGACTTTGTTCAAAATGACGGGACCGGTCATTTAGCCGAGTCGGACTCCGACCCTTGTGGTTCTAATTCAAAACAGGAGCGACACCTTCATCGCCCATAGCCTTCGGGACTTGATCTGATGTTACTGTCGGTCAAGGGGCATAAGAAACAACAACAAACATTTACTGTCATGTTTATAGATATGAGAATGTGACTTTCAGAACATACGAACAAACATTCTTGTTTTGTTTAGGAACAAAAACGCTCAGTGGTCACTGCAACAAAACAGAAGAGCTCGTGTGTAAATTCGATAGGTAATATCAATGGTCGAAACATTACATTTCATTCACTGATCGCATATTGTACTCTTTGCATTTTTCTTAAGGGTGCTGTGTACTCGGACTGTACCAGTTCGGGGGTTTTTCAAGTGAAAAACGGAGTGACGTGTGTCGCAAACTATGAGGGCTGTCCCCACATATTATAAATGATGCCCAACAAGTCATAAAAGACGAAAATTTCCAGGAAATCTGGCTTTTAAAATCTCTTTTTTTCTCACTTTTTATAGTGATAGAAATACTAGTAGCCACACTATAATAGTATTTTTAGTAAGTCTGAAATTTTTTGATCATTTATATATTTTCCTTTTTTTATGTTTCGTCTGCCGAAAATTATTTAAGTTTAAAACACAGCATACCGTATTTTTCCCGAAATTTAAATTAAAAATAATTCTAGAGATTTTTTTTAATGAAAAGTATATACATGTAAATAATTTCTTTCTCAACTCCGCTTTACTATTTCTCAAAATACTTCAAATGAAAGTTGAAAATTATTCAAAAGCTCTTTTCAGTAGATTAACTTTGAACTGAATAAATCAAGAACGGTGGCCACCCTGAACTTTTAAGACCCCCTGACAATAGACTTAAAAATTTCCGGGAAGGCAGTTTCGAGATCTGCGAAAAGATTTTCTAAACTTCACGCTTTGATCTCTAAAATTCTCTGAAATCCCCGGAAAAGATATAATGCATTCAAAACCACTAAACTGCTAGTGTCTTCATTGATATATTTCTAAACTATGCGGAGGATTTATAGCTTTCTATTTGCGTGGATTAAATTTCTCTTCAACATATAGCACAAACATAGTAAAAGGAGTCAAGAAAGCTAGATTTGGGAAAAAATGCATTTTTATTTTATTCTTGCATACAATAGTTCAAATTGTGCTATGTGATCCAATCAAAAGCCAAATAGGTTAATCCCACTTTTTGAAATTTTTGAAATTTTAGTGTCAAAGCATTTGATGGACCTGTAACTGTTTACATCCAAAATAAATTTGCAAAATAATGAGGATTAACACAACTCAATGATGATTTCTTTTTTGCTATCGAAAAATAGGTAAGATTTTTTAAAAGCCAATTCACTTAAGTCCATACTCTAATGTAAATCGTTGCAATAATGCAGTTCAAATGCAGAAGCAAGTATTCGATGATAATGGTCAATCGTTTAGAATTTCTCCGTCACAAAAAATGGAAAATAGACGAGTCAGTTACATTCTAACTGTTGCAGAAGTACGTACTTGGGAATTATTAAACGATCCTTTCAATTTATTTTCTGCAGTAAAATAATAATTTTAAGACTGAATTGGATGTTATTACTTTTTTTCACTTGCTAAGTCCCTTAAGTCATGCTTCAAATCCCTTAAAATTTTCCTTACGAGGTAGGATAGCATGTATGCCAATAATACGGGCCAGCATGAATATATATATATATATATATATATATATATATATATATATATATATATATATATATATATATATATATATATATATATATATATGACCCTGTTTGTACCTTGTGTGATCTTCACGAGGAAATGGACTTGCCTGACCTGCTCTTCCTCGGCCATCAATCCGGGAATGCTACTGGATTGCTCGCTTTCATTTATAGATTTACTGTTATCTTTTTGATGTTCAATTGTCTTTTAATGTGCCATTATAAATAATATATATATATATATATATTATATATATATATATATATATATATATATATATATATATATATGTCCTGACACTTCGCCGCGTATACTTTTACCTACTAATTACTCTAAATTGCAGTAATAAAACAATAGGTCGGTGAAAGAACTAATGCTTAAATAACATTTAAACAACTTTATTAATTAACACTAATTGAATACCCAATTAACCCAGCTAAATCGCCATTTTCAATGATCTCTCAGCTCACGACAGACACGTCCGCAGCAGGCAGCTATCCTCTCTAATCTAATGCTTTGTTCCTTTCCGTGCGTTATGCAAAAGCGTGGGCGAGCATCCCGAGCCCCTCTCTCGAACATTCGACGATTGCATCATCACATGGTATAATAGTCAGGCATTGCCCGCCTGTATTTTGTTGACAAATTCCTGAGCGCGTGGAAGCAATAAATTATCGATGACCATGAACCTCCGCTGCAAAAAACAATCTACTTCCTGAATTGCGAAACACAGTAGGATATTTAATAGAAAATTACCTTTTAATGCTAACTAATGTAGTTAAATATAGTTTATGCTTCAAATTATTACTTACTTACACACACACACACACACACACACACACATATATATGTATATATATATATATATATATAACCCCTTTAATGGTCATTCTTACAACGGGGGTATGAAATTTACCGTTCTAAAGAGGGAAACGGAAAAATGGGCAGCGTAAGCTAAAGGTTAGGTCATGCAAAAATTATAACAATAATGACGATTAGTCCAATTATATTCTATCGTATAGATTTTATGTGTAGTCTGATAAAAGCTACATCTACAATAATACATTCAACAATATGTATTTGACCTTATATTTTCAAATTGATTTAAAAAATAATGTATATTATTTTATCTCTTTTCTTCAATTTTTGTTTTATGGATCGATTACTTGTTACTTAACGGATTTGTCAAGTGAGCGGCTCATATCACACCAAGCAAATGAAGAAGTTAGAAAATTTCATGATTTTGTTCAGAGCTTCAAGAGCTTTTGCCATTCAATGTATTTCCTAATGCAAACAAATACATTTTCCTATATTTAGCACACTTAAATACTTCATAATATTATTACCTCTGTTTCGTATTTTTTGTGAACTACATTTCAGTGAACTCCTAACAGCAATTCTGGGATTTTTTACTTATATCTTAGCGTTGTGACGGCAATTGCTTCATTTTCATATTTTTCAGTATCCGAGCAATATATGCTCTGGCAATTTTATTATTCATACATTTAAGTTTTGTGATTAATTTACAACCACTAAATTGAAAATCCTGAAAGTAATTTGCTTGAAAACCCTCAGTTTGATACGATCTTTAAGAGGCAAATAAAGTTTGTACGCTCAACCTGTTGCTGAAATAAACTTTAGTGCTTAAGGAGAAATTAATGATCTTAGCAACCAAAAAAAAAGTCATTACTTTGCGTATTATGGGACCAATTAAAGACACTATTAGAGACTCACCAAATTTAAAGTTACTTTAAAAGTTTATGCATGGAAAAATCAAAGTCCCTAGAAACTCGTGAATTGTGTCATATCTTAGAGTGTGCTAAAAAACGTTTTGTGCTGTTCAAAACAGTGTTCAGCCCTTGCGAATGTAGATGACGCAATTAACAGATTACTTGTCGATATTGGGTTTTCATTAATACATTTTAAAAATTATTTTGGATATACTTTATTTTTAATATTAGGTTTCACTGTTTCTTTAATAGAATAAATCCTGTATGTGTTCTTATTTTAATTATGAAAATATCTCCTAACAGTAAAGTTTCACTCAGTTGTCTGTTAGGTGTATAAACATTAATGCGTTCCTTATAATTACACTAGCTGAATACCCGTGCTTTGCTACGGAGTACATTTTACGATAATTACAATGAAAAATAATGAAATTCATTTTTAGATGATTTCCTTCTAAACAATATTTTTTGTTTCTTCATTGGATGGAACTAATATTACAAGGGTCGTCCGCGAAATTACGCTTAAGCAAGCTACGTAAAACTGACAGTGGGAGAAACAATTTTCTCTTAAATGTACTCCAGCGTATTTTAAAGTTTGGCCGATAGACTTATTTATCGTCATGACGAAGCATACTTTGATCGAAAATTGCAGTTTTATATTTAGGTTTAATTTAATATCCATAAAACATACGAATTTGAATTAAATTCTTTAAAAACTTTACCTCAATTAGTCTAGTGGCTAAATTTAATCTTTTACTGTATTTTAATTATTTTTTGTCAATTTATTTCGTTGTCATGCACGTAACGCAAAATTAATTAAAAATATCGCAAAAAGAAAAAAAATCTCGTGATCAGCATTTAATGAATTAAATTCTAAAAATTAATCTTTAAAAATTCGCCAAACCTCAGAAAATGGAGGCAAAATTTCGAAAAATATTTCATTTTAAAGGAGTTTTTATGCTCTTTCTTGTCATATAAATTTTATAACCCTCAAAGTATAATAATTTTCAATGCAAATTAAAAAAAGTTACAAAAACAGCTCAAAAATTTTATTTAAAAAAAAAAAAGAATTTTTTAAAACTCTTTCACCCCTACATTATAAAAAGATTTGCCATGCAAAATGTTAGAACTTTAGGGCCAGCGGTTTGGTCTGTGCGTTATCTGTCAGTCAGTTAGTCTGTCACGGAACTATTATATATATATTTGTATATATATATATATATATATATATATATATATATATATATATATATATATATATATATATATAATAAATACGACGATCAATGTATACAATTGATGTAAAGTAAACAAAAAATGTATTTATAAAAAAATCGTAAGGGATATTTTTATAGACAAAATAATGTAGAAGAAAATATTTAAATTAAATCTAATAGGACATACTAAAAATATAGTACAGTTCATATAGTACAGTTTGAGGAACATAATGCCTTTTACTGTATTTTAATATTTTTTTGGATAATGTCCAATCGTTTGCCACATTAGCAAGGGAAAAATATTGTTTTGTCTATTTCATTGTTATGAACGTGACGATTAATTTATTTAAAGTACCAGAAAAATAAATCACGTGATCAGCATTTAATAAATTAAATTCTAAAATTTAATCTTTAAAATTTCACCAAAAATCAGAAAATCGAGGTAAAGATTCAAAAGAGATTTCATTTTAAAGGAATTTTTATGATCTTTCTTGTAATATAAATGTTATAACCCTCAAATTATATTTGTAATGGAAACTTAAAAAAAGTTACTAAAACAGCTTAAAAGTTTAATTTAAAAAAATATAAGATGAATTTTTCAAAAATCTCTCTTAGTGCACCCGGACACTATAAGAAGAATCGCCTTGCAAAATTTCAGCCCTTTAAGTCCAGCGGTTTGGTCTGTGCGTTGTATGTTAGTCAGTCAATCAGTCAGTCAGTCAGTTACGGAACTGTTTTATATATATAGACGACACGTGTGTAAGAAATTTCATGAGCAGATCATTACGTACATGATGCTTAAACCGTATCCATTCAGGTGGAATAATTACAAGTTCATATTAAGGGTCTTGTGTATCTTTGACAGACATCTTCTGCGTAAGACACTTGTTAATTTGGAAAAAAAAACTAGAGGAATCAATTGGAAAATTTAATAGTTCTTCATATAGTACTTTGAGTATAACGTAACTTCTAAGCATATCTTCGAGATATACGCAAAAGCAGAAATGTACCAAAAAACTGAGTTTACTCTAATAAAAAATGTAAATGTTCCCAGTTTATGATTTTCTGTTTCGTTCAATTTTGAGTGAGATTTTAAAAACCCTTTTTTTTATAAATGTCGCTTAAAAATCTAAAAGCAAGCCCCCACTAAACTATTTCAATTTAATATCTTTTAATTAAGTCATGACGATTACTCTTCTTTTTGCCTAATAAATTCCGCGAGAAATAATGTTCTAAAAAAGAATTGCTTCGGTGTCGAAGGGTAGAAAAGATTATAATAAAAAGGATGCAAAAATGTAGTAAGGTATATTTTTGAACTAACAACTACATCTAAAAATAGATGCGAATCATGGGATGAAATTAGCTAGTAATGGAATTTTATAAAATCCAGCACTGTGCTAGTAAATAATAAAAGAAACTCACCTGTGAGAAAAACTGCATATTAATAATTTTAATTGCACATGGAACTTGTATTTTAAAAATTACAAAAATATTAAAATATCGTTTGATTTAAATCTCTATAACTAATTTAATGTCTAATTTTATACGTTATCTCTGATAGAATAGTTATCCCTAATTTCATATTAATATCCGTACATATATAACGCTTCATTAAAATGTTAATTAGAATCTATTTTGATCTAAATACATAGTATATATATATATATATATATATATATATATATATATATATATATATATATATATATATATATATATTATAGATGCAAATATGTGATCACGACAAAAATGCGGGGTAATTTTTATCCTTTCTGAATTCTTAATACGTGTATATTCATGAGTGTAAAGAAATTTTGAAATAAAGAATATAATGTACATATTTATGCTGATATTAAAGTTGGGATTTAAGGTAGTCTTCTATTACAAATTCCCCTTTCAGAGGATTTACGCAGTAGACTACCGGTACCTAGTTTTATACAGATTAACTCGGGAATCACAATCCTGAGGCCACGCAGCGATCTTTTCCTATTTTCTGTTTTACCATCAACCGTCACTTTTAATTATTATGATTGCTTCTATAGCATTGCGAGTTATTTTAAAAACACTCCCTCCACTATGGCGTTCCCTTGTTAGGCTCCGTGGTAATTTCTGAAAAAGTGAGATTCTTGAAGCATCAGTCATCAATTTCGCTGCCATTTTCTGCACTAGCAAAAAGGCTTTCATTTGCCATATGCAGGTGTTCACGTAGAGCAAGCTGCCACGTTCTTAGCGTAAAGAGCATTATCTTACAATCTTCACTCCTGTTAGCGCCCACGCTCAGGCTTGACGATTTTTATTTTACTGTAACTCTTTCGCCAAGTTTTGTATATATAGCCTTGTAATTGTGAGTTGCACTCTGTTTGGCAGCTCTGTTAAGAGTGCGCAGTTTGTCAGCTCTGTTATGAGCACGCAGTTTGTCAGCTCTGTTAAGAGCACGTAGTTTATCAGCTCTGTCAAGGGAATCGCATTTGTGCCTACAGGCACCACTTTATCATTTTAGCTTAGTTTTTTAAATCATGTTCTTGTATTAAAGAAAATTTTAATTGATTCTACAGTCCCCTTTTACTTTTTATCGACGTTCCACATAATCAGCAACATCCTCTTTTGAATGAAAAATCTGAACCTGGAATAGCGTTTATTCCCACGTGTGTGAAGAGGGTTTAGCAGACCTTACACGGAAGAAATCGAATCAAGGACTCGAGGTAGCCTAGGGATAACACGTCAGCTTTCGGTGCCGAAGCTCATCGAATCAAATCCCAATAAGTGCCATTAACCTTCTTGCGTTGTTGCAATGTAGCATACACCTAATATGTTCGGGTCAAAAATGACCCAAGGCGTAATTTTCAATGTTGTTGTATTATAGTCACATTTTATTTATATTAGTAATTAAATTATTTATTTAGTTATCATTTTTTATACTCTTTTATGTATTTGTATATCATTTAACATTGTTTTACTGGTAAGTTTTCAAAACCATAAGGAAGCTTAAATTTAATGAACCACTCTGTATTTATAAAATAAAAATGCTGTAATTCTTTCCTTTATCCCTGAAAATCATTGTAAACTTTCAAATGCAATACAATGTAGCACCGATTTTTCCTGTATTTATTACATACTAGCGGCCCGTCCCGACTTTGTCCGGGTTGAACAAAATATTATACCAATAAATTTCCAGTTGATAGCCAATAAATTGTAATTTTTTTACCTTAATAATAACCTAAATAATACCTTAAATTAATTTTATGTTAGTTAATAATTAAAATAATTTTTTTAAAAGAGAAAGGTGTGCCGGAGAACGGCTAGGTTCGAACCGCTAGCGTCAGAACAGAAGCCCACCGCGATAGCACCACGCTAAGGATCGTTGAATACTTCGGCACAAAAAACGGTAGAGGACAGTAGCGGTAACAATGGAGATTGTTAGGATTATGCCCCTAACTTTATGTCTACTGATTAGATATACATAATATATAGCCTATGTCCATCTGGAATAATGTACCTTTCAAACAGTGAAAGAATTTTTCAAATAGGTGCAATGGTTCTGAAGATTACCCTCCACGTACAAAATCGCTCTCTCTTTATATATAAGTATAGATTTATAAAAAAATCGTAAGGGATATGCATTTTTTTTGGATAATATCCAATCGTCTGCTGCATTAGAAAGAGAAAAAAATATTTTTTTGCCTATTTAGTTGTTACGCACGTGACGATAAATTTATTGAAAGTACCAGAAAAAGAAATCACGTGATCAGCATTTAATAAATTAAATTCTAAAAATTAATCTTTAATAATTCACCAAAAATCAGGAAATGGAGGTAAAGATTCGAAAAAGATTTCATTTTGAAGGAATTTTTATGATCTTTCTCGTGATATAAATTTTATAACCCTCAAATGATTATTTTAAATGCAAACTTAAAAAAAGTAAAAAAAAACAGCTTAAAAATTTAATTTTAAAAAATCTAAGTAGAATTTTTCAAAAATCTATCTTAGTGCACCCCTACACTATAAGAAGAATCGCCATGCAAAATTTCAGCCCTTTAGGTTCAGCGGTTTGGTCTGTGCGTTGTATGTCAGTCAGTCAGTCAGTCAGTGAATGAATGAGTCAGTTACGGAACTGTTTTATATATATAGATAGATTATAGAAGTATAGATACACATTGGTATCTCAAAATTAGAGTAAGAGATGAAATAAAAATACAAAAATAAAAAAAAGAATTTTAAGTAAAGAATGTTTTTTTAATTATTTTAAGCACCTAAAATAATATTCAAATTAATATTACGTTACTTAATAATTGTGTGCACGGCCGCCATCTTTGATTTTTTTTCTCCAACTTGGCGATTTTACCGTGTTTTGAGGAGTGGAAAAAAATTTCTCGCCAATGTGTTTTAAGCGGTGTTTTCAAAACGCTGGACTTTGAATTTTCTTAGCTTTTTTAATAAAAACCACCTGTTTAAATTATGAAACTTAGAAAAATTTTTGAAAAATCATTTAATCGTTGGACTGAGATTTTTTTTTTTGTCATTTTTAATTAAAAACTGCCTTTTCAAATTATGATCCATATGAAAAATTTGGTCAAATGAATTTTACTTACAGATAAAATTTCAATGCCATCTATTCAGTTTGCCCTAACTCTGACTAATAGCAATGAATCACCAAAATATTATGCTAATATATTGTTAATTAGAAAAAAAAATACAGCATTTTCGTACCACCTAAATAGTGGTTTAGGTGGTTTTCACCCAATTTAAAAATTATCTAAAATTCAGCTTTGAAAAATGTAAAATATTTATGAACCCATAAATTTATGGTGACTAACCAGATGCTCTTTTTTTTTGGGGGGGGGGGGGTTAGGGCATTGTGGTAATGAAATTTTACTTCAGATTTGACCTTAACCAAATATTTGGTGCATACAATAAAATCGGGACAAGGATTATTTAACCATTTATCCTGCTGTGTTGCAAATAAGAAAAAAAAACCTTTTCCTAAACCAATAACTTAACCTTAACTAACATTTTAACTTAGGTTCCTGGGGAGAAAGAAGTTGAACTTCAGTTATTTAAATTTATTTGTAATCCACTACAACTTGGAATTATAAAATATTTTAAAATATATTGTATTTAAAATGTATACTGTATTTTACATTTTACGAAAAAATGATGGCAGATAATTTTTACTTCAAATAAATGAAATGGTGTATCATTATAGTATACTAATTGACAATCGATAAACAAAATTAAAAGCAACTTAAATTTAATAAGTTAACGAAAAACTGATAATGGATTCAAAAATTTTCAACAAAAAGACACTTAGTTTTAAAAATAATTTACTCTTTTGAGTATAGTCAATTTGACTCAGATTTCCAGGTCAAGGCCAAGATCTGACCTAAAATTATTATACTGTAATTAAAAGATCACATCAGAAATAACTGTTTGATCTTAAAATTAGAGAATTTGACATTGGGTCATTTTTACCAGAACGCAATAATTATCGCCATGCGAAATGCGCCAAACCCTGGCGGAAAAATCCAAGATGGCAGCCGTGCACACAAATCTAGAGTATCCCCCCTAACTTTATTTCTACTGATCAGATATACATAATATATAGCCTATGTCCATCTGGAATAATGTACCTTTCAAACAGTGAAAGAATTTTTCAAATAGGTGCAGTGGTTCCGGAGATTACCCTCCACGTACAAAATCGCTCTCTCTCTTTATATATAAGTATAGATATATATTTACATTCGTTTGATAAAACAATAAAGTTCCCACCTGAGAATATTATTTGTTTATTTTCAGAAATAAAATTACACACTAACGAAATATTTATGAAATATTTAGCTTACATCCAATAATACAATTTTGGACGCTTTAAGAATCAATGAAGGAAAGTCATAGAAAATTTGTAAATTCGTTAGCCTCTAAGTTGTTCCGTTTACATATAGTTGTTACACACTTGAATGTAATGTTTCTTACAAGTAAACTGTCTACCTTTGAAACAACTCACGGGACTTTTGTTTTCAGTCTGTGAGCATAAGCGACATCTTCCCCTTTTGCCAGTAGTTGATACATTTCCGAATTCTTCAGATTGGGGTTCAGGTTGTCCTGAGTTTCGAAAACTCATCGTCAATACTCGGGTAGCCCTTGCTCTTGGCAGATGTTTTCTTCCTTCAATGTGGTGGGTAACCAAAGTCATGCCAAGCTTCTCAATGAAAATTCTCTTTTTGTGAAATGAGTTCATTTTTCATTCTGGGTTGATCTTGATGAATAATACGAATGCTTTATACTCGGAAATGTATAGGATGCTGGAAAAAAACTACGATGGACCATCTGTTGGTCTTTTTCCCACAGGAATAGTGGAAGGCTAGTTTATTTAAAGTCTACTCTTCCTTTGGCGCTGTTATAATCTAGAATGATTTGAGGTTTCATTGTGTCTGTATCTGCTATCTTTCTGTGATGGTGAAGAGTACTCTGGAGGACTACATACTAGCCTCTTTACTGGCTATACGGCTGTATGTTCCAGACATAATTGGTAGCGTTGTTACAAAGTACCCAACATTTTATGCCGTACTTGGCTGTTTTGGTGGGCATGTACTGCTGGAAGGGGCACTTTCCTCCGAAACCTACCAGTTGTTCATCCACAGTAACGGACATTTCAGGGATATACAACATAGGTAAAATTTCTACCCACTTGTCCCAGAGTTTTCTTCTGACTGCAAATTTGTCGGTTACCCGTCTTCTTGATTGGGCCTGCTTGTCATCAAATCAAAGAATCTTTGATATCATTTTGAATTTTTCTAAGGACATAATTGCCCTTAAGATATCCCATCTCGTTGTGGCATCCCACAGACTCTCGATAGACACATTACGAGTTTTATATACTCCAGACGGCAGCAACAAGCCAATAAATGCTTCCAAGTCAACGTTATTCAAATTCTACCAACTGTCACCTAACACCTTTTTTCCTTCAAAGTTACAATTTTTTAGTATGATATTCACAATTGATGGAGAAAAAAAACAACATAAATGCAGAGTATCCGTCTTCAATTCTAGACGTGGCGTATCTCGTGGGTCCTGGAGTCATGTTCGTAACATTTTATGCCTCACGCCTACCACATGAAGCTTGTGGCTCAGATTTCCATTTGATTTTACCATCTCTGCTAAATAGAGTCGCCGCCTGGTCAGATTCGTCGCTTTATAACTTCCCTTTACACATTCTACGAGAGTGGAAAGAAAAGCGCAGGGAACAAATACCGGTTACAGAAACTAGGAACTGCTAATTACAGTGCAGTATTATTAGTGTCATCTATTGTGCTAAAAGTAAGCAAAAAATATATAACGAAAGCATTAATGCATTGTCACAGCAATAGTTGAATAATATATTAAAAATTACGGTGCTCATGCTGCTATGCTCTGAAAATTCCACATGGATCAAAATTGACCCGAACGACTTATGTGTTAGAATTTTTATTGTTAAAAAACTACCGTTTGAAAAAATAATTTCCCATATCTGAATATTTACGATGACTATAAAAACAAAGTCACAATATATTTTTGAAAAATTCTTCAAATTGTAATAAGTCCATACGAAATAAATTTGTTATGGGTCAAAAAAGACCCGATCACCCTAAGAAGGTTAAATAATCCGTGCCTAGGCCGGATATGAACACGTTAAATCTATAGACTGGAATGTCTCCCTATGATGTCAGAGAGGGTGGGTGAGGGTAGATCACCCAAGAGGGTAAGGGTAAATCTCCCAAGATGTAATCCCTGGAGGGCCTCTGTCAAAATTGAGGTGATTCCTGGCTGAATCGGTCTCCAACCCTTGTGGTGTCATTTTAAACCGGAGCCGCGCCTCTCAGCCTATAATCCTTTATGGACCTAGTCTGAAATACTTTTCGGCGAGAGGGAATTTTATAGAAACAGCAAGAATAACAAATACAGTCAACAAAGCAACAATGCTAAAATTATTTTTCTCTGCTGGGTAAATGATAATTAAAAAAGGAGTAAATGTAATTATGTACGTATGTATTTAATATTCCTTAAAAATGTTGTTTGATCCCGATATGAATAATTGCAAGATGAAAAGAACTTTTTATATACCATGTTTTTAAATTTTCTATTGAATCATATAAACTTGCCAATTCTATGCATTAATAAATACTTTTTAAAAATTTTTTTCATGAATTACCCCATCAACTTGAAAGAAAATGAAGTTAATTGGAAGTTAACTTGCGTTTAACTTTTCGTTCCCGCCCCGGTCGATAGATGGCTGCACCAGTCTACAAAACAAAATCAACTGAAAATGAATTCAAATTTGCTTAAAGATGGCAAAAATTATTAAAATAATGCATTGTCATCGTGTTTTGAGCTATCCTAAAAGTTTCAAATGTCTAGCTAGTCGGGAAGTTAGTTAAAAATCGATTGCAAGATTTGTACTGGGCAAATACACACACAAACAAGAAAGCGAGTTAATAAAAATATGGTTAAAAATCGCTTTTACACATGCAGTTTTAATCTTTAAGTATAAAGATTAAAACTGCATGTGTAAAAGCGAGTGCTGAGATTAAAACTGCATGTGTAAAGTTTTAATCTTTAAGTATAACGTATAGTACTCAGTACTATACGGACGGCTCGAAAATGGAAGACAGAGTTGGCTCTGGTATTATAAAGTATAACGATGTTATCAAACAATACGATGCCATGGAAAGGAACTCAGATTACAGTTCCTCTTATCAAGCTGAACTAAGAGCGATAGAGATGGTAATTGAAGACGCGATAAGAACTCGAACAACTGAGTTCGATTTATATACCGATTCCATGAGTGCTCTCCAAGCACTCAAATCGAAAAACTTCAAATGCCAGTTGGTGGATAATCTCAAAAAGACTATATCTAATCACGACTTAACCATTTCCCGGCATTGGGTGAAAGCCCATGCTGGAAATAGTAGAAATGAAGCGGTGGACGAATTCGCCAAGAAAGCGACTCAATTACCCACCATCAATAACACTTATAAAAGGACTAGAAGGCAACTAAAGGGCATTCTATTGAAAGAAGCCATGAAAGATTGGCAAGAAAGGTGGAACCAATCCACTAAAGGCAGACGCACCTACGAGATCTTCCAGGCAGTTCGTCTGGATAGAGTCCAAGGGGACTTTCTAAAGAACCAGGCGATTACTGGACACGGCTGCTTTGGACAGTATCAAGCCAGATTCTTTGGGAAGATGGACAGCTGCAATTGTGGGGAGGAACAGACAGTAGAGCACTGTCTGTTCGATTGCAGACATTTCGAAGTACATCGCGGCAACTTGCCAAGGGATGCCCGAAATTAGACCAAACATAAATTCTTTAACGATCACTACTGCAGCCGAGTAGTGAATAAAATCGTTAAAGAACTGATGGACATACACGTCCATCCAGATTAAAGCTTGTCAAACTTTATATAATTCCTCTGTATAACTACCTAAGCTCTCACGCTTTTTGTCATTTTGTATTTATAATTTTCTAGATGTAAACCCATTGTATTTATGTGAACTGTATTATCTTTGAATAAAGTTTTTGTGTTAATAGCGATTATGGCTCAATTATTGTTGTAATGTATTACTGTTAGGGTTATAAGGATTGGCTCTATGGGGCGACTCGATATAGTTGCGGATGACTACCAGGTCCTGGACCAAGGCCTGGGTTGGTAGCCAATATCAAAGAGCGAGAGAGACATAATGATTACCAACTAGTTAAGTAGCCAAGTGTCGGAGCGAGGGATGTGCTCCATCGCGACGACCAAGTTATCAAAAACCGGTTGGATGCCTTCACGGCGGGCCGATGCTAAGCTTAGACTTAATCTTTAAGTATAACTTTCCGTTTGAAGTCAGAAACATAGATGTGAAATATTCTTAATTTTTTAGCATTCCTTAATGCTTTTATGTATTTTGAACTTCTCAATTTTTATATATTAACATAGATTAAAAGCTATCATTTCCTATTATCAAATACCGGTAATATCTTTTATAAATTACTGTATCAAATTTTAAGTACAAAACTCTCTTGGAAAAATTCTTATGACTCAAAGGGCTCAATTGCATTATTCAATTATTACTAAGAAATTCGATTATAAATTTCTGTCGTATCCCAAGTATATCATTCAAACTATTCTGCTAATATTTGTAAGTAAACTATTTATATTAACTTCTATTTATACTACTAATTTCTATCGTATCGTACGTGTATTGTTTATACAATTCTACTAATGTTTGCAAGTAAATTATTTATATTAACTTCTCATAACACACTTCTGTGAATATTCTTTTACAGAGGAGTTAAACAACGTCAAAAATTAATGTTGTTTCATAGATAGCTATAGATTGAAACCCAGTGTTTTAATAAATAATCTGATAACAACGCTAAATATTATCCGAAAGACAAATTCATTAATCGGAATAAACTTCTACGCCTTAAAAATGCAGGGAAATGCTTCTAATAAATTAAATTTCAAAGTATCTAAGGAGTTAAATGTTAGTAAGACGACAACTTTCAAAATACATGGTTATATATTCTTTTGAATAGTTTACCATATTTACCATCCTATATTTTGATAGAATATTTTTAACTAATAATTTTATCTACACGTATCATGTCGCTTTCAAATTGTGTTTTATATTTAAGGATATCACTGCAAATATTTCCAATAACCCTGGAGTGAAATCTGAACATTTATCATCATATGAAAAAGATTCAGGATACGCTATGAATGTTTCATAAGTATCACATTTTGTTATTTGTAGAGCTCGTAAAATAGGATGTTAAAATATTTCTGGCATGTGATGACTGAAAGAGGGAGAATAAAAATGAAAACCATTTTGTATCTACTCTCTAATTATGCTCTAAGGTGTCAATTTAGTGATAACTCCGCAATCATCTTACTATAAACATCTGAAGGTAAACAAACGTATGTTTGATAGTGAGGAACCACGGGAACGGGCTAATCTCGAGAGAATGTACAAGAAAAACGTAATCTATCATTGTTAACTATATTATACGACGCTGAGAAGTTGTAATATTCGAAATACAAAATTATAAAAGAGGATTGTTGCTATGTTTTGTACCGTCCTTCGTACCATAACTTTCAGTTTTGCACTCGATGCAATATTTTTGGCATCCGTTTTGTAAATTTTCGTGAAAAATGTCCCTTTTGGTCCCAGTTTTAACAAGTACTAGGCCGGGACAAACTCCTAATACTTCATTCAATTTTTTTTGGATTCATATCCTTTCGAACTTTTATTTCATTGTGTTTATCATGTGAAGCTGACAAAAATACTGTTTTTCTTTTAAGACATCTATTTCACAATGAGCCTATTCTTCAATTTTCTCAGATAATTTCTACGGGTGAAATTATTTTACTTCTCTTACCTAAGTAATGCTGTCGAATTTCGTTAGAGTCTTTGTGTTTCATTTGTGCTGCAAAAACAAAGTATTTTAGTCAGTTAAATGTTGTCATTTCCTGCCCGGGGACTCGTTTCTTTAGTCCAAATATTAGGACTAAATTTACGATACGTCAGCTGATGTCGTTTCAATACCAGTCTAGCATGATTTCCAATTGCTAAAATATA
The DNA here is from genome assembly GCA_907164885.2 of Dolomedes plantarius. Taxonomy (NCBI): domain Eukaryota; kingdom Metazoa; phylum Arthropoda; class Arachnida; order Araneae; family Dolomedidae; genus Dolomedes; species Dolomedes plantarius. The sequence goes on along the minus strand of OU015490.1, from coordinate 7,296,682 downwards.
CCCTATAATAGCGTTAAAATGTACCCTATAATAGCGTTAAAATATACCTCTATATTACGTTGGTCACAGTTTTAATAGATTTATTTCCGAATTGAAACTTTAAATTACAATACTGTAGTAAAACTTGTGCGTATCTGTCGTGCCAAAGTGGTAAAGTGTCTGGCTACGATGCTGAACGTTATGAGTTCGAGCCCCGCTGGAAAGTTGTTCAAAACCATTTTTCCTTAAATTTCATTTGTTATCGTTTCTCGTTTTATCCAGAATGTTCTGATATTCTCTATAGCTCTATATTGCTTACAGAATCACAGTTTTCTACTGTATCACAGTTTATTACTTACAGATTACAGTTTTAATACATTTGAGTTCGAGCCCCACTGGAAAGTTGCTCAAAACCATTTTTCTTTAAATTTCCTTTGTTATCGTTTCTCGTTTTATCCAGAATTTTCTAATATTCTGTATAGCTCTATTTATAAAACTTTCCGAATTCAGAATGTTCTAGTTGATACTTTTTCAGAAAGTTCGGTGAATGTATATAAGTCGAGATAGCGCTCAGTTCGAGGAGTATAAATTTCTTTAGTTCAGATCGGTTGTCTTTGATTTCTGGTGATAAACACACGAAACATTCAAATCTACGTGACAATATTATTGTATTGTCGCGTGAGTGGAGGAGATATCTGTTTCTGTTGTGATGTTCCATTTCGAACCTCTCAATAAGTCGTCTCCCCAGACGGAGAATAAGGCCCTTCGCCAGGTGAACCCGGCTAATTTCTATGACCCGAAGCCATCTAGTCTACGACATGACGTTAAAATGAAAGGAGTCACGCCCAGGCAACGCCCGTGGCGAACGTTATCTAATGGTCGCCACAGTCAGCTCTTCGAAAAAGCCGCCATCGTGTGTTCATTGACGAAACCAATCAGGAGAACCCTGACGTTACAGCGGTCGTCCGACCAACCGATGGCTAAGTCTCGCCAAGGGGCGGAGAACGCAAATTTCGAGAGAAGCGGAGAGAAAAAAATCAAGAGATTCAGACTTGGATCCAATCTCATCCAGAGAAGATCATTTCTTAGAGGTATTACCCGACCGCTCGGTACACTCCATCCCGAAGGCATTTTATCTTCAGAGCAGAATGCTCTAGGGGCTTCGTGCCGACCCTTCTAAGTCCTCAGATTGATAACACAGGCCTGCAAAATTTGAGTCACAGAAAAGTGTTTGCAATGAAATGAATGAATTTTATATTATTTGGTGCACAGATTTCAAATGTGACATCCATTTTTCTCAATCACGTAAGGATTTTTCACAAAATGGACTTGAATATCTGGACAAGAAAGTCTACTGTACATATTCTGGGGAGAAGAACGTCTTAATAGTTTTAAGTGTTTTATTTACGAATGAATTAATATATCAAATAACTGTAAATGATTTGCTGAATATATATTAATTAGAAATTATATTAATTAGAACATTTAATTGTTACCATTGTTTAATACATCCTGGATTCATATATCCTTAATAATTTCCTCCAAGAATGGAGAGTAGTCCAAATGCAAATTTTAAAAATACACTTTCAAACTCATTGAAGAACCCAAGTCTTTAAATTTCAATAACATGTTTTCCACGATAGATTTATGTTTGGGGTCCTTAACAAACCCGAGGAATTTTGTGACGACTCCCTTGAAAGCTCTGCAGGCCTTTTTTTTCTCTTGAGAGCATTTTACTTTCAAACACTTCGTCTTTAAAATGTTTCCGAATATCTGGACCTACGAACACACCTTCCGTTTTTTTTTTGCTTCCGACAGTTCTGGAAAATTGGTGCCTAGGTATTAAAAGCACTCTCCTTCTTTTGATAGAGCATTAACAAATTGTTTCATCAATCCAAGCTTGATGTGAAGTGGAGACAACAGGACTTTCCTGGGATCAACCAAACTTTCTTTACTACATTTTTGTTTCCAGATGTTCATGCTTTCCTTTGCGGCCACTCCTTTTTGATCAAATGATTCTTTTATCCCGACTGTCCCATTCATACAAGATGCAAGGGTACTTCATGTTTCCTGCTTGTTGTCCAAGAAACATGGAAAGTACTTTTAGATCACTGCATATCACCCATCCAAGTTCTTTATATTTCAAATGGGCGATAATCAAAGCTAAAGTCTCGTAAGATTCTTTCAGGTACACAGAATGTCCTAATGGCACTGAAGCATACTTGCTGCCATTAGGCAGAATCAATGCTTTGAGGCTGCGTTTTAAGGAGTCAATAAAGACCTCCACTCGTTCACGTCATACTGTATATTAAAATTCTCTATCAATCCAGGGACATTTCTCAAGATTAGGGCTTTGTTTACTGTAGCAAAGTATGGAACGAAATCTGTTTCTCTCTTTCTGAACCCTGAGAAAGAGGTACCAGAAGCCAACAAATTCTTTTGCTTTAGCCTAGAGCCTAACAGTTCGGCAGATTCTTTAGATTGTTTCTTTTCTCCGTTTTTTATCACATCAGTTCCAGTTTTCTCCAGTAATGACGACTTATGACACTGTATCCTTATCCGCTTCGTTAATTAACACAATCGATTGGTGGCTACGAAAAGCAAAATTTTCAATTTGTGAAATTTTCAATTTTCACTTTTTCGAAAAAATGGTACGTCATGGTATTATTTTACTATTTTTCCTAAAATCAGCGTCCAAAAATGTATCATTATCAGCTATTGGTTTCTAAACACTTTTTTGGTTGCAGGCCTATGTAATTTATAGGAACCAGGAGAGTTCCAGTAGTTCGGAGATCAACTCGCATCTTTTGATACCAGCGCAGTCTATTATATCTGCATCCTGTGAAAGCGTTATTCCAACCTTGGAACATTTGGACGAAATGTGTTTTGTTGCTGACTTGTTAGAAATTTCGGGCTACTGTTGATGCCAGTTCCCTTTATGTCCAGAGGCTTGTGGCGGTGAAAAGTAATTATCAATGATTGGTGATATTATACATATAAATATACTATTAATGATATAATTATGATTTTTATGCTTTAAATTAGTTGCTTAAGCTTGATTAAGATTGTGGTTAGTACATTGCATTATTGTGATTCCCAAATCATGGAAACAACTCTGGTTTGCACTGACAAATTAATTTATCGAGTATTAAACACATAAATAATACGATACAATACTACAAAATATTTCATCCTTCATTTACACATTACTCACAACTTCATTACTACTAAGTTAATTCACCACGACACATATATTTAATTCATTCAATTATTATGACAATATTTCGTATTTCATCTACACATATTACTCTCTACTTCATTACTACTAAAATAATTCTCTACGACTCATATGTTTAATTCATTCACTTATTATAATAACATTTTATAAACATAATCACTCATATAACCATGTTCCATTACTACCAATATTTACTCATATATAAGCATAACATCAAATTAATTAAATTGTTTTTTACGAATTATCGTTCATCTCCTTAATATTTTATACTCAAATAACATCCTCATCGAGCTCTATATTAGTTATTAAGGCTACACACTGAGAAGCAATGACGGTAATATCAAAAGGAAACGCAAAAGACGGTACCTCGAAAGATGACTGTTGGATCACTATGATGGGCAGCTGGCACTCGTAAGGACGAACTTCGTTGTATTATCATCGCACGGAACTCGGGCACTTTCTTCGTCTGGTAGAAGGCTCCGTCAATCATGGCAGACACTCTACACGGGACACTGGGGCACTCTCATCATAGGTTATATGACTCCTTCACTCCTTGCAGACCCTCGGCACGGGACACTGGGGCGCTCTCTTCCTCGGTATTAGGGCTCCTTTGCATGGGCCACGACTTATATTTATATCATCGGGGATTCTTCGTACATATTAATCGGATTGACACTACTACTTTTTAAACTTTGCAAAACGGGATTTGCAAAATTCTCCTTCTAACTTAACTTTTTCCCATGCTTCGGCATCAAGCAGGGTGGCCTGTTTTATAGCCATCATAAATTTAGTCTTCCCCTTCTTCTTTTCTTCTATTCGTTGCAACTCACTCTCTTGAACTTTTATCTTATACTTCTTGCTGCAAGCACAATCTTTATATTTAGTTTCGCTATATTGTTGGCTTTTTCCCATCCCCTTTTTATTGCCCGTCATTTGCCATGTTTCTTTCTTACATTTAGCAATTATTTTACGTCGTCCCGTAATTTTCAATTCTCCTGGCCCTGGCCGTGACACTATTGTCATGTCTGTATGGCAAGGCTGTTTAACTACTTTTGTACATAGTGTAAAAATCATCTAATCAAGACTCTAATAAACGTGTTATTATATCAGTGGACTCTGTATATCTTCTATATTTCGCTACCCTGAGTCCAACATAATACACTATGTATACTTAAATCACCACAATACACTTAAGAGATATATATTGATATTTCCACTAATTTAAGTAGTAAGTGCTTTTAAAGAACAATTAAAAAATTGCCGTAGGAAGCAAAATTACATATTATCTATTTTATTAAGCATATTTATTTAACTGTTGGTTAGGATCATAATACGTAATTGAATTAAATTCGTAATACCGTTTCTGTGGCTAGCTCTCACGTTATTACGAAATTAAATTGCTCCGTGTAGGGAAATGCATTAAATTCCAGACGCAAAACATTCTCTTCGTCAATACCACATTTTCATGTCGAGAAATGCTCTTTTGTTAAACGCACTTAAGAATACGGACTTTATTCCCGCTCCAAATTAAGTGCAAATTACTTCAAGAGCTTTTCAGCTGCAGTTAGGCGTTCCTGAATAGGCGGCTCTGCGCTAAGTCTGCTTGTTTACTTAAAACCCTTCGTATGTCTTCATTAACAATAGACACGAGAGAATGTAGCAGGTGCTTTTCCCGAGATTAAGTTTGAGGGAAGACAGGTCTCACATAACATGATCAAGTTTCTTTAAAATTAACTCTAAATTTCACTGCTTAAAATTCGTGACTTCAGATACACGTTAATGTTTTGCGACATTATCTGTTATAGTTTAAGAGTAAAATTCCCTTCCTGGAAAGTTTAATATTTTGAAACATTTTTTTCTAGACAGACAAGTAATTTGAGTTGGACTTAAAAGATAAAACAGAGTACATTTATTAATATAGATAAAAAGAGAAAAGGAAGTGTTTTAGGATTTATGCAAAATTAAATTGTGGAGTAAAATATTCATAGTTTAGGGTAACTGGTTTGGCTTGGTTTGGAATGCTATGGTCAATTTTTTGCTACACGAGGTCTAATTAGACGGGGACCTACAGCTTAACCCTTTCAGGAGACGTTTGCACAGTGCAAACGTCTAAATCTGGTCTTTTCTTCACTTGCATTCAATGTATCCCAGTTAAATGAGGAGAAAAAAGGGTTAGTACTGCCATCTGTTAACAGTTTAAAGAAGTAAAAAAATTTGCTATCTTTAATTGGAAAAATTTTCAAGATTATTTAGGTTACAAAAAAATTCAGAAAAAAAAAATCTGCATCGTACAAACGGGGGAGGTTGTTGCACTGAAAGGGATAAAGCCGAGTACTAATGGCTACAAACGTCCATGCCAAGAGGAGGGTAACTGGAAATTATAACGTAGATGCTATTGATGATAATGTTTGTAGTGGTTGTTGCGTTAATGCTGAATGTAGTGATGGTTATGGCAATTGAATGCTAAAATCATGTGGGAAAAATAGTATACATATTAACATACGTAAGTATGTACACACACACAGAGAATACAGAAAAGGGAAAAACGAGAGCTATGGTTTCGAGAATATAATTAAATGAATCTAGCGGATTGTTCATGGGAGACCTTTACGGTTATCATTCTCAAGAATTGGTTTTGATTTGCAAAATATACCCTGCTTTTAATTTCATTTTCCCTTTACAAACATTTAATCTTATTTTTAATGGAATGATGGTCATGCAGAATATCTTAGCTCAGGTTTTTACACGTAAGATTTTAATTGAAAGATACCTTTAAGAAATTATGTTTAGATATTGAAATAAACCCCCATTCACCAGTGCAGCAAGAAATAGGAGAATTTAGAAAGCATGGATACCTCGTATTTAGAGATTTAATTTTTGATATTATATTTGTTTTTTACGATTTTGCTTAAAATAATCTTGGCAGAAGAATCGAGTAAATAACGCTAACAAATACTTAATCTTAATCACCAAATTTGTTGGTCAAAGTTTCTTGCTTCGGAAAGAGGAAGGTACTTACTTGTTCAGTAAAGTATTTTTACAGTGAAACACTATATTCACTGATTTTATTCCATGTTATTTTTCCACAAAATTCTTTGTCGGGGAAAGAATTGCAGCAATCTGTAAATAACTTTTCTTTTTTTGGAGAGTAGAAAACACATTCTTTAAACTGGCTTTTTATCATTACTATATACGTTATTATCAGATTCTTTTATTAATGACTGGAAAGATGAAGCAACTGACATGAGATACGGCTTACCCGGACTTGTCTTAAACCATTTGCTTATTTGTTTGTTTGGAGAAAGGCTCCTTATTTGAAAATTTGGTTCTATGTCTGTTTCGGAATTTTTTTTTCTTTATTCCTTCGTTCCCCTTCATATCTCTTCTTTCCTTTTTATCGCGCTTTTTCTAATTTTTTCCGCATCCTCTCATCTAGCATTTCCTTCCACTTAAATACAGTGTTTATTTTAATCTTCATCTCAAGGGCTTTACATAGATTTCTAGGTTGATAAGTCAAGTGCGTCTTGTGACAATCAATGGATAAAAGTACTGGTTGTTTGATGTTACTCCAGATCAGAAATACATTTCCAATGAAGTGATTCAAATAAAAAAACTTCGAACTTCATCCATTCACTCTCACAGATACCAATGCCCTAGTAAATGGGAACACGCTGGACTAAATCTCGGCTCATCCGTTGAAGTGGATATTTTATCATTGGTGGATAAATAATGCCACTGTCGGAAGAGATAAACATTATTTTGAATAAATTCATGTTACCTAACTCTATTTAGCACACATTTTTTTGCGCCAGTGCGAGTTATGGCAATATACTTCTTGGTATCCAACAAACAGTTTGTTTCATTCCTATGCAAAAATCATTTTTTATTCAGTTACACTGTTTCTGATAACAGTCGTTTCAACGTCTGCCATATTTGCCGAAATGTATAAAACATCTCAAGTTAGAAAATATTCTCCCTTGGTGTGGTAGTAAATAATAATCAAACACAAAGTTAAGGCATTCAGATAAATAAATATATGGTTCATTTTTGACAGCTCTAACAATCTTTTTAAAAGAACTCTAAAAGAGAGACATATTCTTTTAGATACAGTATGAGCACTTGTAGAAGGTGTCCGGGCTAAAGGTATCCAAAAGTCATGACTTATTTTTACGGATCTACCCTTTAGAATTAAAAAAAAAATTTAATCGAAAGAACATCTCACTAATTTTAATATCAATCATAGATTTCTATAATAGTATCACAGATTTCGATGTGTGCACCTTTTGTAGCACGACAAACGTGTAAATCCAGTTCTCTCCAAGTGTTTTGTGGCATATCAGGAGTTATTAGACTTTTTTACTTGGGGATTGATTAAATCCGTTGTGTATAAACAAAAGAATTGAAACTGTGGAGAAGTTGAAGAAGCGTATCATTCAAGCAATTCGTGTAATAAATCCTGATATGCTACGAAACACTTGGAGAGAACTGTATCACTATTTAGACGTTTGTCGTGCTACAAAAGGGGTACACATTGAAATTAATGATACGATGATCGAAATCTATGATAGTTATTAAAACTTGGTGAGATGTTCTTTCTATTTAAATATTTTTTTAAAAAATCCTAATGGGTAGTTCTGTAAAAATAAGTCATGACTTTTGGATACCTTTAGCCCGGACAACCTGTAGAGCGGCTATCAATGAATACACCTTTTCTAAGATGTTTATTGAATTGTCTGAAAATACCTCTTCATATTTAGGTGAATTTTTAGAGGAATAAAAAGTTTTAAAGAAGCAAAAGGATAGTCCTTTTTTAATGCTGCTGATATTGGGAGGCAAGAGCATTGAGCAATTGATCCTGTATCCGTCTTCGTTTTACATTTTTTTTTCTTTCTGTTGTCTGTTTTCTTGTATCGTTTATTTGTTGTTTTTGTTTGTTACTTGCCATTAAAAACAAAAACAAGTTTTTAAATACATACTTAAATACTAGTTCCTTAATATTTACACCAAGATTTCTCACGGTTTTATTTTTATGGAAGACAGCTCTTAATATATGGTAGTTATAACTATGTAATAACAAATATTAGTAGTTTACCATAACTTTATAAATTAACACTCCAGCACAAACTACTAACCAGAAAACAACCTTTCTCAAGAATCCCTACTAGACGCTGCAAGCTTTAAATTACACTTTTAAGGTAGGTTAAAAGAAAATAGAAACACATCCTGGAAATATACGGAGGGTCTTTCTATTGTTTGTTCGGTTGCGGAGAGGAAATGTTGTTCTTATATATTATGTAAGGTAAAGTGTGTTATTGTTGGAACTGTTCCAGTTATTGGTGCTGCTTGAAATTTTTGGGGAAAATAAGATTTATAATGCGTTTGAGATTCTGAAAATAGCATGGAATTATTGCTATTTACTTTCATGTTCTGTCATCAGGAAACACTGTTGAGTTATAGTTTATCTACACGTAGTTATACTTTTTATTAAGGTGAGTAAGGATTTCATAGTAAATTCTACTTTATTGACTCTTATTTATAGCAGTAATAATTGATGTTTTCTCCAAATAGGTCCATCTACAGTTCTGTTTTGTATAATTTGGATATTTTGCACATAATCTAAAACTTTTTCCCGAAAGTCAATAAATGAGTTAAATTTAATAATCATTTCCACTTGTTTGCACAGCATGTCAGTACTGGTATTTTAAGAGTTTCAATTAAATTCACTGTAAATTGCTTCCTCCCATAGTTATCTCATCTGCATTTAATATGTCTATGACTAAATAATAAGTTTTACCTGTTGGCATTGGTGCCAAATATTGGATCATAAAGAGCCCAAAACTGGAATTTATAATCTACTGACAGCTTTTTTTTAAGACAAAGAATAAGCATAAAATAATATATATCATATGCTTCAGGATCCTAAGAGATTGTTCAATATCGAAATTAATTTATTTAATGACACTTCCAGAAAAACTTACTTTAACACACAGCATTTATGAAATTTGTATTACTCCAATTTGTCAATTGTTTCAATGATATTTTCAACCTTTTTGAATAATTTAAATAATTATTAAGTATTTATTTGGCATTTATAGAAAACTTGTATAGGGCCATTCTCTCTCTCTCTCTCTCTATATATATATATATATATATATATATATATGTACACAAAAAACAAATTTACATATAAATTTTTAACCAATTCTGAACTAGGTAGAATTATTGAAAGTTTTAATATAATTACTAATTTTCATGAATTGTGACTTACAGGAAAGTTGTGGAAAACGCAAACAGGAACCCACAACTTCCTAATTTAAAAAATATAATTAAATTGATGACTAATGTATTGAACAAATTAATAGTTCAACATTAATTCGCGGAGTATTATGTGGGATTGTCCCGTGAGCATTTCACATATGCCTTGTGAAGCATTTATAAATTGTTCATAGTTACAATTACACCTACTGCTTCTTTAATTGACGATGGACTAGTAATTAACTACAGACATGTCATCCCTTTAATTATATTGTAGATTTTAAGATGCTGTGTGTTCAGGTTTTCATGAAATATTCAAATTGATTATTAACAAGTATTTTAATATCAAAAGTAAGTTTTTTAAATGCTATTTATAGACAAAGAATTTCACAATCAAGATATCAAAATAATGGTGAAAAGCTTACAAAAAATTTAATCCAGGAGTAAATAAATGCGAATAAACAATTTTCTGGATGGGAAAAAAATATTTAAAGTCCAAAATGCAAAATAAGATGGATTTTGATTTTCATGAATAAAATGCTTTTCAAATATTTCGTCTGCAAAAGAATTTAACGAGGTTTAAGCCTTATAAATCAAAATAAAACAATATCTCTGAATATTCTGATAATTGAAATCAAAATCGATTTGTTTACTTGTTTATGACAGTCAGAACCGATTTTCTTGATCATTTTATTTTGTATTAATTGAAAATAGCGGGAAAATTCTCACTGTTGATGGGTCAGTGCCCTCAAGACAAAGTACCTGCCAAGTTTCAAAATAATAATACTTTTAAATTTCAAACTTTTTATAAAATTATTATCTGACAATTTGGGCTCAAATTATACAACTAAAAGTTCACCGAGTAATAATTTCTTCATGTTTGTTTTACGTTAATTGAACGTTTGTGTTTTTAAAAATAGTTCATTGTTATTATTTTTTCATATCTTCTTTTGTTCATCCTGTGGGTTCGAGTCCCGCTGTTGGCATGGATGTTTGTAGCCATTCAGAATCGGCTTTAAACTGTAGGTCCCAGTCTAATTAGCCCTCATGTAGCAAAAAGTTGACCGCAGAGCTCCAAACCAAATCTATTCGTCATGAATGCTATTTAAGTATTTTTGAGTCCACATCACTTCTCAAAAAAGACTTTATACGGAAGTTTTGCATTCTTAAAAAACAATAAATAAGCACTTTTATGATACGTATTATTTTTGCCACAAATAGGCATCCCTGAGCCTAATAAAAAGTATCTTTAAATTTTTCTATAACCAAGTACTTTTAAAAGCTATCACGCATTATATATCATACTTGATTACTTTAAATCACGACAGATTCTGCTTGTTTATATTTATGCCAAAAAATACATGGATAAAACAATGCATGCTAAAATAATTCTTCCCTCCTAAAAAACAACTCTCCATGCAAAGTCTGCGGGATTCTGTTCCCCAACATGCAAATTAGTATCCCAAGCAAACCCGAATCTCACATGCATTGTCGTCACGGGTAACAGAACCGCCTAATTGGATTCCTAGGTGAGAGGGAATTCTGTTCAAAGGACGCATTCTCGTTAACTTGATTTGTGATTTAGAAAAAAAAAATAAGCAGTTTTGCGTCATTTGTATTACTGGTGACAGTCCAAAGGAATTAGCTTAATTGTAACTGCTTCAAAGACAGTTTGATTTCGTATCATCTCACATACTGATAAAAATGGACGCAGAATTTTCATACAAAAGGGAAAAAGGTGTTGAAATAGAATTTCTAAGCAGCTCCTTTTACGGTTTATTTTTGTCATATTGATTTGCTTAGTAGTATTTTGAGCTTTGCTTCGAGTTTCGAAAGATATACACGATTAGTGACAGCAGTTTTGAAATTCTTTTGTAAGGGAAAATTCTTTGTATTCGTTCCTGTATTTTTCTGTACATAATTATCATCGCTAGAAATTTTCAAAACAGGAATACAAAAAGGAAAAATTGTAAAGTTAGGGCTTCAGTAAAATTTTAGAGATAAGTACATTTATTTTTCTTGACTCAAAGTGATTTGTAGAGTTTTTCCATTGAAATGAAACAGTAGTATGTTGCTAATATTATAATACTAGGAACAATACATTTATTCTGTACTGCCTATAAGTACCATACTGTACACCAGTACTTTAAGTCTATTCATCCACGAGTGGAATTTATCGCACAATTTGTCCTCATTCTTAGAATATACTGAAACTTCCTCGCATGGTATTTCTATGAAATTTAGTAAAGAGCTCATCTGAGTGCTTTGAAAACTGTGTCTGAGACTCCTAATTTAGTGTATATGTTCTGAAAATATTTTCTTTGAAAAAAATAATTACTATAAAAAATACTTTTTTTCGTCTTTTAAATCAGTGCTCTGCAACCGCCGTGCCGTGACACACTAGTGTGCCGCGAGGTGATCTTGACTGTGCCGCGGTGATTTTATCGATTATAATAATAAAATAAATTAACTACCGCTATTAGTTATAAAATTTTTCTAAGTAAAATATTCCTCTAACTTACTCCTAGATATTCCTCCTTAATTTCTCTGGGTCGAAATTATACACAAAACAAAAAGATGTTGTTACCATGCATTGTATGTATGCTCGAGCATCATATTTCAAAATTTCTGACAAGGCCATTGCAATTTTGCTCCCTTTTTCTACGATATACTTATGCGAACAAAGTTATTCGACACTGGTTATAATTGAAAAAGACAAACGATCGTTTTTAAAGGGTCTTTACCATAAACTTCAAATAGCTCTTTCTAATATAGAGCCAAATATAAAACGTACATATGTTCATCAAAACAAGCTCAGATATCTCATCAATAAATTAGTTATGTTTATATTAACTTTGATTTATTAGGCTTAAGTAAAGACCAAAAAACACATTTTAATATAAAAATATAAAGATTTTTTTTTTTTTTTACTTGTGAACTATAACTTTATATTTTTGTTCTTGTGTTTGTGTAAAATTCAAAATGATTTATATAAAAATTAAAGGATTATAATTATCTTGGTACATAGAGCTGTTTTATTGTTTTTTTTTATCTAATAAAACATATACGTATTTATTGTAATTAATGTATTTGCAAGCTTTTTGTTGTGGTGTGCCGCGGAATTATCGAAAAAACTTTGTTAGGCCGTAGAAGATAAAAGGTTGCCGAGCTCTGCTTTAAATGACTAACAAATTGATAAATAAAAGTTTTGTTATACCTAAAGAGACCAGTTTTAAAAAGCTTTGAATGGAGAAAAGTTTTAAAAAGTGATGCAAAAAGAGTTACAGGTTCAGAATGTGTACTGAAAAATAAATAGGTTTTTAATTTTGCATTTAAAATTTCTTAAGTTAAAATTCCCCATTTTTGAAGTATTCCTTATGATAGGTAATCCAATTTTTGAAGCAGGCTAAGAAAATGTACTTTAAGCCTGAAAGTAGATTTTCAGCATTTGAGGGCCTCTAATTCAACAAACTTTTGATAGTATTTAAAAAATCGTATAGAGTTTAAACGAATCACAGTTTTCAGAAAAGCGACTATTAAAGTTGTGTAGAACAATGGAAAGATTTGGAACATGAACTGCTACAGAAATGGAGTTTTTCAACTGTACTCTCAGCGCTTAATGTCCAGTGTTTGAATAAATCTTATGGAGCAGGTATTAGGGCAGGGACTCTCAAACTTCTTATGTTTGCGGTACCCTTGGAAATGAGATGATAAACTTGGGGCTTTCTTGTTAAAATTTTTATTTCAATTTTATGGTATTAAAAGAAAGTGGGTCTTATTATCAGACTTTGTCAAGGAAGGTCACATGAAATGAGCTCATGATATACGGATATTTCTATTGGACTCTGTCGGGAAAAGGTTTGACCTTTCCCGAAGTGTTTATTTCAACTTAGTAAATATAATATATACAAGGTGCGCCCATAAAGTAACCGGACAAATGTTTATAAATAAGAAAAATATTACTCACCTTCAAATAAATTTATCTCCTTCAAAACAATCACCAAAGGAGTCTATACAATTTTTCCAACGTTTTTTCAAGTCATCAAAACACTGTTTATAGCCGTTGAAACTAACCGTTCGCAAAATACGCGTAACATTTGATTTGATATCCAAGACGTTTTTAAATCTGTGTCCTTTCATGTCTATCTTAAGCTTCGGAAAAACATCAGCTGGCGATAAGTCGGGAGAATATGGTGGGTGATTTATCACTGTAATTGAATACTTAGCAAGATATTGTTGTACAGAAATTGCTGTATGAAGCCTAGCATTATCATGTAAAAGAAACCATTGCCCAGAATAAACCAGTTCCTTCCTAACTCGCCTTATCCTGTTTCTTAATCGAATAAGCACCTGCTTGTGAAAATGCTGATTAATTGTGATCTGTGAAGATTTACTGACTACTGCGCAACAGGACAGCAATTTCTTAAAGTATATTATAGCTGGAGATGAAACCTGGTGTCTACAATAAGACCCAGAAACAAAAAGAAAAAGTGCACAGTGGAAAGGACCGTCTTCTCCCATACACAAAAAAAGCACGGATGTAAGCACGGATGTCAAATCAAAGACAAAGGTGATGCTGATTGCATTTTTTGATTACAAAGGACATATTCACCACGAATTTGTTCCTGAAAATAAAACAATTTATCAGTATTTTTACAACGAGGGGCTTTTTCGATTAAGAAACAGGATAAGGCGAATTAGGAAAGAACTGTTTCATTCTTAGCAATGGTTTCTTTTACACCATAATGCTAGGCCCCATACAACAATTCCTGTACAACAATATCTTGCTAGAGCATTCAATTACAGTGGTAAATCACTCACCATCTTCCCCTGACTTATCGCTAGCTGATTTTTTCCACTTTTTTCCGAAACTGCAGATGGCCATGAATGAAATGACAGAGATTTTAAAACGTCTCGGATATTAAATAAAATGTTACGAGTATTTTGCGAAAGGTTAGTTAAAACGCCTGTAAACGGTGTTTCGATGACCTGAAGAAAAGTCGGGAAAATTGTATAGACGCCTTTACTGATTATATTGAAGGAGATAAATTTATTTGAAGGTGAGTAATATTTTTCTTATTTATAAAAAATTTTCCAGTTACTTTATGGGCACACCTTGTATATAAAATGTAATATATATATATATTACATTTATTAAGTTCAAATAAATACTTATTCCTTCTCTGTCTTTATTCACATCTTAAAAGATATTCGTAAGAAATACCAGAATAAGTTAAATTAGAACAGTCTTAAAAATTTGCCATGGGAGTCAGTACAGTATTACACTAGAGAACTATAATGGAAATAAATAAAAAGAGTTGTTTAATTAATGTGAGATTGCCGATGGATGCTTTGTGCACAAATGTTTTATATCAAAACTAACAGTTGCGGGCGGGGTAGGAGCTAACGCACCTTCAGAAACGAGTTCATAGATTTGTGTCACAGGTCAGTGTGATAGTAATTAGTTGAGCTTAATATAAATTTTATGTGGGCTTTACTAGTATTTTTTTTTTGCATATTCCTCCTCTCCTTAAAAATAATATCATGACACCCTAATGTACTTCGGCATACCGATTTGAAATAACTGCATTAAGAGGTATTTTAAAAAAATCAATGGTTAGAAATTCGTATATCTACGCAATAAATGTAAACTCAGTGTCACATGTTATCATCACACTATCACATGTTATCATCGGACTCTCTGGAAAGAATCGAATGTACACAGAAAATAACATATCCTAAAAGGCTAATATTTTGCATTCATGTAGCCGAATGTTGCTAAAATCAGCTGACGTTCAAACCTGATATTCAGTAACTGAGCTTGAAACGATGTCCTTTCCCTCTCCCCTTTCTTGACTTAAAGTACCTTTTCATGGGTTTTCATCACATTTAAAGAAACACGTGAAAATTCCTTATGTGTGTGTTTGATTAACACATTAGCGCCCTTTACACGTACGCTCTTTCCCGCGTGAAACCACAATCCCGCGCGATTGAGTGCACGTGTGAAGGTGTCGGAGAGGAAGGGAAAGCTGTTTTGGAGCGTAATGCAAGTTTTCCCACGCGCAATCCCGTACGCTCCAAGCACTCGCGAAAGAAGGTACGTGTAAAGGGCGCTATTGTTCACCAGTCACGAGGAAACTATTTCCCTCATGCATAAACGCAGATCACCAGCGACGAGTTTACTGGTGTTTAGCGTGAAAGCTGACGATCGTGACCTTTCAATAAAATTGCCGATCAACAATATGTTAAGAAAATAATACTTATTTGTGGCCGGATTTTCTTACGATATCTAAAACATAAACTTTTTTCCCAAAAAGTGCATTTTTTTTAATGTTTTTGCTTAAAACTTGCTTAAGATTATTTGGAATCGCTTCACGCCAGCCACGTGTTCCGATAATAATTACATTAGCAAATGCAGATTTTGCAATTTGTACTTTTGGAAGGTACTGTACTACACCTGCATAGTTTGAGCCAAATTATCATGGGATGCAATATTTTATCATTTGCATGTTTTAAAAAGAAGCAAATAATTTCTAGCAAGACATCTTATTGAAGTTTTGCCAAGAATTCTCAGTACTTTTTTCATTGAATTCAGTTCATTATTTTTTAATAATGAGGTGACATTTTGAAAAATTTTCTCTAGACTGAAATTACTCTTAAAAAGGAATTTTTGCCCTCAAATATTATTAAAAATAAATAGAAAATATTTTTTTTATAATTAGGTATGATAAATTAGCTTAAAATTATTTGTGCTAAAACTTAAAAAAAATATGAAATGTGTATATTTCATATTTTTATATCAAATTATATAAAAATATGTAAATATTTGTAATATTATGTAATATATTTTGTATATATGTGTAATATTCAGTTTTACACATGTTCAGTTTGATAAATAAATCTGTGTAATACATAAAAATATTTTAATCAAAATTTGAAATTGATTTTAGAATTTTTTGTGTAAATTTGTCTTTACATACACTAATATTTGAGGGAAAAATAGCTAAAAATTATTTATAATTAAAAAATAAAATTGTCTTAAGTGTATTTAAATCTACATAAAATTAATTTTAATTATTCTTATTTAAAATAGTTTTTAAAAAAAGATATGCACTTCACTGATGTTAACTTAGGTTGTTGAAATGCAATTTGATATTATAAAAAATCATATAAAAATAATTAAAGCTTTTGTTAATACTATCATGAAAAATCAAAATGAACTCTCCATGTGTATAAGTTAAAATGAAATTTTAAATAACGAGATTAATTCGAAAAAAAATTTTTCAAATATCTCACCTGAAATGTAATTAATAAAACACCCACAGTCAATTTGGTTTTAATTATGCCCTAATAAAGGAATTTTCTAAATTATATTATTACAAACATGATATACTGCAAAAATTATATTTTAATATGCATAATTTTTTTTTAATTTATAGATGTTTAAAATACACACCTCTGCTTTTAACTTAATTCTAAAGAAAACAGTTTTGTTTGAGCAAATGTAAGAAATTGTATGGGCAAAATCTATGAATTTTCCTCTTACAAATTCACATAGATAATTGTTTACTTAAAACAGAGTTTGCGGTTTATAGTTTAAGCTAGATTAATTTGTCTTCGAATTTTAATTAAATTGACCTATTTAGTTGACCATGAAGTTGTGGTTTTCTGAAGATAATTATGACAAGATTCTCGGGATTAGACCTCTAAATTTCCCAGGAGAACGCTTATAGAATTATCTGGAACAACATATTAGGCTAAGCATTTATCCGTATGATTTTAAGATTAGGTTTGGTTAGTTAATTCCTTCTCAGATAAACAGAATTATGTATAAGACGTAGCTGCAACATTCTGAGTAATTTGTAGGTGTATTAAATGATTAAAAGGCATTCATAAATCATTCCTTACCAAATGTATTAGTGGAAATACAGACAGTGAAAACACAATGCAGTCAATTAATTTATGCGTAATGAAAA
Source organism: Dolomedes plantarius (assembly GCA_907164885.2). NCBI lineage: Eukaryota > Metazoa > Arthropoda > Arachnida > Araneae > Dolomedidae > Dolomedes > Dolomedes plantarius. The sequence continues at coordinate 7,279,234 of OU015490.1, read as the reverse complement.
GATGATTTAGCATCATGCCGCAGAAAATATCTATGGGTAAATTTGCTTAGTAAGGAAATTCCCTGCATGAATCTCTATTAGATTTAATGACTCGTTGCAATAACTGTTTAACATTTTTACACTCAGTTGTAAATCCTTTCAATATTGGCTATTTAAACATTTTAACCCAACATTTTAATTTTCTTTTTACTCTCAGCATTTAAGATTATTCATACAGACTGTTTCAGCAAACGAGAGAGAAAAAAGTCCATGCACCGTTAAAATAAATTCATATTAATCCCTGTAAACAATATCTAATACTTCCAAATTTGCTATAAAATCTCCGCACCTTCCCATAATTCCCTTAAGGTATTCGTACTATTACAATAGCATTTTCGGGGAAAATATCGATTTTCTTTCTTTCTGCAATAACATTAAAGCATGATCTATTATTTTTCTAATTTTGTTGGAATTTATAAATCTATTGGATTTTAGTACGAAAAATTAGTTATTTTTAAAGTAAGAAATGTATTATAAAGTTAATTTTAGTGCTTTCTCAATATTCATTTTTTCCATCGTTTCTCTTCAAGCAAAACGTCCTATAATAAAAAGTGAAGCATAAAACGCCTTAAAAATTTGCATACATTATCTGAAAATGTTTATAAAGTGAATAGACTATGCTAATGATTGCAGATAAATTAGCTTTTTTTGTTTTGTTTACATAGGTATTAATTGCAAATTAAAGTGAATTTTATGGGAATTTTCTGTATATAAGTGCTATAACTGATACAGACTCTAAGATAAACAGAGCATAATCCTGAGAATATTCTATCCCCTAGAGACAATAATTATCTTCATTCTCCAAATTATAAAATGGTAATACAATAGAACCTGGATATATCAGTTTTCAAAGGAACTATTGCACAGAACTATAGATGTAGGAACATAACAAAGGAATATTATCATCATGACTGGATGAAGTAAATGAAGCATACGGGAAAACAATTATTCCGGGTACGATCTATCGAGGTTTCATTGTATATTTGTTTGTTTTTGAGTTATTATGTTTAGCAGATATGTCAAGTTTTCACCAATTTTTTCCAGTTTTTCCTCCCTGAAAAAAGTTATGTTTGATATAAGAATTTGTTTAAAATTATTAATGTAACAGCTAAATTTTACATACGGGAAATGATTATTCAGGGTACGAACGATCGATGTTACACCGTATATTTGTTTGTTTTTGAGTTATGTTTTGCGGGAATGTCAAGTTTTCATCCATTTATTCCAGTTTTCCTCCCTGAAAAAATTATGTTTGTTATAAGAATTTGTTTAAAATTATTAATGTAACAGCTAAATTTTACATATGAAAATGATTATTCAGGATATGAACGATGGAGGTTACACTGTATATTTGTTTGTTTTTGAGTTATGTTTTGCGGGAATGTCAAGTTTTCACCCATTTATTCCAGTTTTCATCCCTGAAAAAGTTATGTTTGTTATAAGAATCTGTTTAAAATTATTAATGTAACAGCTAAATTTTACATATGAAAATGATTATTCAGGATATGAACGATGGAGGTTACACTGTATATTTGTTTGTTTTTGAGTTATGTTTTGCGGGAATGTCAAGTTTTCACCCATTTATTCCAGTTTTCCTCCCTGAAAAAATTATGTTTGTTATAAGAATTTGTTTAAAATTATTAATGTAACAGCTAAATTTTACATATGAAAATGATTATTCAGGATATGAACGATGGAGGTTACACTGTATATTTGTTTGTTTTTGAGTTATGTTTTGCGGGAATGTCAAGTTTTCATCCATTTATTCCAGTTTTCCTCCCTGAAAAAATTATGTTTGTTATAAGAATTTGTTTAAAATTATTAATGTAACAGCTAAATTTTACATATGAAAATGATTATTCAGGATATGAACGATGGAGGTTACACTGTATATTTGTTTGTTTTTGAGTTATGTTTTGCGGGAATGTCAAGTTTTCACCCATTTATTCCAGCTTTCCCCCCTGAAAAAATTATGTTTGTTATAAGAATTTGTTTAAAATTATTAATGTAACAGTTAAATTTTACATATGAAAATGATTATTCAGGATATGAACGATGGAGGTTACACTGTATATTTGTTTGTTTTTGAGTTATGTTTTGCGGGAATGTCAAGTTTTCACCCATTTATTCCAGTTTTCCTCCCTGAAAAATTATGTTTGTTATAAGAATTTGTTTGAAATTATTAATGTAACAGCTAAATTTTACATATGAAAATGATTATTCAGGATATGAACGATGGAGGTTACACTGTATATTTGTTTGTTTTTGAGTTATGTTTTGCGGGAATGTCAAGTTTTCACCCATTTATTCCAGTTTTCCTCCCTGAAAAAATTATGTTTGTTATAAGAATTTGTTTGAAATTATTAATGTAACAGCTAAATTTTACATATGAAAATGATTATTCAGGATATGAACGATGGAGGTTACACTGTATATTTGTTTGTTTTTGAGTTATGTTTTGCGGGAATGTCAAGTTTTCACCCATTTATTCCAGTTTTCATCCCTGACTAAAATTATGCTTCATATAAGGATTTGCTTAAAATTATTATTGCAACAGCTCAATTTTTTAAAAAAAATCCAAGTTTTAACTTACATGTCATTATAAATAATGGATAAAAAGACAAATTTCAAAGAATTTCAAACAATCACCTCTGCAGGTTTACGGATATCTTCAGAGCCTTAAATCTAAGGGAAATAAAATTTCAGTGTTTTCTTTAGAACACCTTTATGCAAAACTCCAATTAGGAAAGAAAACACAGAATTCCCAGTTTAAGCAAAACAACGAAACATTGATAGAATCTCTTTGTCTGAGGATTTGTTTGGGAGATTCTGATTTGCAGAAATCTCATTAGTGGTATTTCCACGAAAGCGTTGAACTGAAGTTTCAATCTAAGATCTCAGAAGCTGCAGAACTTTCAGAGACTTATATTTGTTTGTAGTACTGTCTGGAATATTTCCATAAAAAATAAGATGAAATGTATACACGATTTGATATTTTACTGCATTGGAGTCAAATTCAAGTTTTTTCTGAGTTTGCGTTTTATATAGATACAACTTTATACTGCGGTGGAACATTAAGTCCAAACTTACTGAGGCGCTGATATCTGGGTAATGCTGAAATGTTATTTTTTTTTTAGTAAATTTTGTACACACATACTATAAACTTCATTTCTTTAAATAATGAAATTTTCTCTATCGACATAATGTTTGCCCCTCGTGCAAAAGCAGTCTGGAAGATTATTCTATAATATTACTACCCGGTCCTTTGTATTTTTCTGGTATTCTGGGTTCCTTTGTTTGTTCCTGAGATTTCATTATTGTGTGATTTTTCTCTTTTTTTCCTTCCCATGTCGAAAATCCACAGTTCACAGTTTCTTCATAACGGGATGGCAATCATGCATAAGCACCAATTTGCCTGTCTATGTTTACTGGGTATAATCTCTGCTGCTCCTACACTTGCTGTCAACCTCATGGAAGAACTTGGCGAGATAGGTGCAGTAAAGGAAATCATACAATGGATTACTACTAGATGGTTGAACACGTTTATCACTCTAAATTTCAAGTTTGATATTACATACAGTTTAAAGGTAAAGAGAAAGCATAATGATATCTAAATCCGTGCCTTAATTGTATATTTAATACAGTATAAATACAACCATATTTGAAATTTCTCGAATATCTCTAAGGTGGAAAAGACTCAAAAGCTTTTTGCGGCAAGTATGGTCGAGTAATTTTTATATTATGCGCAAATCTCATAGAAAGTTTTGTTTTTTAGTGTCACATATACATATGCTACGAAAGTATGTGATCTACAGTTTAGTTTTTGTACTAAAGAGTTCTTTTTAAACACTTTGTTGACGGTATGCTGTATAAAGCCTATAGCCTAAATACGCGAATATTGTTTTTAATTATCTATATATATAAAACGCGTAGGTATGCGGCACAAAAATCGGCGATATTTCTACATTCCGAATGGCAACGGCTGCAACTACCAGATGTAAACATTAGCCGCCGACCGCGTGTGTGTAGTGGTTTATTCTTTTACTAGAACTAGATAATTTATTCTTTTGTTCCATCGGTTTTTCTAACTGTATGTTAGAGGACAAACTTTTGACAAAACATGTTTAGACCTATGCAATCCAGTGTTTAGTCATGGACAGTTGTATGTAGGTTATCTAGAGTCCGTTCTTTTGATTCTGTCACTGTAGTATCTCCTATTTCTGAAATACTCAACTGTGTATATCAAGAAGTTTGAGGAATATCATAATAAAATATTAAAAATTGCATTATAATATCTTAATAGTAAGTAAGAGTTAATCGCCTACACATGTTTAGTTGTACTTGCTGAATTTTTACTCCATTTTATAAGTGAAGAAATTTTCCCAACAATTTTTTACTTGATATTATTAAGTGTAGATATCTGAATTGTGACCAATAGTACATATAGAGAGTGATGTAATCCACACTATATTTTAGTACTTGCGGAATTTTTACTCCATTTTATACGTGAAAAAAATTTTCCCCAAGAATTTCTAATTTGATGTCATGATAAAGTGTAGATATCTTAATTATGAAAAATATTACATACAGAGAGGAATGTCATTTTTAAAATCTTTGTTGTTGCGTTTCTCAGTCTTATCTTTAACTCTGTTCTGAAGTAATGGAAATTCATATTTTTTTAATCACGATGTTTTAGAATCATCCTTATAGAGAATTTTGCAATGATTATAAATTTTTTGGCTGAGATCGCACTACCACTTAACAGCGTGTATTTATGATGACAGGTAATAGTAACATTCCTTACAGACGTTTCTTTCAGTTGAGTTTTTTTTGCAAAAGAAAATATAAAACTAAAAGCGACCATGCTGGTCACGCAGCGGCTAGTTTAATAAAAAAAGTGAAAATAATCAAAACTATGTGTAACATTTCACAATTATTTGAATCGCTTGGTAAAAGACGAGTTTGTCTTTTACCGAGCATCAGAAAACAAAACATCACTGTTACGATCATCACTTATGTTATTTACACTTTCAACACCCCTTTGTGTAACCGACAACGGATCAGTAAAATTGTCCGTGCTCAATTCAAAAGACTGCTCATCCATTTCTGACTGACTTTTCATTACTAAAGGAAAGCATTTTTTTTAATAAAATTTTATAATATTCTAATCTGAATGTTCAATATGGACGGTTCCTTATTATTCAAGTATAAACTGCGAACACTTTTTCACCACGTATTTGTCTATACGAAGAATTCTCTATTATAATGATTTTTTACTTGAAATTGCAGTTTCTTTCACGATATTGCAAGGAGTGGCAGATGGCTTGAATTCACGTCTCCCGTCGCCAACTGTTGAAAAATGAAAGACAGCAATTCACGTCTCCCCTCATCGAAGTTTCCAATGGGATTGTGGAACGCATGATAAAATAGTCTTGCCTGGCAGAATGGGTATTTGAAAGTTTTCAAAACTTCCCAAATATTACATGATAATATACTCATTCAGTTTGCTTTGTTAGTTGCATAGTCGATAGCGCTATGGTGATCTTTTGCTAATGCAGGGTTGATTAAACCGGAACCTAATGCTTAAAACCGATTTCGAACGGCTGCAATCAACTATACCAACAGCGAGATTCGAGCCTGTAGACTTTAGCTCCAAATGCCAGCGCCTTAGCTTTTTATACCTCATCCATAATAATTTTATTGAAGAAACATACATCATTTGTAAATATTACTAAAAAATTTCGTTGAAATGATTTTATATATATATATATATATATATATATATATATATATATATATATATATATATATATATATATATATATATATATATATATATATATATGTGTGTGTGTGTGTGTGTGTGTGTGTGTGTGTGTGTAGGAGCGAGTTACTTTCAGCAGCTAGAGGGACCTCCCACCACTTCCTGCTTGAAGACGAAATACGCCAGTTGTAAGTACGCTCTCGCGGTGGAGATATCTTTTTGCTCGAGTAGGAGCCAAGAAACCTCATTTATTTATATGTTTAAGTGTCTTATGTCGTGATAAATTAAATCCTGTGAGTGTGCACGAAGGCGTTCCTCAGTTCAAACACACCCCATATATATATATATATATATATACACAGGTGGTTATCAAAATTAAGAAAACACTAAGAAGCATCATGAAAACCTATATTAATACGGCGCAGAAAAACATTTGTGATCTAATACCCCCTGATTCACCTTGGAATATAATTATACAAGTCATGAATAGTGGTTAAGAATATATTATACCATTCCTTAGGGACAAATCATGAAAGTTCCTGTAGAGATGCTGTGGTGGATATCGATACCAAACTCTGTCCGCTTATACAGATCACAGTGGTTGGATGATATGTAGTCGGGGGGGATTGTACAGGTCAAGATAAGATATTTGACTTCTTTTTCATGCTCTTCAAACCGATACTTGATAGATTTAGGTGTATGTATAGGGGGATTATCATCTTGGAGAACGCCATCTCCTGCAAGAAACAATGTTTGCACCATAGGATGGACAAGTCAGCTAAAACTTCGACATAGTCCTTCCCATTTAATCTCCCATTTAGGGTTAAAATAAGGCCTGAAGAAAACCATGATATGCCATCCAAAACCCTGATATATCTATCTCCATGACAGTTGAGAGGAGACAGCCAGAATCTTACGCTTGTGTAGGTGTTCTCCAAACATACTCACGTCCTGTTGATAACAGCAATGTGAACAATGATTCGTCGGACCAAATGCCGTTTTTCGACATATTATTCGACGAGGATTTGCGCTCGTGGCAATATTGTGGAAGATATTTTGTATTGGCATCTATTACGAGTAGTTTGGGAATAGCTACTTTTCCGTAAAACTTTATTTGTGAAGTTCCCTTCTACCTCTGATACCGGAACATGCAGATGCCGATTGAGCTCTTCGGTCATTTTAGTTGCACTTGTTTTCTTTCTTCATGTCACAATGCGCTTCAATACCTCGTCCGCCTCATTCACTCAGCTCTCCCTTTCATCCACTATTCTGTTTGGCAAAGGATCATTTTCTGTGCACTCGGTATGCTATCATGACTTTCGATACCATAGCTTGAAAAGCACTGATTAGCCTGGGGGTTGCAATAACAGATACTCCAATTTCAACGCGTTCAAACAATTTGCCATTTTCGCAAGATCATCAAGGTTTGACATTTTACGCTGTTCCCCCCAAAAGCACGATGCCCTTAGCTTCATTACTGCTACCTGACAGTAGAATAATACATACACTATATTATATAAATAAATACCGGTGGCTAGACTTGTTTTTTAGGGAAAATGAAGCCCATTCATAAACACCACTGATATTGATAGGTGTTTTCATTATTTTGATAACCACCTGTATATATATATATATATATATATATATATATATATATATATATATATATATATATATATATATGTATGTATATATAGGGTGCCCGCATTGAAAGCAACCATCGATTTTCATGGATGTCTAGACGAGTGCCTCGCATTGGCTTCTCTTGGTTTGGTTTTTCTACACAAGGGAGAGACCTACAGTTAAAATACGATTCCGAATGGCGACAAATATGGATGCCAAGAGTTAGAACTCGAACCCACAGACTCTCGTACCGGATTCCAGCGCTTTAGCAATTCGGCCATCATCCGGCGAGCATTGGCCAACATTGCATTGGTAAGCAACAACCTAATTTGCACAAAATTAATAATTTTCTTAGTTTTAGTATTGTTTATTTTATGAAATTCAAATATATTTGTCGTGAAATGTTAATGTTTGCTGTTATACAGAAAAATTATTTACGCCTTTCAATGAAATCCTTTAGGATTATTTTTAAAAAAATTTTATAATTTGTTCTAATATATTTATTACACACCTCACGGATATTAAAAAACATCTTTTTAAGAACACATCTTTATCTTGCGGTATCATAAATAAATCGTTATCAATTCCGGGAAACTCAGTTTTAATTCTTTGCAGTATTTTATTGAAATAATGGGAACTTTATATTCAAAATAATGTACTTTCCTTGTAGATTAGTGGACTAGACACGAGATGTTGAAAGCAACTCTCTAGAGAAAAGATTGTTGTCTCAAGATGTAATGCGGGTAGTCTCTTGAGATGAGAACCGGAATTAAAGACTCGATATTTCACTGGAAACATTGACACGGTATCTCTTCCAAGTATTATGAATACATGGAATCAAACCTTATAAATGTCAGGTAATAAATGACTGAAAGGGAAGTTATGATTTCAATTTGCTTGTGTGTCCAATTGGTGATTTAAAAAAATATTTTGGAAGTAGATGGGGATATTTATATATAACTCATATCTATCGACCTAATTATCCAATTAAATGGGCTTTTGCCCCTATTTATTTCAAAATATTACCCATGAAACATAAAGGGTTTCTAGAGTTTGCTGTTATTTATATTCAGACGTATTTGGCATGATATAATGTAGATTTCCGATTGGTATTCTTTGCATGATTTATTTTTAATCTGTCTGTTTTCATTTCTTACGCATTATAAATTTTTAACAAAATATATTTTTAAATTTTTTTAAATGTATCCAATTTTTAAATTGTGAATCACTTTTACTTAGTTCACACTTTCCACTTATTATATTCTAAAATTATTGCGTGTTCTATACGTTTTGCTTTCAAAAGGAATACTTAGACATGTCATTTTGCTAGGCGAGGCAATTTCAGCTATTATCCTACTTTAACTAATTTATCGAAGACAGTAAAACTAAGAGTGGACGATAACAAAAACTGTAACTGAAGAACCGCAAATATGCTACCACAGCCCACTCCCTCCTTTAAACTGCATTTATGATCCCAACTATCTATCTATCTATCTATCTATCTATCTAAATATCTATATATATATATATATATACACAGGTGGTTTTCAAAATAATGGAAACACTAAGAAATATCATGATAACCTTTATTAATACGGCACAGAAACACCTTTGTCATGTAATATCACCTGAATTACCTTGGAATTGGATTATACAAGTCATGAATAGTGATTAAGAATATATTACAACATTCTTCAGGGAAAAATCATGAAAGTTCCTGTAGAGATGCTGTGGTGGATATCGATTCCTGGCTCTATCCGCTTATATAGATCACAGTGGTTAGATGATATATAGTCGGGGGGGGGGGGGGTTGTAAAGGGCAAGATAAGATATTTCACTTCTTTTTCATGATACCAATACTTGACAGATTTAGCAGTATGTATAGGGGGATTATCATGCTGGAGAATGCCATCTCCTGCAAAAAACAATGTTTGCCCAATAGGATGAACTAGTCAGCTAAAATTTCGACATAGTCCTTCCCATTCAATCTTAATGTTAAGGTTATATTAGGGCCTGGAGAAAACCATGACATGTCATCCGAAACCCTGATAGCTCTATCTCCATGATTGACAGTTGAGATGAGACAGCCAGGATCTTACGCTTGTGCAGGTGTTCTCTACACATACGCACGTCCTGTTGCGAGGAACAATGTGAAGAATGATTCGTCGGACGAAATGCCATTTTTTGACATATTTCTCAACCAGGATTTGCGCTCGTCGCAATATTGTGGACTATATTTTGTATTGTCATCTATTACGAGTGGTTTGGTAATAGCTACTTTTCCGTAAGTGCTTTGTTTGTGAAGTTCCCTTCTTCCTCTGATAGTTGATACTGGAACATGCAGATGCAGATTGAGCTCTTCGGTCAATTTAGTTGCAGTTGTTTTCTTTCTTCATGTCACAGTCCGCTTCAATACCTCGTCCGTCTCATTCACTCAGCTGTCTCTTTCATCCACTATTGTGTTTGGAAAATGATCTTCTTCCGTACACTCTGTATGCTATAATGACTTTCGATACCATAGATCGAAAAGCCTGGGAGTTGCAGTAAAAGATACTCCAATTTAAACGCGCTCCAACAATTTGCTCTTTTCGTAAGGTCTGCAAGGTTTGATATTTAACGCAGTTCCCCTCAAAAGCCCGATACCCTTAACTTCATTACTACTACCTGACAGTAGAATAATACTTATACTATATTATATAAAAAAATACCGGTGGCCAGACTTGTTTTTAAAGGTATACGAAGCACATTCATAAACACCACTAAAACTGATACGTGTTTCCATTATATATATATATATATATATATATATATATATATATATATATATATATATATATATATATATATATATATATATATATATATATATATATATATACACTCTGTCACAAAAAATATATGCACTTAGAAGAAATCGAGCTACTATCACGTCTGGTAAGGGATATGCAAATGGTTAAAATTTCGACGCCAATGAGACATGGGTAAGAGCGCTATGCGCATATTAGATGGGCAGCTGGGAGAGTTTAAAAGCATGACGTTAATCGTGTCATAGGGTTCTTCAAACAAATCTGTCGACTTGGATGGACGGTATTGTGACTAGAGATGCCTCTGAGACGTAACCGGTGACAGTCCGAACAATTGTCGGATTTTGAGAGGGGACGTATAGTAGGCCTCAGAGAAGCAGGTTGGAAGAACAGGCGTATCAGCCGTCACCTCGGTCGGAGCGATATGGTAGTTCCTCGGTGTTGGCAACAATGGATCACGGAAGTGGTAGTCTACCGTCTAGGAGGGTCAGGCCGTCCCAGGAACACTATGGGTTCCGCACCAAAAACGTCGCTAGAATCGGTTCGATGCTATTTACCACCTTCCAGACATCCGGTGGTATCAAGGAAAACCATTCGGAGACAACTGGCCATCGCAGGTATAAGGAGCCGACGTCCATTGAGACGCCTACCAATGACCCCACATCATAGGCAGTGTCGAATGGATATTTGCCGACATCGGGCAAGCTGGAGTGTGACCGACTGGAGGCGTGTGATTTTCAGTGATGAATCCCGATTCGGTCTTTATGCTGATGACCAGCGCATACGCGTGTGGAGGCGGCCAGACCACCGGTCCGATCCGGCATTTGTTTTCGAGAGGCATACGGCGATTACACAAGGTGTGACAGTCTGGGGAGTGATTTTTTGGAACACAAGATCGCCTCTAGTCGTTTTTCAACGCACTTTAACGGCACGCAGTTACGTAGACGAGATTTTAACGCCAGTTGCACTTCCTATGCTATCAGGTCGCTCAGGTGCCATTTTTCAGCAAGACAACGCTCGTCCACATACTGCGTGATTCTCCCAACATTGTCCTCAAGGATATGACGTACTCCCATGGCCTGCCATGTCACCAGACCTCTCGAAAATAGAGCACGTCTGGGACGTGCTTGGAAGGCAACTGAAGCCGTCCAGGAAAACTGGGGAATTAACTGCCAGGATGTCATAGGTGACATCATTGATTCGATGACACGCCGTGTTTCGGCTTGTATAGCTGCCAGAGGTGGATTTACTACTTACTGATTTGTAACCTTTCTCATGCCATATATTCTTAATAAAACGGTCTGTTTTTCTGAATTTACAACCATTTGCTTATTTCCTTATACACTACATATTTGTTAAGTTTCGTGATAGTACCTCGTTTCCTTCTGTGTGCATATATTTTTTTGTTACAGAGTGTATATATATATATATATACACTCTGTCTCACACTTCTAGCATTACACTATGTGTGTGTAATGCTAGAAGCACAAACTGTAATTAACTATATTAGGATTAAAATTAGCAAATTTGCGTCGAACGGTAATTTACTATGAGAAATTCTAACGTTTTATAATTGAGGAAGTAAGTTGTTTATCGCAGCGGAAAGTTCATGATCATTGATAAATAACTGCTCCCAAGCTCTCGGCCTAACGCAATCGTCGAATGTTTGAAATCACGTGAGAGTGACTCACAATGCTTCGCTCAGCGTGCGAAAAAGAAGAAAGCATTAGATTGCGGATTCCATTGAGAGGGGCCGGTCGCACGTCGTGGGGAATGAGAGATGATGAGCACTTGGCGCGGATTGATCTCACTGTTAACTATTGTTAATAAAGAAAATGTTAAATGTTACTTAAGTCTAAGTTCTTTCACCGCCGTTTTAGTTTAACGACTGTCATTAAGTGTTAATTAGTAGATAAAAGTTTACGTGGTCTAAGCACTGTGTCATATATATATATATATATATATATATATATATATATATACACTCAAGAGCCGAAACATTATGACCACCTGTCAATAACGAGTTGGCCCACCTTTGGCGCGCAACACAGCTTCAACCCGCCTTGGCATAGATGCCACAAGTCCTTGGTAGATGGCCGGAGACAGATTGTACCAGATGTTTAAGCAACGGTCACGCAAATCCGAGATATTGCGAATTGGTGGTCTTTGAACTCTGAGCTGCCGTCCCATGACATCCCAAATGTGTTCTATCGGATTCAGATCTGGTGAGTTAGACGGCCAGGACATTAACTGGAATTCAGCATCATGTTCCTGGAACCACTCCAACACAATTTTAGCCTTGTGACACGGGGCGTTGTCCTGTTGGAACATTCCATTTCCAGCTGGAAAAACAGAGGCCATGTAAGGGTGCAACTGGTCCGGAATGATGTTCAGATACCCTGTAGCATTCATGGTCTGCTCTACCACAACCACGGGTCCCAGAGACGCCCAAGAGAACGTCCCCCAAAGCATAATACCGCCACCACCGACCTGTGTATGACCTACTGTACATTGAGGGAGCAACACTTCGCCTGGAAGACGGCGTATCCTGACACGACCATCGGCGTGATGAATGACAAACCGTGATTCATAAGTACTGACCAGGCAACTCTGTCCCACTGATCCATGGACCAGTCGCGATGTTCCCGGGCCCAGCGCAGGCGCAGTTGGCGATGACACTTGGTCAGCAAAGGCACACGAGTTGGACGTTTGCTGCGTAGCCCCATATCCAACAGTGTCCGCTGAACAGTGTGCTGCGATACTATTCTACTTGGCCATGCATTGTATTGGGCTGTCAGCTGAGCCACTGTCTGGCTTCGGTTTTGCTTCACAATACGAGACAGTCTCGGACAACCTTTTTCTTTGATAGCGTGTGGACGTCCAACACCATGTCTTCTACTGCTGGTTTCACCGTCATTCATCCACTTTGCATAAGTACTAACAACTGTAGGTCGCGAAAAACCCACGAGTCGTGCAGTTTAGGAAATACTTGTTCCGAGCCTTCGAGCCATTACAATCTGCCCTCTATCAAAGTCGCTTGGATCCGCAGCCTTTCCCATCACATGATTCTTCAGACTCTCCAGCAGCAGTTAAATACCACTTCCACCTGATCACCTGCCTTCCACGTCATCCAGGCGAATTCATTGCAAAATGTAGAGGTGGTCATAATGTTTTGGCTCTTGAGTGTGTATGTGTGTGTGTATAAGTAAGTAAGTAAGTAAGTAAATAACATCTTGTTTACTTCTGTTAGTGCACTTTTTTCTGCCTGATACTATAATATTATACTGAGCTGGTAAGTAGCACCTGGTTTTTCATAAACTTTTTTTTCGTTCCTGATACACTTATTTACGATACGGGTTTAAACTTTAAAGAATAACTTGAGTTTCATTATACTATAATTGAACATTCTTAAGCGGGATTATATACAATACTTGAAAAATCTCAGGTTGACCTGTTTGACCAAAATTCTTAGAAATGTACATCTCACTACTCCTCCTGATACAGAAAAAAGAATGCATGTGGAAGACGTACCTATAATTCGAGGGACGTTATAGTGCTTAACGTAAAGAAATACCGTGAGGAAAGATCAGTAATGGGAATATTTTAAAGTAAAATGTCGAACACAAAGTAAAAGCTATTTTTAACAGGGCATTTCCAATCTCTTACCATACATACGTAAGAAAAATATCCCTTACTTTCCGGGAGAAGTAAACAACATTTCAGAGAAAATAAATTATAGTCTGGAACTGTTTATATATTAGTTAAAGAAATGCAACTAGTAAACTATGCGCAATTGTGAGCTTATAGCAAACGAGTAGGCGGGTATATTTTAGGTTTTAAAAAGTTCTCATTCAAATAAATGGTATCAAGAGAAGTCTTTTGAAATAGGTACAGCAGTAGGAGGAGCAAATTTAATTGAAATGTTCAATGATGTTTTAGTAACGTATACTCCTACGGTATAAAGTATCTATTACAGGATAAAAATAGAATTCTTTTGTAGATATTCGGTTCGTTTAAAAATAGTTCCATATTCAATCAGATTTTCTGAGTCATGTCAAGTATGAAGAAAATCATTTTTACTTTGTTATAAACCAGAGAAACATAGGTTTCTGTATTTTAAAGTGTGTTCTCTAGAATGTTATAAGCATGAGTTTGTTAGCTGAGAGCCATATGATCTTTTAATGTTATATCAGGGCTTATTAGGACCGAACTTACAGGTTAAGACTCCTGTGTACTAACCGTATCGGATTCGCTCGCCTCAATGTTAACATATGGAGAAAACGTGTCCAAGGATTGCCGACTTGGATTTAAAGATTTTACTAAAAAAAAATTATTCCGTAACAGAGAAAGAAATTTTACCCCTTGGGGCATTTTTGGTTTAAAAAATATGTGAATAAGAGTTTAAAATTTAAATTATTTGGGGGGAAGTCTGGTATAGTGTGTTTTAAAAGCTGATAAATTCTTTTGGTGGACGAAATTTATAAAATGAATCCCCTTGCAAGGTGTATAAAAGTTCAGGCTATCTGAAAATACCGTTTTTGGATTATCAGACTTTATGTAGCTGTAAATAGTACACACATTTTCGACATAGGTTAACATTGAGGTGAGCGAATCCAAAAGGGTTAGTACACAACAACCTTAAACCAACGGGCACAAATATCCCTGCTTACAGTGGGAATCGAACCCCAGCCTCAGGGATAAGTGCGTGGGTGTTTGTTATATTTAAATAAAAGCGCCATGTACAAATATTTGCTACTCAAATATGTGTACATGAAACTATATATTTAGGACCTAACTTAAGTTTAAAACAGGAGTTTAAATCTGTATCCGTATTCAAATTAAAAAATGCAAATATAGCAACAACAAAAAATTCCGCATAAACTATGAGTATTTAAAGAAGTCGAATATAGGTGAACCTTTTTATCATCATAATCACTTATAATTAGCAATATGAAATATCTTTGCAGTTCTAAAATTCCAGTTTGTTTGCTTGGAATTCAGAGCCCCCAAATATACATAACTTAGAAAATGTAGAATAAGAATGCACGATAAAATGATTTTCCAGAAAAGTATGCCAAATGGAACCCAATAAAAGTATATTTAGTTATTTAAGGAAAAAAACCTTTTCCATGATGTTGTGAATTTTATTTATGATCGCATAGAATTGGTATATTCTTAGTAATAAAGAAATTCAATGTCGACCACTGGCTAAGTGGTGCCGGGGGCGCGGATTTGATTCGTAGTCTGGGTCGAAGACTTGGTCGTATTCTGGGGAACTCGTCAATCTTCTGCTTCCCCGTCTAGAAAGGGGAGCTGCAATCGATCGTCAATCGCCGGTGTCATCGTTTCTTAATAAATAATTACAAGATAAAAATAACTTTTTATATACCATGTTTTTAAATTTTCTGTTGAATCATATAAACTTGACAATTCTATGTATTAATAAATACTTTAAAAAATTTTTTTTGATGAATTATCCCATCAACTTGAAAGAAAAATGAAGTTAATTGGAAGCTAACTTGCGTTTAACTTTTCGTTCTCGTCCCGGCCGATAGATAGCTGCACCAGTCTACAAAACAAAATTAACTCAAAAGTAATTCAATTCTGCTTAAAGATGGCTAAAAGTATTAAAAGAATGCACTGTTATCGTGTTCTGAGCTATTCTAAAAGTTTCAAATGTCTAGCTAGTCGGGAAGTTAGTTAAAAATCGATTGCAAGATTTGTAAGGGACAAACACACACAAACAAACAAGAAAGCGAGTTAATAAAAACATGGAAAAAATTCTTCTGTGATTGTGTGATTTGTTTTCATTTCCTTGTATTCATATATACAGCGGACTGGGGTGTGACAGTCGTCAGTCCCAAGGAACTTACCCACATACATGAACTTCAAGGTTTTAAATTTATTCCTTGACTCGTTTTTCTAGGTTTGGCAAACACATTCCTCACATTTTCCTTCCTTTAAAAATACAACTAGTAAACTATCTAAAATTCTGAGCTTAGAACAAACGAGAAGTCTTGTATATTATATATTTTTTTTAAAGTTCGCATTCTAACATATGCTTTCAAGAGAAGTCTCTTGAAATGGGTACAGCTATTATTAAAATATTTCAATTCTCAAATATAATATATATTTCACGGTTTATTCGTTATTAAATTTAGTCGAAAGTTGATGAATTCATTTGACATTTCGTTATAGACTTCTGCCATTTCTAAGAGTAATTTGTCGACTATTGGATAATATTAGTTTATCTTAGCGAAAACTGACGCCTGTGGTTGTAAATTAAAGAAATCAGAAGAAAATATTAAACATTTAATTGGTAAAAACAAGCATTTTAAACTAGTGTGATTAAGATCCTTCTGTGGGGGAAAACAGGAAATACGTGGAAATTACGCCTCAAAGTAATGAAAAATTATTATTTTCGATTCTTGTATTGTGAAATAGACAACAGGATTTTTAACAAAATGGGCTAAATAACGTTGCTTGAGAACAGAGAATAACTGAGAATACTTCAGGAATAGTAGTGGTAACTACAGTACATGGGACGGGCCCTCCACTGTAAGATGATATAGCAATGCATAAAACTTCAATGATCAGTAAAAAACGAAAGTAGGAAGGAAAATAGAAAATGGGGAAAACGAAAAGCTTCTATAGTACAAGTAAAGCTAAAACATGGGAGGGGGGGAAGAGAGTGAGCGAACAAAGAAGAGGACAAAAAATTAAAAGTAACGAGCAAGAATGGCACAGGGCCTTTTCTTGTTAGCTGGGCCAACAGGGTCGTAATCGGCAAGATTTTGAATAAGCTCATTTGGTAAATCTTTATAGAAGTTAATAGCAAGATTTTGAAGATAATTTTGAATAGTGGAGAGATTTATCTCCCTATAAATGTCAACATTGCGGAAATACCATTGGCAGTTAGGGATTTGCCGAATAGTCTTGTTTTGAGCAACAGGCAGAATTTTAACCTTTCCCTTACGAGGTGGATAGTATGTATCCCAAGAAATAATATATATATATATATATATATATATATATATATATATATATATATATATATATATATATATATATATATATAGATAGATAGATAGATAGATACAGAGAGAGAGAGAGAGATTTTTGGGCTCGTATTCCAGGGATATATGCTATCCCACCCCGTAAGGAAAAGGTTAATGTTGGAATCCACTGCATACGACCAAACTGGTCCAGCATACGTAAGTAAGGGTGTTAAGAAGTATTTATAAATAAATACAAGATAAAAAGAACTTTTTATATACCATGTTTTTAAAATTTCTGTTGAATCATATAAACTTGACAATATTATGTATTAATAAATCCTTTAAAAAAATTTTGATGAATTATCCCATCAACTTGAAAGATAATGAAGTTAATCGGAAGTTAACTTGCGTTTAACTTTTCGTTCCCGTTCCGGCCGACAGATGGTTGCACCAGTCTACAAAACAAAATTAAATGAAAATAATAAAATCATAGTAAAATTCTGCTTAAAGATGGATAAAGGTATTAAAATAGTGCATTGTCATAGTGTTCTGAGCTGTTCTAAAAGTTTCAAATGTCTAGCTATTCGGGAAGTTAGTTAAAAATCGATTGCAAGATTTGTACTTTGGACAAACACACACACAAGGAAGCAAGTTAATAAAAACATGGTAAATGAACAGAGGAGTGTAATTATGTAATGTGACACCTGATACTTTTTCTGGTAACTTTTTCCCCAAATGAAAATGATCGAGGGCGTGATAGATCCCGCAACTTTAACATGGCTAATTTAAAGAGCACCTTGTGTGTTTAGCACCTTTAACATGGTATTTAGCACCTTGTGTGTTTTGGTTAGAGAAAGTGAAGTTACCAATAGAAATTCAGTTGATTATATACGGCAAAGGATCTTTCCCTATCTACACATGGCATAATAATTTTCTAGACACTGATTGTTCTTTGAGTCTTTTAAGGGTAGTTGCCTTTCACCCTGTGTTTGTCAAGAACTGCCGATTGAGAGGTGGAAATGTATGTAAAATTCAACAAAACAAAGATCTGTCTGTAGAATAATTTTTGGTATGAAATTATTTTATATAATTCAATTTGGAAAATGGTATCAAGCAAGTGTTAGAAGGTTGGTATTTTATTCTTAAGAAATAAATTATAACATTCAGGAACAAACTTATGCTTAAAAGAAAGTTTTTCAAAGCCAAATTATAATTTTTAGCGTTTAAAATTTATACGGAATTAGAAACACATAAATGTACATGTATACTTTATCCAGTGCGAAAATTTGTAAAACATCTATATTTCAACTTGTGTCTTATTTCTTATTTTTATTTATATTTTAACTATTTCATATCCTTTCTTAAGCGTTTAATATCATGTATAAATTATGCATCTCGTTAGACCGTTTAAAATAATTAACACTTGCTGTTTTATAAGCTTTTTTCTGTTCGTAATTCGCTCATTTACGCTACTGCGGAACACTTTATGGCCACAACTTATGTTTCCTTACACTAAAATTATTCAGTTTAGCCTCTTTAACCATTTTCATTTAATTGAGATAAGTCTTGCAACTTGAGTTAATTTTTATTTAATCATAATCTTTTCTTCATAACGGCGTTTTTAAATGAAAGGACGAGGGGAATCCAAATTCAGGATGAAAGAAGAGTTAAAAACACATTTCCTATTCATATATTTATATAAACCGCAAAGCTTTTTTATTCGCATAACACTAGTAAATGTTTTTTTTTTCTTTAACTAGAATCAAAATTATTTCTGCAAAGAAAGAAACTAAAGAACAACATCGAAATGCTGAAGTAAATATAAGGAGCTATGCAAATAATTTATTTCAAGGACTATGGTTTGAGAGACATTGGAAGAAATTTAAATAACTTGTCTAGGGATGTTATTGAATTTGCCGTTCTTATAGGAAGAAGCTTAGCGATTTTATTTTCCTGTGAGTGAACTGCCGAAGAATTTCTACCAATGGTACGTAGAATTTTATATAAAATGTTACATAAAGTGTATTTACGTATTATATAAATTGCAGTACAGGCAAAGTTATTTTGGAAAGATTCTTTTATTTTTATGCTACCCGGGATACAAGGATCAATATGAATGATTGGGGGATCAGTATTTAGATATGTATAGTTCAGAATATCTAATCTAAAAGGAGGTTGTCCGGTATCTGTAGCTCTAGAATCAGATTTAAAGTGTACGTTCCAGCGTATTTTGCAGTCTTTCTGCAGGAGATAGTCGAAGAACACAAAAATGACTCAACTAGCAACTTTCAAATAACCAAGTAGCTTCGGTGTTTCAGTGACACACTGATAATACGGAAGATAATTTGAAGTACGGTTGGCGACGTTCTGGAAAACGAAAAGTAATTTTAACCCAATAACGGGTCCACTTGGTTTCTTACTCAGGTGTGTATTTAGGCTTTATTAATGTTTAGAAAAACAATTTTTATATTCTCCAGACTGCAATCTTTATCATAAATCATTGCCTAAATATACAATGCGAAACATCTGAATTTTAAAAAATTAGTAATTACAAATGTTATTGAATTTATACATTATTTTACCGTAATATAATCTTTGTAACTTTTTATAATGTACAACGTGTTCACAGTATTGATTAAAACACTATTCCGTGCAAAACACCGTCTTACTTTTTAGTTGTTTTTTAAGGATTCCAATTTGCTTCATTTTCATTTATAATCTTGAAATATAATTCTAATTTATTCCTTTTAATATTGATATAACAGCTGGCAGGATAATAGAACGGCTTTCTATAAATAGCTCTTCGATTTACATTCCTATGTTCACTATCATTTTATTACATTAAGATCAATTTCTCATGGTTTTTAATGGTATACTTCGTCAGAGTGGAGATACAGTTGAAATCACACTGAGAAAAATACTCATGCCATACCAGTTATTAATACTTTCATTAACTTTTATTGAATAATTAAAAATGAGTAAAATAAACATAAATCAATATAGTATATATGGTAGACAAAAGCACAAAATTTACGTTCCTAACATTGAGGCATACGCATGATGGCTCCCATGCAGATTTATATCGACTCCCTTTTATAGCAGTCACTACCTGTCATAAACAGGAAATCCAACGTAAATAAATAACAAATAGCAGTAAGGTGCAATTTTGCATACGGCCGTTTCGAAGCTACAATGGAGTTTCTTCATCAGTGCAAAGAACTTAGTGGTAGCTCAAAAAAGCCGAAAACTAAGTCGCTTAGTTAACTAAGTCGCTTTGTAGCTTCGAAACGGCCCTATGCAAAATTGCACCTTACTGCTATTTGTTCTTTATTTACGTTGGATTTCCTGTTTATTCCTCGAGCACAGAGGTTTTGTCTTTCCTTGCACTACCTGTGATGTTTTCTCTGACGTAAATTTCTTGGCAAAAAATATGCATACTGATGTTCTTCTTTTGTGTGATAGTTGGCCGAATGAACCGGTTAAGAAGTACAAACAGTTTCTAAGTAATTAAGGGGACAGTGGACTTTCAAAATTGTGAAATTTGTCCAAAAATTCGATTTTTTAATTTTTTTGAATTGTGAAACTACGGACGAGTAGGAATGTGTTACACAAAT
The DNA here is from genome assembly GCA_907164885.2 of Dolomedes plantarius. Taxonomy (NCBI): domain Eukaryota; kingdom Metazoa; phylum Arthropoda; class Arachnida; order Araneae; family Dolomedidae; genus Dolomedes; species Dolomedes plantarius. The sequence goes on along the minus strand of OU015490.1, from coordinate 7,258,392 downwards.
AATTTTTAATTTATGTTATTACTTTCCTAGTTATAGGCATTTGTATTTAGTTTAGATATTATGTGGTTACTAATAGCAATAACTTTAAATGTGTTTTTCTCAAAATAAAAATTTTCATGTCATACAAATATTCAAACTGCTCCAGGAGCATTTCTAATTATCGTATTGCTTTGAAATTTAAGTTTTATATACTTAACTGTATATCAAATAAATCTTATCGAAAAAAATTATGCTTCGTAGCTCAGAATTTCTAAATTTTATACTTGAAAAGAATATTTATAGGTATTTTGCGTAATAAAAAGGTTGTTTTCCCTATTATTTTTTTTTCTCTTTATATTTTCAATGAATGCTTAAAATAAGCAATAAGTTTCATTGTTAGTTCTATAAGGTATCCTGTAAATAAAAATTACCATATTATAAGCAAAAGAAATGCGCATGCAACATTTTTAATTAGGCCAATTTTTGATATAATTAATAACTCATAATTCATAAATTATTAATATTTCATCTTTAAATTTTAACCACTTTTGTATATCTATGGTACTAATCAAATATTCAAATTTCAAGCAAATCCATTCAAAACAAAAGAAGTTAGGTTTGAAGGTCCACTGTCCCCTTAATAAGGGAATATAATTTGCAATGCGCACTTAACAGACACTTGCACCGTCTATAATGCTACCGAACCTGTTCATGGTTATTCCTTAATGCTCTTTAGACTCGCACTTGCAACAAAGATAGGAGGCGGGGATGATGAGGCAGAGTTATATATTTTTTTAATTCAGAAAAATTTAAAGAACACTGATTGTGCAGGAATTTGTAATCAAATACGTCTGCCTTAAAATAAAATATTAGTAAAGTAGTAATCGCCAAGAGTAGCATAATTAATGATTTACATTAGAAACGTTTAAAAGAAAGACGAGAGTCCAGAAACCCGCATTGAACAATAGCGCCCTTTACACGTACGCTCTTTCACGCGAGATTGAGTGCAATTGTGAAGGTGTCGGATAGGAAGGGAAACCTGCTCTGAAGCGTACTGCAAGTTTTTCCGCGCGCAATCCCGTACGCTCCAAGCACTCGCGAAAGAGCGCAGGTGTAAAGGATGCTAATGGCTGCTTAGCAATTCAAATGTAAATAAAATAACAATCATCAAGGTCAGTGCTATGATTTTCCTTGAAAAATACTCAAAAGCTAAGGAAAAGGTACCTGCATCAAAGATTTTCCTACCAATCTTTCGTTGCTAGATATATCGTTCATAATGAAAGTTATAAACATAAAAATGCGCAATAAAACAGTTTTTTTAGAGTATATTAGAAAATTAAAGGGATATAACTGTACGCATGGATCATGTAGTTCTAACGTTTAAACTTGTATATAGGGGACGCGGTGGTCCAGTTGGCAAAGGTTTGAACGTCGCTGGTTCAATGCCCTCCGCTGAAAAATCCACCGATGTGTACACTAATGACGGCTGGTGCACGGAAAAAAATTCAGTCGTAGCTGAAATGTCCTGCAAGATCCCAAAATACTTCTGGAGGTGCGGGGTGAAGTGTTCCGGTCTCGTCGCTTGACTCGGATCAAAATTACGGGACCGTTGTTCTTCGAGGTCAAGTCAGTGTTTCAGCCCAAGTGGTACTTCACCTTAAAGTGAAGCTGCTTAATACCCTTCGCCAAGGACCAAGGTCCTTTCGACTTGGTGCAGTCTTTCCTACACCAAGGGGATTAGAAACACCAAACTTGTACATTCTTATACACTCTAAGTATAAATTAAGCGGGGAGTACTGAACAATAATTTTATTATATATCTGTTTATTAAGAAACATAATACAGATGATTGTCTCTTTAAGTCCTAATTATCTATTTATAATAGTTAAAAACAAAGAAATTTCATTCAATTGAAGTCTATCTTCTGTTAAAAAAGTAATATAAAGAAATAAAAAATAAATAAAAATTAAACTAAATAACGGAATAATAAAACATCAAAAGATCCAGTAAATCCATTTGAAATGGAAAAAAAAATAAGTTTTTAACTAGGAAAATGCATTTTACAGTTAAAAACTTTCAAGCTTGGAAAATAAATTTCAAAGTTCCATCGGTAAAAATGGCGATATTACAATGAAAAATACTCGTTGTTTCCCCACGCACAAAAGATGTTGATTGAAACCTCAACATACAGAAACAGTTGTTGTACTGACCTGAAATTTTCCAGCAGAGTAATTCCTCATAATAATTACAAATAATTAAATTAATTAAAGTAATTATTGTAACTGAAAAAATATGTGTCTCGTAACTTTGTCAAATGAATTTATTTATAGTTAATTGTCATCCTACGCATTTAGTATATGACTATGACAGACAAAATATAAAAATACATTGTTATATTGAAGTTAGCATTATGCATATTAAAATTATTCTATACTTTTTAAAATAATTATAATGTGATTTTATTTAATTGTACAATCTCTTAATTATTATAGTTCAGTGTCTTTGTAATATAATAGTTTGCATTATTTTATAAATATTTCTAGGTTTCAGCGTCGTACCAAACTAATAATCTCTTTTATAACCACTAATAGTAACAACTATTTTTTGTCTCACTTCAACAGAAATATATTTTTTAAATTTAACTACGTCTTTTATGAAAGAGGCATAACGTTGTTTTAAAAATAGACATACTAATCATCGTTCTGATGACGTAAATGCTTTATAACTGAAGTTCATAGGTAAAATAAAACTTACTTAACAGAATTCTAATGTTGAACTAGTTATTGATAACAAATAAGCTGCTAAAATAAATTGATTCGGTTTTGAAGAAATAAAATATTTAATTCCAGTTACTATTTTTATTAAAAGACATTTGATAAAAATAGTAACTGGAAACGGAAATAAATAGCATCTTTAACTCCTTCCTTCTCACTCCTGTTAAAATTACGGCGTGAGGTTTCGCCTTCTATTTCTCGTGATATTTCCGGGCTGGAGTGTTTAAAAGTAACGCACCAAAAAGATTAAAATAATCCATTTCATTTACCCTGATTTTTTTTTCTTATTTTACATACCAGATGGCAGCACCAGACTATTTATAATGTAATTTATGATGGGTTTCTTCAAACTAGATGTGGCAGATCAAGAAATAAATGGATTACTCTGGAAAAAATAGGCAATTTTATTACCGCATTCTTAAAAAATTATGCTATCGCTAAGGGGTTAAATGCACAGTATAATTTGAAAGATGGCTGCATATTTCGAACTGATTTTAATTCATTGTCAGTCCGAGAAGAGTTAGAGTGGATTGTCACTATGAAAAATGCACAAATGCTATATCCTTTGCACAAATGCTGTTGTTGTTGTTGCTAAGCCCCCTGGAGTAGAAAATTCTAGACCAGGTTCATGAGGCTCTGTTGTTTGAACTCAAAACGCGACAAATCCATAGCGAAGGGGATAATTTGCAACTTCATACTGACCGAGGAACCTGAGAACAAGTAGAATATGGGACTCCGAAATGCCTGATAGTGTTTAGCTGGGAAAAATGGAATGGCCTTCACTCTTAGGGTGACCGTATCAGGAAAAAATCTCTCGTCGTATTTCGCCCATTCCTCCCAGTGACAATGAATCCCTCTCCCCGATGAGACAACTAACATGACTTAAGGGGGCTTTAAGCGTAAATATGCTTTATATTGCGCTGCTATATGCTTTATATGTTCATAGATTCATATTAAAATCCCACCTTATGCTTCTCCGTTTTACGATGAACTATTAAATAGTTGACAACGTATAGAACTCCTTTTGTTTTTATTGTCACGTAGAAGTGGGACATATACTGAATAAACCTACACGCTGTTACGGTCAAAGAAGGTTATTAGCAGGATGCGAGCAGGAAGCAATCACACTATTGAACTGCTTCGCAGCCTGAGGGAAGTCTCTTATATTCAACTTAAGAACTTTCTAGAGAAAAGGTAAGTTAGCATAACAAATTAACATAAGGTAAATCAATATAAACCGGAACTTTATCGAATTTTTGAGGAAGGTAACATAAATTAGAATGAAAGTAAAACCAGAAGTTACTGACTACAATGGAACCGATGACCTGTCGGTCAGCAGTCCATTTCTTTAGCCATTTGGCTGTGCTACTATTTGCAGTTACCATCGGAATGTGGTGATATTTTGGATTTAAAGACGCTATTTATTCCTGTTTAGGTGTTTCATAAGTTTATTTTAAGTCATGAAGCCTGACTTCTATACTTAATCATCCAGCTTTATGTTAAACACACTGTTATTAACTAACCATTCACTTACAGGATGCGGCAGAATGGACGCCCGCTTTTCTGAAAGTCACTGACAAGGGAATAGGGTGGCGTGGCATGTGTCAACAGTTCGGGAGGATTTACTGGTCAGCAGACACCATGAGTTGGTCCGGTGAACATCGCGATTTCGTCATCGAGGCGTTCTAGAAAAACAACGATTCTGACAACAATGCAGGGCATTTAGGACTCGGGCTCTATGCAACTGTCACAGTTCTTGACCGAAAATCAATCCTGCGGTAGGTTTCAAACGCGGGAGCAACTGGTTCTGCATTACCAAGTACACCATGTAGCCATCCTCGGAACATTTGAGCACCTGAAAATGTGAAACGAGTTCGTAAGTCGGCTATCCGTGAGGAAGTTGCCGCCATTGTCCGAGAGAAAACCAACAGATTGATAGAAAACTTTAGAGAACGGCTTCGGCAGTGCATCGCAAATAACGGGCACTACCCCTGTGTGATGTTATTTTAAAAACCTAGTGGAAAAAAACACAGATTGTTAGTACTTTTCGAAATTATAAAGTTTTTTTAAAGGGGCTTGTTTTTTTATGACCCTTTGAAATATTGGAGTCCATCCTGCTACATTCTGTATGATAAATAAAAATAGAAAGTTTTCAATTTAAAGATATGTCAGACCAATAATACAGGGTGCGGCAGAAAGAACGTTCTGATTTGGAAAGTCAATAAAAAAATACAAAGCAAGATAGAGAGAGAAATCTAGTATACCTGAGAAAAATAAAAAAAATATATTTATTTATTTATTATTAATTTTTATTATTAATTATTATTTTTATTATTATTTATATTATTTATTTATACCCTCGGAAAGTTCTTTCTGCCACACCCTGTACTTAAGAGAAAAAGCTTAAAATTTAAATAATTATGTAATGCATAAATGGTTATGCTTAATTTAATGTTGAAACTTTCTTTAAAAAAACTCGCTTCCTAACAAAGTACTTTTTATGTGAAAAGAATGCATAAAAATACAATGCAAATTTTCATTCATTTCATTTATGCATATTGTACTTTTATTCGTAGCTGAAAAGGGGGATCAAGATGTTAATAGAAGGGGTTCGGCACTTTGGATTCGATTAAAATGCAATTAACTTTGATCTTCTAGTTGTTTTCGGGGGAATGATCTTGATATAAAGAGACTATCATCAAGAAATTATAATTTTACGAATTGGGGGAAAAGATAAAATTTTCAGTGCCAAATTCCTTTAAGTTCATTTCAAAAATAAAAATAAGTTCACAACAAGACAGATTGAATCACTGCGTGTATTGCTTCACCAACAGTTACGTGTTTTAGTTTCAGATATATTTGCTTATTTAAAGACATTAAAAATTGTCCATATATGGTAAATAATGCTACGTAAAGAATTTTAAATAAAATAATCAATAGGTAAATTATTAATTTACGGGTGTAAAAATCGAGGATTATTGTAAGAAAGGACATTTGTGTAAATAAAGGAAATGCGAATATTAAAAATTTTAAAATTGCAATTAAAATCTTAGGAGAGGAAGATATAGGACGTAAAATTATTCCCAAATCCAGGCATGTGCAGCTACAAGATTTCGTTCGATAGTTCTACGCTTGGAACTTGGCCGCTACCTAGTTGCTCAACAATGAAAAAAAATTACTCACCATTAATGGGAGAAAAATAAATTTACGCGTCTCGAAAGTAAATTAATGTACATATATATGTGTTCGTGCATGTGTGTGTATACGCTTTTTCTTTTGCCCTCCCAATGAGATTTGAGAAGGGATATATGTTAGGAAAAGGGATTTAAAAAAAATTCTTCCTCAGAGCCCAGGGTTGTTGAGTTGGTGGAAATAAGCCTTAAGAAATGAAGGCGCAAATTCGAATGTCATCTCTAGATTTCCGTCTTATAAACTTACAGCATTTAAATCAACATGTAACTATTCTTAAAAAAATTATAATTCCCATTATTTTCCTTTATGTAAAGGACATATTCTAATTAGTTAATGATTATTAGAAATGCAACTTTCTTCTTAAGCACTCATGATATTGAATTTTATAAGAGTATATTATAGAAAAACTTACTTGCGCAAAATGTTTTGATAAACGCGATGTATTGATCAAAAAGTGTAATGTTTTCCCTTGATTCTTTTAAATTTCTCAAAAGACTGAATTTCTTTTCACTAATTACTAAAAGAAGTAGAATGGAAAATAATTAACTTTGGCATCCCAGTGGAATTCATTAGAGAGATTAATAGTTGGGCCTTGCTTCATAAATTGTTCATACTCATTAAAAACTGTATTCATATCCCAAACAAGACAAATATTTTGATGTTCACAAAGCTAAGTGTTTGTGCAAATATTATAGTCAATAAAACGTATTTTTTTGTGTGTAACCCTAGAGGACTGTTTGTTTTGTGAAAAAAAATTATAGAGACGATATATTAGAGACGATCCGTAGAATTAGATATTTTGATGTACTAACAAAAAGCATAGATAAAATTTTGTGGAGGTATTACCCATAGCTATTTGGAATGCCTATAATTTTAAGATTTCATAATATACCTCATTCTTCTGTGCACAATAAGTGTTTTTTGGATTATTGTCTTCAATGCTATTTTCTTCATTTACATCTATCGATACTTTTTTTCTTATTAAAAAGACAGAATGCCTTCATTTTGACCGTTAAGAATAAAATCAAGAATTTTAAATATATAATGTATTTTTTAAATGGTTAAATACTTCAAATTTTCAACTATTTATACCAATATATAATAAATTAGCATATATTTAGCTATATTTTTATGCAGGTATGCTGAGCTGACAACCTGGTTTGGTTTTTCCGTATGAATGTATATGTATGTGTTGTGCAGTTCTTATTTTTTAACACCAATTTTTCCGAAGAGCCAATATTTCTGTTATTTGCAAAAAGTGGGAAGAGACGAAAAGTAAGGCCGTCTGCACACGGGGCAACTCAAAAGAAACTGATCGTGAAACCCGTCCGACGGGTTTGTAACCAGTTGCGCCGTGTGTGTGGCTCCATTCAATTATATAGGCTGCGACTCATCACGGACTGGTTTGTGATTTGAGTCAGTTATCAGTTTCTTTTGAGTTGCTCTGTGTGCAGACGGCCTTACTAACATTTTTAAGGTATCCGATTTACGTTAGTGGACTTTTTTTGAAAAACTGTACTTTGAAAATTTCTATCTTATTTTTCGAAGGAATATAACATCAAAATTTGAAAATGATTAAAAAATAGATATTAACTATGCATTTTTTTTTCAAAATTGAGGAAATTGGGTCGAAATTTAGCAATTTTTTACAAAATCGGCTCTAGCGCTAAAAAAAAAAATTATGCATGGAACATTTTTTTTTGTCATATGTACGTATGTACCTTCTAAGTGTAATGACCTACAAGCTAATCTATATCTTAGAATCTAAAAAAAAAAATAGGTCATTATATGCAACTAGCCGCTGCGCGACCAGCATGGTCGCTTTTATTTTTATATTTTCTTTTCCAAAACAACACAACTGAAAGTAACAAATGTAAGGTATGTTACCATTACCTGTCATTATAAATATACGTTGTCAAGAGGTATTCTCTATAAGGCTGATTCTAAAACATCGTGATTAAAAAATGTGAATTTCCATTACTTCAGAACAGATTTTAAGATAAGACTGAGAAACCCAACACCAATGATTTTATAAATTACATCCCTCTCTGTATGTACTATTTTTCAAAATTAAGATATCTACACTTTATTTTTACATCAAATAAGAAATTGTTGGGAAAAATAATTTCACTTAAAAAATGGAGTAAAAATTCAGCAAGTACTAAAATATAGTGTGGATTACATTACTCTCTGTATGTACTATTGTTCACAATTCATTTACCTACACTTAATTATATCCCATAATAAATTGTTGGGAAAATTTCTTCACTTATAAAAATGGAGTAAAATTTCATCACGTACTGAAAAAAAGTGTAGAAAATTAGCTATTACTGGCTATCGGTTGCTATGAAGGAGACGTTTAAGCCTAACTTCACGATCATTTATGCTCTATTTCACGCCTCTCTCTTAATGAATTATTTCTTCTTCGCTTTCTTTCTTGACACTGTTCCCAAGTTTCACTTTATCGTGCAGCTTGCTTTCGAGCATTCCTGATTTCAGTGCGTAAACCCATGTTCATACGCGGTTGCAACTTGCGGACGGCCGGTAATGTTAACATAGTTGCAGCCGTTGCCATTCGGAGTGTAGAAATATCGTTGATTTTTGTGCCGCACACCTACGCGTTTTATATATATAGATTACATGTAAAATTTCAGTAATTCTCCATGATGTTTTTTATAAATGCAGCTTTAAATCAACAAATAACATACCTAGAACCAAATATGTAGTGCATTACATTCCTAGTATTATGGAAAACATACGTGAAAAATGTCATAGACATATCATGATTAGATTTTGAGTTATCACAAGAGTCATTTACATTTTTGATGAAAAATAAGTTCTTCAGAAAACACAATTAAAGTTTTCAACGTGTATTGAAATGCATAGCTGCTGCCGATCTTTAAATCATTCTCATTTCATGTCTAATGATCGTATCGAAAAATGAAAGCAAATTTAGAAATATAAATTTACAATCTTTAAAAAAAGGGAATAAAGACAATTTCGGAATTTTCGTCAAAATTGATGTTTTAAACGTAGTCGGGAACCTAAAGGTTTTATTTTAAAGATTTCTGCCTGTTTTCTATATTGCCGTGAAATTGAAGGCTTTCAGTCTTAGAAAGTATACAACACATTTTTTCCCTTTCTTTACAATCTAATATAATTTTTGTAAACGGGTGTGCATATTCCGCTTAAAATTGGAAAAAATCATAAAATTTCAGAATCTGAGGACGTTCATACAGACATAGAGACCAATAGTATGTCCGAAACTGTCAAAATGACTGCAACCGTTTTCTAGGCTTATAGAAATATCTTTACAGGAATAGGAGTATTTTGAAATGAAAAGGAAATCGTCATAACAAAGGTACATTTTTTGGTAAACATGACAAAATATGTGAGCAGAAAAAGGTAAAATTTTGTGTCTCTGTCCATCTAATGACCAGCGATTTAAAGAAAGGGTTCTCGTTTCTGATTTTCTGAAATTTTGAGTCTGAGAAACGGAGTTAAGCATAAATTATTTCTTTTTGTTTTCAGCCGCGGTTCGGAAATTTCCTAGAGTGCATGATCTGGTTAGAAAAATTTAGTTCCAATACTTCACTATATGAGGCGGTGAAAGGCAAACTGGTGTAAGTCAGTAAGTCAAGTGGTGTAAGTCAGAAGAGTTTAACTGCATAAACTACAAAAAATCCCACCATAAATTGAACAAATTATAATTCATAACGATCATTACAATATTGCAAATAATAACTCTTTACAATTCCACTATAAATTGAACATGGATATTACATATTTGCCCCCAAATGAAAAAAGTTGAAAATGTGACTTACACCACTTTGCCTTTGAACGCCTCATATGTATCTTTATAGGAGGAATATCCAAGCGCTGAAAATTTCCTTGTTTCTTATGCATGGCGCCTACTGCCTACACAATCCATAACAATATGCAAAACCTTACATGATTTACTGATTAAATAGCAGTCTCAACTATATTGAACAACACGCATGAACAATTGCGTCCGCTTGCGCTACAGCATGATAATAGAATGACGTGTAAAGCGCTGCGTTTAGACATTAAGTAGTCAGGACCTCAACTCAATAGAACACGTTAGCTCATAATCCAATAATCGCATTAAACATGGTCCACAATGGACATGCAATCCAGTATATTATGCAGCACCACAGATATATTACTATTTAACCAATGTCGTATCAGTTTTATCAAATGATTATATTAAAAAATAAATTCAAAAGGAAGATTTATATGCACCCTTCCGTATATATATATATATATATATATATATGTGTGTGTGTGTGCGTGTGTGTGTGTGTGTGTGTGTGTAAAAACATAACTGAACTGTCAAAATATAGTTGAGAAATATGGGGAAAGGGGGCTTAAAATAATAAGAATCTAACAATCCATTGACAAAGCGCGCGTATTTTGCTGTGGGGAAAATCATCTTTTAAAAGCAACTTTGAGTGGAAAAAGAATAATTCTAGGCGAGAGGATTTATTTTTAGAAGTGTAAAGGTTTTGGGCGCGAAGTTAAAAATGCAAGATCAGCGATATCGAGGGTCCAGATGACCAGTTGAGGTCTGCACATGCGCCATGCAGCAGGAGCTCGGAGGAAATTAAGTTTTTGGCGGCAGATTGGATGCGATTTTCGTTGAGAGCGGGAGCTCGCGGCATTCGTGCCGGTTAATTATAAAATGGCGAATCGCGGAAATCAACCTGGAGAGTGATCAACTTATAAAGTTTTAAATATGGAGTTATTACGAATTGGACTACTTCCTTCAGGGCCTCGCCACTAGCCCAGTTATTTAATGTATGTATTGACTGCATAACAAAACACGGGAGAGAAAACACGCTCTGTGTCATATATATATATATATATATATATATATATATATATATATATATATATATATATATATATATATATATATATATATATACATATATATATATATACATATATATATATATATACATACATACATACATACACACACAGTAGAAATTCAGTCGATATATCTTCAAAAGACCGATTGGACTGAACAATAAATTATGGAAAACTATCGGTGCGGGAACATAATAAGAAAACGGTGTGATCGGGACTGTATGAAATACCCGACACATAAAAGAAAACGATGATTCGGGGAACGATCGATCGAGGTTCTACCATATATATATATATATATATATATATATATATATATATATATATATATATATATATATATATATATATATATATATATATATATCTAATATATAAAAATGAATGTTTGTATCTCTGTAATTGTATAGAAATCCACAGTTTAGGAGCAACGATCGTGAAATTTTACATACAGGCGTCTTTAAAAACAGCCGAGGGTCTGAAGAACTTCAAAACTCGAAATTAATTACCGTTGATTTTTAATTAATAAAAAACCAAAAATTTTGAAACTAAATGTAAGATGTTACACTTTGTGGAATCACCACTCTGAATATGGCGTCCACGTTAGGCTTAGCTGGCAAACAGCGAGCGAAAAGATAAAAATAAATAAAATCAAAAAGTTTCAAGTTATATATTAAACCAGAATAATAAATGAAAATAATAATCTTTCAAGTCAGATTTTATACTCTAAAATAAATCGGATCCAACGGCATATTGACACTATCACACGCGATGGAAAATTCGAATCAACCACGCTAAGTGTCACAAGATCATTTTTAATCGCTACTGCAACCCCCCTCGCTTATGTCTTTGTGTCTATTGAAGAGTTAAAGACTAAGCTTCTATCCTGCTAACTTATTTCTAACTTAAAACTCCTCGTACTCCATAAATACATGTATATTCACCAACCCATAGCAACTTTCCAGTAATTTTAATACAAATATTCTCCTATTTACACAATACACCAGCATGTTATTGTGGCGCATTCGGTAAGAGCGTTAATTTACTATACAACATGACGCGGGTTCGAATACGGATCGTACAGATTTTGCTAAACCTGTATTTTCAGCTTTTTTATGGAGGCTTTTTTGTTTCAGCTTTTATTTTATTATTTTTTAAATTATTATTATTATTATTTTTATTTATTATTTTTTTTAATTATTTTTATTTTATTTTATTATTTTTAAAAATTATTATTATTATTTTATTTTATTTTTCATATTATTAATGTGTATAACATTTCGTATACTTTTTTTTCTATGTTATTTATACTGTGTTTATTTTTTTAATGGATTTTGGTAGGTTTATTATAAATTTATGTATTTTATGTTTTACTTTTCAGGAATTTTTGCTCCAATGATAAAGGCTAAATCTTTTCTATGTTATTTATACTGTATTTAGTTTTTAAATTGATTTTGGTTAACAAACATTCGACAATTTGACATTTTTACTTTTCAGCTTTACTTTCCTAAAGACAATTTGACATTTTTCCTTTTCAGCTTTTAGTGGTTTATTATAAATGTATATATTTTATGCTTTATTTTTCAGGGTTTTTTTGCTCCAATGATGAAACGCTAAATCTAGCTGAATTCTGAAGATATTATTGTAAATTTATGGTTTTTTATGTTGGGTTTTCTTTTTATTCATGTGTATAACATTTCACATGCTTTTTATTCTATGATATTTATACTGTGTTTAGTTTTTAAATTGATTTTGGTTAACAAACATTCTTAAAATCCCGGGCAACGCCGGATAAATTATCACCTGTGTAGGTTGATAATTTATAAATTTTAAAACTGTTACCACATGTATATTTACAGATCCACAAGAACTTTCCAATATTTTTAATTAATAAATAACCAACAACTCTCGATTCACAAGCGTACAGTAGATGGCGCCACTATTTTAATTTTTTGTGTGTCTATTTCGTTGTTATGTGACGATAAATTTATTTAAAGTACCAGATAAAGAAATCACATGATCAGCGTTTAATAAATTAAATTGTAAAAATTAATCTTTAAAAATTCACCAAAAATTAGAAAATGGAGGTAAAGATGCGAAAAGAATTTCATTTTAAAGGAATTTTTATGATCTTTTTCGTGATATAAATTTTACAACCCTCAAATTATTATTTTAAATGCAAACTTGAAAAAAGTTACAAAAACAGATTAAAAATTTAATTTAAAAAAATCTAAGAAGAATTTTTAAAAAATCTTTCTTAGTGCACCCCTACATTATAAGAAGAATCGCCATGCAAAATTTCAGTCCTTTAGGCTATGTACACATGAGAGCGTTGCAACGCGCGCTCTAGGGCAGTTGACTACTGTTTTTTGACAGGCATATTTCTATTTTTTTACAAAGTGCAGAATAAATAAGATATATATGAAATACATGAATTTTTCAAAATGAACTTATGCGAAATTTTCAAATGTTATTATTTTTAAATTTTTTTAAACATTTGAATTAAAATAAGGGAGTTTGAAGTTACATGAAAGATACGCAACTTCGTGCCCAATATGCTAATGTATATTTTTTATTTTATGATTTATGTATTTTATTATTTTTCTGATATAGAACCACAATAATACATTCCCTGAGTACATTATAAATTTACATTTCTTTAAATTTTCTCTCCCCTTTCTATCTACAGATGATATTTTTTTAATGTAATATTTTTTGAATGTTTTTTGTGATATAAATTTTACAACCCTCAAATTATTATTTTAAATGCAAACTTGAAAAAAGTTACAAAAACAGATTAAAAATTTAATTTAAAAAAATCTAAGAAGAATTTTTCAAAAATCTTTCTTAGTGCACCCCTACATTATAAGAAGAATCGCCATGCAAAATTTCAGTCCTTTAGGTTCAACGGTTTGGTCTGTACTTTGTATGTCAGTCAGTCAATCAGTCAGTTAGTCAGTTACGGAACTGTTTTATATATATATAGATTTTTATTACTATCTCTATATTGTAACGTTAACTTCATGCGCACACATTATTTTTAACTGCCATTCAATTGGCTGTTAAAACTTTATATTTACATCCTATTTAAAAGAAGTAGGGTGTAAATTGTAGGGTGGAAAGTTGGTAAAATTAAAATTTTGTGCAATGTATTTTAATTTCTCGATTAAAAGTAGTTTTTTTCTAAAAATCAATTTATTTCGCTTGAAAAGCTAAATATTTTATGCACGCGGTTTATATTATTATTACTATCTTTATATCGTAACGTTAACTTCATGCGCGAGCATTATTTTCTTATGCTTTTTTTATTATTATCATCTTTATAATAGCTTTATTTTCATATGGTTTTAAGCAACTATCGTTGTTATTCATATTATGTTGGTTTTTTATTAATTAAAAATTAAGGGTAATTAATTTCGATTCCGGAAGTTCTTATCTTTATTTTCATATGCTTTTTCATTTACGAATTATTCAAATGTTGGTTAAAAAACTTTTGCGCAATTTATATATTTGTGTGTGTTTAATTATTGAAATTAATAAATTTATATTTCTGGAGAGGATGTTTCAGATTTTAGTGGTACTATGATGAAAGGCTGAATATACCAAAATTCTGAGGAGTTTATTATGGAGAGAAAAGGAATTTAATATGTAGAGGATGTTTATAGGAGTTAAATGTGGAGAGGAGTTGAATGGTTTGCAGCCCTCAATCAAACACTTCATTTTTTTAAGAGGCAACGCTGCAGTCATATCATTGTTCTATTGGAAATTTCTGCTGAACCTGTAATTGCAGCTTTTTTTTACCCCAATGATGAAAGGCTAATTCTAGCTGAATTCTGAGGAGTTTATTATAAATTTATATATTTATAGATTTCACAAGGTTTTTTTTCTATGTTATTTATACTGTGCTTAGTTTTAAATTAATTTTGGTTAACAAACATTAGAGAATTTGACATTTTTACTTTTCAGATTTTAGTATTAAAATGATGAAAGGCTGAAATTCTGAGACGTGTATAACATTTCACATATATTTTTTATGTTATTTATACTGTGTTAATTTTTAAATTGATTTTGGTTAACAACAAACATTCTTAAAATCCCGGGCATCGTCGGGTACTTCAGCTAGTATATATATATATATATGATACGAAGCTTATTACTACCCATCTCCATTATGTCGTCTTATATACAACATTACTCCACCTTAACCTATTGCTAAATAATTATTAATGATATAGCAGTCAGTGATTAAAGGCCTGTGGCAAAGAACTACAAATTAATTTCACTTAAGAGTTTATTTCCGAATATTATATAATATTAACCTACCCCGATTCTATCTATTAATTATTTTCGAAGAAATCATCTCGTGCTAACTCTCATAAACTATCCCTCTGTGCGTTAAAACCTATTGTCTCATACCGTCTAAAGCCATAGAGCATGCTCGCGGCGCTTAAACAGGAGATGAGCCAAAGGCAGAGTCACGTTTCATACTATTAATAGATTCTCTCTTTGCTCGTTCAAAAAGGGAATTCCCCTGAATTCGCGGCACGTTTCGAAATACGATATGAAAATAGTGGCGAATTACGCCACGAAATTAACTACGCTGAAGCCCCCCTGTAAATTATTTAATTATTGTCATTTTCCTAATTACTTCTTAACAACTCCCCTTCCCGTCCCCCTGAAGGCACGGACCCAAGGAGTAGCTAATTCCATGTTGCAATTCCTGAGAAGAGAAAAACACTAAAATTAAATTCAAAAATCTACACAATCATCTACCCAAAAGAATGCTGAATAGGGCGACCGTCCCCAGTCAATACAAATCTCAGAAGAAAAGCCTACCCGTAAAATCACTAAATTAACCCTAACCTAAAAATTTATCTCTTGAAACACCTAGCCAGATTGAATTGAGGCATTAATACATATTACAGAAGTCTCCATTTGAGACATAATTGACATCGACGAAATATTAACCATTATAATATCAATTTATAAAAATCACTAAAGTGTTATCTCAGAATATTATTAAAGGAAAACACAATAATATCTCAACCATAACTAAATTTAATAAGAAAATATCAAAAATCACCTATAATAATCAAATGTAATGTAGAAGTCCACATCTGTTCCAGAAATTTTTATACAGTGATACAAAACAACATAAAAATACAACATAAAAATATAAGTCACTAAAACGAACGCTAGATATTATTATTAATCTGTACACAAAACCCCAAAAAAAACACATATTTTCCCAAAATAACACCATAGTTATACACTTGTTTTTATGAGATCCAGAGAGACAAAAAAATACACAAAGAAGTAGCTCAAAAAGAGAATTTAAACAAGATTTTTTTTTTTTTAAGACAACACACAAAGTTATAATCACCTTTTGGTGAACTCAAGTGACGTTAGTCACCAAAAGTTATATCATAGGAAGTGAATCTCTGAAGTTCACATTATTTTTATACTACCAAATCATAAAAACATCATAAAATTTATATCATCTTCATAAATAGAACGAAGAATACAATAATTATTCAAATATAGAGCAATTAAATCTTAAAGGTATGAAATCAACTTTCTACTTTGTATTATAAAATTCAGAACACTTCTTTCTCATTTTCACAGGCGTTTCCTAATCATTCGGTGACTATCTTAAAAACTCTTGACCATATATGAATTGAGAAGACATGTGAAAAAGGATCATTCCTGGTCAAACATTACATCATTCTCTTAATTGATAAAATATGTTAAAATAACTCACACTTTACTCAAATACTAACACAATCCTACCATTTCCAAACTAAAACTATTTCATAAACCTTCACACTTACACCAATGAAAAAGAAAAATCCAAAATCACATACCACATTTTCTATTTTTTTTTTTTTTTAAGATCACACAATCAATAGAATTTAGTTCAATACAGTAAAATACTTAGTATAATATGACCTCCTCATTAATTTACCGGCAGCAAAAATATACACTATAAAAACACTCAGAATAATATTTATCAAAAATTTATAGAAATAACTCAGGGTACCCACCAAAATCAAAATATAAAAACACTTATAAAGTTGTAAGATCAATGTAAACTGAAAAAAACACTTTATGAAACTCAAAATAAAACACAAAAATATATACTAGGAATAACAGATCATCATCAACTCAGGAAACTAGAATTTGCAAAAAAATAATTTAAATTGTTCATAATTTAGCACATTACTTTGCTCCCCCCCCCTGCCAAGAAAAAGAAGGATAAACAATTTAATTTCATATCATAACAATATTAAAGCTTTTCCAATGTCAAAATACCATTTAATTTATCTGGAAAACATAAAATAAGTCTATCAGACTCAAAATTCTAATCAAAATTCAAGCAAACCCTTCACAAAAAACAACAAATTGTTTCAGCAGTCATTGAATCCACTGAGAAAAATATGAAAATGTTTACATGTCTTATCACAACCCAAATTGAAAATGTGTCAATAAATTTTTATATAACCCAATCCTCATGTTTGTACCAAAGTGTTACATACTCTTCAGTGAAACTGGGTGGGGAAAACTCTATGCTTAGAAAAATGTTATAGGTTTTAAAAATACAATACTCAATAACTTCAATAAATTCAAAAACTTCAGCTACTTCAATAAACTTCAAAGTACTTATTACATAAAAACAACATCTCTTCAAAAACCCAACTTTTATTCAGTTCCTCTGACACAGTTATTAAAAACATCATCATTTAAAAAAAAATATTTCACATCAGCATGCCATTTCCAAAAACTTGTTTACTTATTTCATTTCTTAACTTTGAATCAAATTTATCTGATCTTTAAATTTATTTTTCTCTTTAAAATAATTAATTTTATCTTAAAATCCTTTCAATCCCGGTGTATTTCTCTGTCGAGCTGGTCCTAAGCGCGATGAATTGTTTTTTTTTTTCATCATAATATCTTTAAGTGTCATAACACTAACAACAGAATTCCGTAATGTTGTCTCCCGCCAAATTCACATACACATCACCACCAATTTTAAAAGCATAATCCATGCTGGTTGTTTTGGAAAATAACATCACTTTTTCGTCTCAAAGGTCTCACTGGAAAGGCACATTGTAGACACATTGTAGATAAATAGAATCACTCAGATCACTAGTGGTAGATGAATCTTGAAGACAGCGCACTTTGAAGTTAATCCAGAGTGGAAGATCGGCGTCGGCACAAAAATTTTGCACCTTCAAAAAAACTCGTAACACTTGAAAACACTCCGGAATTTTTCCGCCAATAGTGAATGCCCTCACGAGGAAAGAGATGAAAATCTGGACAAATTTTACAAATTTTAATTTTAAACTTGAATTTAAAAGGCTGTGGGGGTTAAATTTTTCCCCCTCGCGTGATCCCTAAAATCTTACGCGGCGACACAAAACTTGTTACTACCCATCTCCATTATGTCATGTTATATCCAACGTTACTCCATCTTAACATATTCCTAAATAATTATTAATGATATAGCAGTCATTGATTAAAGGTCTGTGGCAAATAACTACAAATTAATTACACTTAAGTGTTTATTTCCGAATATTAATCTACCCCGATTCAATCTATTAATTGTTTTCCTAGAAATCATCTCGTTCCTCGTGATGCGATACCAAATCGATTGAAATACTATCCCGCTCTGCGTTAAAACCCTATTGTCTCAAACCATCTAAAGTCATAGCGCATGCTCGCAACGCTTGCACCGGAGATGAGCCAAGGGAATTACCCTGAATTCGCGGCGCATTTCGAAATACGATATGATAATAGTGGCAAATTACGCCACGAAATTAACTACCCTGAAGCCCCCCTATAAATTATTTAATTATTGTTCTTTTCCTAATTAATTCTTAACATATATATATATATATATATATATGACACGTTTCGTATCCATTTCGTTATTAATTAAAGACAATCGTGGATCGAATGATTAGATGAGATCACAGAGATCGCTTAAATTCGTTTATTTTCATTATTACTATCAGAGCTCCAACATAATTAAGCAACCACTCCACCCAGGTTCTCTATCAAGACATACGTCTTCTTTAATCGGATCTTTGTGTCGACTGACTAGCTTCTTTTGTCATTCTCCCGCTCAAACTTTTTGCTTAGTCAGATCGAATGTTCTGTAACTTTGTTCGTTATGTAATCTCCTTACGTAACTTGCTCCTGCCGAAAAATATCTCTTTTCTGAACAGCATCCGTCTAGTGGCGCCCCCTATTGCTATTTCTTGCTGTTAACAACCCTTCTTCTTTTATGCCGAACTTCCGTGAGTTAATAATTTTTTATTATAAATTCCCCTTTTTCCCTAACAAAAGCCCCCCTATATTTTAGTTTTTCCTTACATATATATATTCAGTTTAAATTGTTTTACAATAAAGGAAATACCATATTTTTTAAGCTATCGTTTTCCCAGAAACTATCAATAATTATATTTCCGTCTCTCATTGTATGAACACGGAATTAAAAAAATATTTCATCTTTTATCTGGAACATCAACAGTAAGTTAACCCCCAAAGTTCCTCATGTTTGTATGCATGTGTCTATTCTCATGTTAAAAATGCTCGATGCTACATAAAAGAGACATCAAAAGAAAACGCAACCTTCTTCTAACATTCACTTCCAACAAGGGTTCTTTCAATATGACTATTGTGCTAGAATAATGCATTAACCTGGCATTATCATACATGAAAAAGTAACTCATTGTTCAAATTTGAGGAGGAGGGGGGGGGGACTTCTAAATATTTATGACTGTCATGATTCCGAGGATGAAGGAAATAAAAAGAATTTTAATGAGTTTAAAATGTTACTTATGAGTATTTTATTTACGATTTAAAATGTTATTTATGAGTTTTACACATTATATAAAGGTAAACAATTGTCTACGTTTTGAACAATAGGTTGTTCAAATTGAGCAAACTCAAGAAACATTTTGAGAAGTTAATTATTTCTTTTTTCTTACAATACGTTTCGCAAGACTCTATTTGCTTCAGTTAACAGGAACGTCCCGTGTCATTAAGATGTCACGATTGAAACTTTTCGATGTTGTTCTTGTTTTGTAAGTCACTTTATATTTTGTATGACTGGTTTTGACATTTTGTTTTGTAGAACTTCGCTATTATTTTCTTCTGCTGCTTGAAAACATTGCATGCTTCCCATCTTTTTATCAATGAATTACGTATATAATAATACTTTGTACACTCAAACCTGCTTTTGTGCTGTGGATAGGGAAGACATAAAAAAAACAATTAAAAAAATCGCTAAAAATAACTTTAAATTTCCATTTAGTAAATTTCTTACTTTTTTATAGATATCTATTTACATGGAATCTTTTTACATATACTGCACAAAGAAAAGAATATCACACAAAAGACCGCAACAAAACATCTTTTAGTGTATACATAAAATATATTTTTATGATGCTAAAATATAAAATTATATATATTTTATGTATATAATTGAAATTAGAAATCGTAAAGCAATGAAAAAAATAACGAGGTAATCGACGGTTTAAAAACATCCCAAGGCCCTGAGATCCCACACTGAAAACAGGCAGTGAAAAACATAAGATCAATTGCAATCCCACAATAACATTAAAAACACAAAAAACCTCGCAAAATTAGAAATTTACAATCTAACTTACCATACCTTCAAAAGTGACATTAACTTCAGGCTTCAGGAGATTCAGGAAGATTAGTGGTAACTACAGTACATGGGCCGGGCCCTCCACTGTAGGATGATATAGGAATGCATAAAACTTCAGTGATCAATAAAAAACAAAAGTAGGAAGGCAAATAGAAAGTGGAGAAAACAAAGAGCTTCGATAGTACAAGTAAAACTAAAATATGGGGGAAAAAGAGACTGAGCGAACAAGGAACAGAACAAACAATTAAAAGTAACGAGCAAGAATGGCACAGGGTCGTTACTTGTTAGCTGGGTCAGCAGGGTCGTAATTGGCAAGACTTTTAATAAGATCATTTGGTAAATCTTTATAGAAGTTAATAGCAAAATTTTGAAGATAATTTTGAATAGTGGAGAGATTTATCTTTCTATAAATGTCAACATTACGAAAATACCAAGGGGAGTTAGTGATTTGCCGAATAGTCATGTTTTGAGCAACAGACAGAATTTTAATGTTGGAATCCGCTGCATACGACTAAACTGGTCCAGCATAAGTAAGTAAGGGTGTTAAGAAATATTTATAAATGAGCATTTTGTTGATAAAGTTCAATTTACTGTTTCGGGCAATTAAGTGACATTAGAAATGAAGAACCAGCTATTTTTTCTGAAAAAATAGTAGTACCACAGTAAAACTAAGGAACTACAGCGCCACCTACCTAATTTATATGCATAAAAATAAGTTTAAATAGAAAAAAGGAAAAATATCAACCCAACTTTTATCTGGTAAGACCTGAAGATGTACCCGACTCTAAATACAATTTTTTAATAATTTTAATTTACCGGAATTTCTAAGGAAATTATTATTAATTAACTAATTAGTGACTATGATTATATAAGTCGACCTTTTATTTCTTTAAAATTTGTAATGATTGATGTGTAAAAGTATGATGTGATTGATTTGTAATGATTGATGTGTAATAAGTATGAAAAATGTTCACCCTTTTCATTAAATTTTCATCCTATTTTGGGAAATTTCGTTCTCCGATATATCTCACTTTCTGATCTCATTTCATTCTTTTCCTGTTCGTACGACATTATTAAAATTTCTAACGGAGGAAAACGTGAAATCTCATATCAACATTTCACTTTATTGAAAGCGACATTGCTGATTTATTTAGTCTGATTTCCTGAGTATCTTCCATTACCAGAATACACGTATGTGATATAATGAACTAAGACATTTTAAAGACTGGACAAATTATATACAGCCCTTACATCGAATTGCTTCTGTCATCTATATGTTCATCTTAATTGGTTGTTTCGTTTCGCAGCAAGGAAGAAAAAATCCCTAATCATAAAAGGAATTTTTTTTTTAAACATCCCGTCTCCATAATTTGATTGCTCTCATACAAATTACTGAAAGTAATATTCATTTAATGGCATGTTTTGAATGTTATATTAACGGTTATTTATTGAAAGGAGGAAGATTTGTCCTTAGTACCATAAATAAATTAATTTAGATGTATGTATAAAATGGTATGACAATCAAAAATAAACTTTTGATAGCAAGTTTTTAATACTTAATTCATTACTTCATTATTTTATTGGTACAAAAAATTATTTTAAATAAATATAAAATTAGTTTAAAAGGATTTTTATCCGGAAATTGTTATTAAATTTGTAAATTTAAGTGTATAGTTTCTTTATTGCTTTTAAGACATACGATTTAAGATTTTATTATTTTTTAACAATTAGAATGAGAAAAGCAAACGTATGCCATTTTTTTGTAATAAATCCCGAAAAATGAAGTGTTCTGTATTTTTAACCCATTTAGGACCGCTCCATGTTTCCATTATTGGAAATGCACCAAACAGTTTTTTAACACATTTTAGAGCATTAATTACACAAATAAGTTGTTTCCAGAAAATTAAATTTATTTTTACGAGAGTTACAAAATGTTGCGTTTTCGCAACATCAGTCCAAAGCGGTATAAAAATTTTAAAAATATAAAAATTTAAAATAATAAAATTTTTTCAAAAAAAATTTAAAATCTTTGAAACATTTCGCATGAAGAGGTTCAATACACTTATTACATACAATAATTGTTTGATTTTTGCAGTATTTACATCTTTTTTGCTTATTTTCACTATTTTAGTAATAATATGGCCCATACGGTGTTTCCGAGTTTTGTTGAGAATTAGATTTTGAAGTGAAGATAGTCTTCCATTATGTGAAGTTTAAGTTAAAACAGAATTCATCTGCATTTCTTCAAGCCTTTTTATCAAATATATGGCTCTCTCAAAGATATAGATCTCTGAAACTCTAATAAACTTATTTTAGAATTCATTACATCCATGTAGAGTCTCCAATTTTCCCATACAATATGCTCCTTTTTCTTACTATCTTGCTCACTTTTACATTTATTAGAAACAAATGTCGATTTCACCTACAATGTCTTTAGGGGATTCGACATTTTCACATAAAATATTATCATCAATAGCTTCTTCATCTGTCAAATAATCCGGATCTGGAGGGATAATGACGAATTATGGTTCATCATTAGCTTCTGTTGAGGACGATTCTAAAATATCATCATCATCTAGTCCACAAAAATACTCCAATGTCTCTTCCAATGTCAAAAATCGCTTTTTTCTAGAGACAAACTTATCCGAAATGCAAACAATACCAATTTACTGCATAAAAAGCTAGGCAGTACTAATAAAACACATTGGAAATAAGTAATACACATTGGACTAATGTTGCGTTTTCGCAACATTTTAAAAAATATGATTTGAGAAACATAAAAGCAAAAATTATGATTTATCTGTTGAAGCCATTTTGTTCTTTAGTCTCTAGTAATCTCGGAATAAGCATCAAATCGGATATTTAACATGTGCTGCTATCCAAGGTTATTATTTGAAATTAGTCATTTTTTTCCCTTTCAAAACACCAGAAAAAAACAATTTTTTGCAAGTGCTAAAAGCAGACAAATGTGGAAACAAAAAATTTATTATGATCAATTAAAGTATAGAGAATAAAATAAAAATGTTACTTCAGACGTGCAAAACCGAGAACATGCCTTTAAAAAATACAGAAATTAATGTTGCGTTTTCGCAACGCCAGTCTTAAATGGGTTAAATGAATTACACATATGTTGTAAATGGCGTATAGTAAAACCAGTAAAGAAACCTTGCATATATAAATTGGTATTTTTTCAGATTTCTTACTTTCATTTTTTAGAGTGATGTTGATAAAATTGAATTAAATTTCCAACATGATTAGAAAACAAAATTGATGTAGTATAATAATAGATTTTGCATCAGTTGTTAATTATTTTAGCCTGTTAGACATTTTATTGTGATATCGTCATAATTTCAGAAAATTTGCACTTTATTTGTAGTCTTTACAACTTATTATTGCACATGTGACAATTATTGGTGTAAACATGGAAATTTAGTCTCCTCTAAAGTATTTCTTCACAAAAACAAAAAAAAAATGTCCAGCCAAAAATTAAATCAAACTAACATGTTGAATTGTCACTGCTAGTGCATCTTCATTTGCAAATGATTTCTCCTTGTTTGTTGCCAAGTGTTGAGATATGTACTGCATTTATGTGTATTTGTGTATATTTTATAGTCTATATATATATAACAGTTACGTGATTGACTGACAGACTGACAGATAACGGACAGACAAAACCGCTGGACCTAAAGGGCTGAAATTTTGACAGTCAATAGACACTGTCTGTAACTCAGATGATATTGTTAACTAACCGGTAGAGTTTTTAAATTCCTCTAAACCAACTGGGCTTCCATACCATAAGCTCTCTTTGCGAAAGGGTACACCCGTAATACTCCTTCGGAATTTAAAACCACCGAAATTGTGTAATGGCACTAGACTAATGGCATAAAAATTTAATTGAAGCCATTTTTTTAAAAAGGTGTGCTCAATCAGAAAAAGTTTTCGTGCCACTTCATTCCTCTAATATCCAATGACCTCCCCTTTGACTTTAAGGAACTGCAGTTTCCCCTCAAAGTATGTTTCGCCATGACGATAAATGAGTCTCAAGACCAAACTTAAAAATATGCTACCGTAGATTTAGGAAAAAAGTATTTCTCCCACGGTCGGTTTTACGTAGTTTGCTCACGCGTAAGTTCGCAGATGAACCTGGTAATATTAATTTAACCCAATGAAGAAAAAATATTGTTTATAAGGAAATCCTCTAAAAAGAAATTTCATTATTTTTTCATTTTATTTATCCTAAAATGTACTTCGTAGCGAACCACGGGTATTCACCTAGTCAATTACATATTGCCGTATGATGGCTAAATAGCGAGGGAGTTCGCATTCATTACCAGAATCTGTGGTGTCGAGTCTCACTATTGGCAGGGAATTTTGTAGCAGTTTGGAATCAGCTTTAAGCAGTAGGTCTTAGACTAATTACCTCTCTTGTAGCAAAAAATGTACTTAAAGCTGTAATGCGGTCTGTCAATTAATTATTTAAATTACAAGAAAATATATTTTTATGGGCGTATGTGAAAACTCAAAAGTCAAATCATTTTAGTAATTAAAATTGCTGTTGGTGTTTCTAATGCTCCCTGGCCGGAAGTGTTAGACTAAGTCCGTATAGGCTTCCGGCTAAAGGGTGTTTCCCCGGTTTATATGAAAACCTTTTTTGAATATTGGTACAAATTCATTTTAAAAAAAATGGAGTCTGCCATTATTTAAACAGTGGAGTTAGCCTCACTTTCATGTTCATCCAAGTCATCTTTATCTTATTTTTAAACTGGTACAAACTCTAGCTTATTTCTGCTGCAAACAGAGGGCATTACAAATCAGACTTCAGCAGTCATTTCTCAACACTGATGAGACTTTAAGGTTCTGTATCTCAAAATGTACAAGAATGGAGTTGGACCACTATTGAAATAAGGCCTCCATATAGCACAACATGGGTCGGAGTCCGTCGTACCTAGTTCCTACCTCAATTTTGACAGATCACACTCAGGGGACACATCTGGGAAGATCGCACCGTCTCCCACCCTCTCTGATCTCATGGACTTTGCGATCTACGGATTGGGATGTCTGCGACAACTAAGAAGTTGTAAATTTGGGCTATTCTTTTAAAGCCCATATCTTATTCAAATATGCAAGCATCATTATGATTTTTTTTGCTTGTTTAGTATGTCCTTTATAAATATTTTAAGATAAAAAAAATTACTTTTTGGATTTAAAGGTAAATTTAAAATAACACTGTAAACAAACATATTTTTCCTCGTGAAAATTTTGAGGTATTCACTTTGGTACACTTTTTGAAAAAACTAGTAAAAAGTTTACCTTGAAATCTTATGTGATTATTAAAAACAGTTGGTTTTTATATAGTGAACTTGCTTTAAAAAATTATAAATATCACTTATCAGAAATCAGCATATTTTTGTCATACATTTTCCCCACTTACAAAAATATCTCGAGGTTTAAAAATAAAATAATAGGTTCTATAGATTCAGGAATACTTACTCTATTGGATTTTAAAATTACAGAGATGTACTTGCAACAGATTTTGCAGAAAGTGTACCATTACATGAAAAAATCACATTCTGAGAAAAATGCAAAACACACTTTCAACCCTTCAACTTTAAATATTTTTACAGATCTAGAACATTCCTGGTTCATAGTCATTTTGTCCTATCATTTCTGCATTTTCTACATGCTTTTTTTTAATCTTTTCTTTTCATTCGGGCTTCTTTAGAGAGTTTTTTTCTCTAATCTCAGCTTCGCATATTCTTACTCTATCAATTTTGCGTAGAGAGGCTTCCCTGTTGAAACCAGGAAATATACCAATAGCCTCGAAAACGTTTCTTAGGCTAATCATTCTATCATTAAAACAAAGAATAAACGCATTAGGAGATGAATCTCGCAGTAGAATATTTCCTAACACCTTGTGCGTAATTAGCGTTAATTACTTCTCTCTCTTGATCGGAATGACAAATATCATTAAATATCTGTATAATGCGCTTATCTAGAGCTATATACCGTTTTTCTTTTCCAAAGTTCTCAGAATTTTGTCTAAAATTCGTGTGTCTTTACGTATTCTAGCGTAAAATCTTTTCATGCACGGCACTTCGTTATTCTCGGAATGTTAAGAAGAAAGTGCAGAAGCTGCGAATCAATATAAATATTTACTTCTCAGCATATCAAAATGTACTACGCCATGTTCCTATTTTCAATTTGTGAATACATTCTTAAGAAAAATTGAAAATATGTTTGATGTTTTCGAAAATATGGAGAGTAAATTGAAATTGAAGGTTGATTTTTGGAAGATTGAAATGGATAAGAGTATACAGATATAAATATTGCTTCCGTAATTCTTTTCGTTGAGAAGCATATTGTAATATACAAATGAAAAGGAAACAATATTTGAAGGATATTTTTGCAACAGAATTTGTTTCGATCTCTCAAAAGGGATATAGATATCTAGCTATTTTAATGAATGCATTTTAGAAGATTATGTATGGGAGAAAGAACACTGTTTGCAGCTGTTTTCCCGGAAGTGAATGAATATCTGATTCTATTTCTTGCATTTCCTTTAAACTTTTTCTCGTAAATGGGTTGTTTTATTGCCTAGATACACTGAAGCAAATCATGCAGTTATGTAGCTTTTAAATTTGATCTATTGAAGTTACATTAATTTTTATTGTAAAGAATTTTTTAGACGTTTATTGAACTCCGCGTACTAGAGTGCGAAACGTTTATATATTTGATATCTATCATAGAGTCATAGTAACTTTTTACTGTATTATTGCTGCTGTAAAAATAATGACTTAATACATTTCATTAGCTTCTCAAACCAGTCAAAAAATATTTTATAGATTTTATGAGTTTTTCGTATAAGTTTTAGGTGATTTATATTTAGAATATGAACTTTTCTTATTATGTCTCTGTAATTCGACAATAATTTTGGCTAAAAGACTATGGGAGACCTTTGAAATTCGAAGTAAATTTCTGTTGATGAGAAAAGCAACTTTGGCATTTTAATAGATGCATGTGTTGTGGACTTTATCTGATTTGTGCAGAGCTATTTAATTGCTCAATTGATTTTACTAATCATACAGGTATTATACTCTATATCAGGGGTAGCCAACAAGTCGATCACGAAGCCATTTTTGGTAGATCGCTTGCGATGTCTTAACTTAGAAACCGATTAGACTACGTGATAAATAGTGCAATAATTTAGGACCCTAGTGAGGGCGGCAGTAAGTGTTCTGTTTACACTGCACTAGACCGGGACTGTAATTCAGTCTGAGACCGAACGCATACCATGGCACCCGTGCTTTCCAAGCATAAGAACATTGCCATTGATATACGCCTAACCCTACACTGCAAGATTTTTTATTTTTCCTTGAAAAAAATATATATGTATTTGAATATAATGAGAAAGCATGGAAAAATATTTTTAAAAAATTAACTCTAAATTTTCATTATTTTTTAATTAAATATTATTTTGTTGCCAAATGGCAACACCATGCAGTTAAACATAAAAAAGTAAAAAACCAAACTGTGCCAAACGGCTACACCATGCATTCAACAAAGAAAAAATAATTTAAATGATAGTCTCTGAAACAGTTTTTCCTCTTTGTAAAGACATAGAGGAACTAAGCATTTGTTGCTATACTCTTGTAAATCCTTTGCAATTCAACATTT
Organism: Dolomedes plantarius; assembly: GCA_907164885.2. NCBI lineage: Eukaryota > Metazoa > Arthropoda > Arachnida > Araneae > Dolomedidae > Dolomedes > Dolomedes plantarius. The sequence goes on along the minus strand of OU015490.1, from coordinate 7,230,204 downwards.
TACATTGTTGTACACTGCTCTGGCCAATGATCAGTTATGTCAAATATGATATCTTTTGGAGGCTCTCTTGAGCAAGATTTTTTTTCCCAATTAGTTCCTCTGTTTATGATGGTTTCTCTGTTTAGTGATTTTTCTTGCCCACGTAAGCACACATTTTGTGCTAACTGCAATCTAAAATTAAGAAATTTTAAAGGCTTTTCAGTACTGAATTTTTGTTTGTGCATTCTCTTATACAACACCCAACCATTGATAATTGTGAGGTCTAATAGATGGTAGAACAACCGAAAGTACCACGTTTTGCTTCGCATGATTATTTTATACCTTCCAATCAAACTATCAAGTAAGTCCACACCTCCCACGTGCTTGTTGTAAGTCAGGGGTGTGAAACTAGCGGCCCGCGACGAACATTTTTGCGGCCCGGTCAATATATTGGCACACAATAATATATAATAAAATAACCGACGCAGAATTATAATAAGATAGGAAGAATTCGTTAAATGTTTTTTTAATCATACTCTTGTTTTGCTATTATTAAACAAAATGCGTATATTTATGTTGAATGTACTGTAATTAGGTAATATACTGTAATAAACCTACGTTTCTATTAATATTGTTTTTTTGCGGACCACCTATAGTTAAACCTTGTTTGTTTGGCCCAAATTAGCTTTTGAGTTTGACACCCCTGTTGTAAGTTGTTATAATGTAAGGACAATTTACTTTTACATATTTTTCTTTCCTGTCAAAGAGCTCTACTTCACTTGCAGGACTGATACCGGCAAATGTGGAGAACATTGTGACGCTTTTGTTTTCTTTCCATGACACATTTGACAGTTCACAACCATCATATATAGCCACAAATTCACTGATGTATCCACGAATCTATAGTTTCAGTTCCTTATCAGTTGGAAGTTTGTAGTCTAGAATTCTATTTCTTCTAATAGTTCCAATAGATAAAATTCATTTTTTCTTCAAAAGATTTCTGGCGTTGATCAATCTAAGGTCTCAGTTTGTAAAATTTATCCTGGCCTCTTTGCAAATCAGTTGAAAATCCATTATTGTCATTGAAATGAAGATATCTTCTAAATTTTTCAACTTCGTTAACTCGCATAGAAATTTGAGTGAGAGATATTCCAACTACACTATATAGAATAGTTTGTTCGGTAATGAAAGTTATATGTTCCGGCGGAAAAAAATATGAAAGAAAGTAATAAGGTGTTTCCAAATTCAAAATATTTTGAGGTAGCTGTCTATCTCCACTGAAAGTTATGGATTTATTTGACTTTTTCTTCCATATAAGTTTACATTTTTCTTTTCAACTTTGTTACTTTTTTTCTCTAACGTCTTGTTACTTGAAGTTGAACTTTCATATTGAATATTCACTTCATTCTCAGATGATTCTGAATCATTTTCACTGTCAGAACTATCCTCTTGATTTCTATTAAAGAGAACATTAGGATTAACTGTAGGATGTTCATCACTATTATCCAAATTTTCATCACTTTCACTTGAAAGAGCATTCCATATTTCATCTGTCAATTTCATTTTACCATTTGTATCAATGAAGTAAACAGACCTATCTGCCTCCATTATTCTAGCTTATAGAGTTTTAAAAAAGAAGTAAATTGCTTCTAATTATATGGCAATAACTCACAATGCAATCTGCACCGTCAAAAAAAAATAGAGAGGAAGAAATAAAAACGAAGCACATGCTTTATGAACTACAATGTTGACTGGGTTAGTTCACTCCATCACTCGTTCATAGCACCCTTACTGCATGATGTTGCCAAATGGTTACAGATATATATTATGGCCTAAATTATTTTTAAATGTTTGCTTTAACATAAAAAGTCTGTTAAATTAAAGATAAATGTTAATTTTATACATACGATTTTTTTAATGGACATTAAAAAACATTTAGTTGTAAATAATAACTTCGAAATTTGGTCATTCAAGTGATTTAAAAAGTCCCTCCCTATGGTTTCATTTACTGCTATGTTTCAGGCCACTATTGCCATCTGGTGAGGATAAATGGGGAAAATTGCATTAAAGATGTCCAATACTTGCTTTTGGTGCTTAGGGTTGCCATATGGCTACATTTTACTGGACAGTGGCGTGCCGACCAGTTGGTGTAGCCAATTGGCAACATCATGCAGTGTAGGGCTAATAATGATTCCTTGGTTAGGGACATGCAAACTCAGTCTTCTCATTAATGTTAACGTAATAAATTGTAAATCTGTCTTTATCTGTAGCTAATTTGAACTAATATTGCCAATAATTACTCATGTTGTTTTAATTTCCCAGGACATAACTTTTTTGGCCCGTTATGTATGTTGTTTTTCACGTAGATAGATACGTATGTTTGAACATATATTTTGCTTATATACCCTTAGCTCACGAGAGTGCACCTCGTAATGAAACACAGTGTATAAACATAGTATTATTTCACACCTCCCCCTCCCCACTCAGACTACTCCTATGTCAACAAGTCTATCGCGACACATTTTTAAGATAAAAAGTAGATCTTATGTGCACAAAAGTTGGCCAATCCTGCTCTATATGATCTAAAAGGAATGGGGAAAGCTCCGATTATATATCAGCAGTCACCTGCTCTTAGACTTCTCTTTCAATTCATTCGAGGTTGGCTCTGTTTACCTTAATGATGGACATCAAAACTTTATTCATCGGGTCTGGATAAATAAAGTTTCAATATACAGGGTGTTTCAAAACGAATAATACGATTTAAAAAAATCATAACTATTCATCTTTTATTCCGTTTTGATTGAATAATGTATAGGAAGAAAGAGGGAAATCTCGAGTTTCACGCAGTTGCCGACAAGTAGCACTAATGCTCTTCCTTCACCCGCCACTTCAGTGTTTGTAAAGATGGCGACTGCCCAACACAAATCATAGAATCATCCGATTAAAAAAATCCTAACTATTCAACCTTTAATCCGTTTTGATAAAATAATGTATAGACAGAAAGAGGGAAATCTCGAGTTTCACGCAGTTGCTTACAAGTAGCACTAATGCCCTTCCTTCACCCGCCACTTCAGTGTTTGTAAAGATGGCGACTGCCCAACACAAATCAAAGAATCATCCGTTTAAAAAAATCATAACTATTCATCCTTTAATCCGTTTTGATAGAATAATGAATAGGTGGAAAGCGGAAAATCTCGAATTTCACGCAGTTGCCGATAAGTAGCGCTAACGATCTTCCTTCACCCGCGACTTCAGTGTTCGTAAAGATGGCGACTGCACAACAGAAATATTTTTGTGTTCTACCCTTTGCGAAGTGCGAGTCCGTAATAACTGATCAGCGTAATTTTCGTCGACAAAACCCTGGGACATTGAAGTTACTACCTCTCAGAACATTAGGCGATGGTATAAACAATTCACAAGATACGGGTTGTCTGCGTGCGCATAACAACCGTTTAAGCAATGTGTGCAGACATGCTCGAAAAAGTTTGGGATGAATTTGCCTACCATATAGCCATATGTCTTGCATCCAAAGGTGGGCATATTGAGCACACATTTAATTTCGTTTGTAAAAAACTTTATGATTAGCCATGTAATATAAAATTTATTTTAAGTTTCTACCGGGTGTCCCAAAAATGACCGATGATTTGAAAAATCAATTAAAGAAAAACGGATGGTGATAGAAATGCACGGTTTGCCGCATTCTGCTTAGGTAACCAGGGAATTTATTCTCACCAATTTTCAAAATTAGTTACAAAGTTCGTCAACAGATGGCGCTGCTGACTGGGATAAAATGTTGGTTTATGGCTTCTTGGTTTTAGGAAATACAGAACTAAAATAATCTATTTATATAAAACACGTAGGTATACGGCCCCAAAATCAACTATATTTCTGTACTCCGAATGGCAACAGCTGCAACTACCAGATGTAAACATTAGCGGCCGTCTGAAATTTGTAACCACCTGTCAACGTGGATTTACGCACTGAATGCTCGAAAGCGAGCTGCACAATCAAGTGAAAATTGGGAACAGTCTCAAGAAAGAACGCGAAGAAATAATTCATTTAGAAAGAGCATAATTTATCGCGAGGTTAGGCTTAAACGTCGCCGGCATAGCAACCGACAGCCATTAATAGTTAATTTTCTACACTTTTTTCAGAACTTGCTGAATTTTTACTCCATTTGATAAGTGAAGAAATTTTTCCAACAATTTCTTATTTGATATGATTAAGAGGAGATATCTGCATTGTGAACTACAGTACATACAGAGAGTGATGTAATCCACACTATATTTTAGTACTTGCTGAATTTTTACTCCATTTTTTAAGTGAAAAAAAATTTACCCAACAATTTCTGAAAAATAGTACATACAGAGAGGTATGGAATTTAAAAAATAATTTGTGTTTGGTTACTCAGTCTTTCTTTCGGTCTGTTTGGAAGTAAAGGAAATTCTCATTTATTAATCGTTTTAGAATCAGCCTTATAGAGAATACCCTTTAACAACGTATATTTATGATGACAGGTAATGGTAACATTCCTTACATATGTTACTTTCAGTTAAGTTGTTTTGCAAAAGAAAATATAAAACTAAAAGCGACCATGCTGGTCGCGCAGCGGCTAGTTTAAAAATAAAATACTAAGTCCGTTAATAATGTAATCCAATATTTGATTTCGTTTGGAGCACAACGATCAACGTTTGCTGCAGGAGGGCTAATTAAACCGGGCCCTACTGCTTAAAACCGATTCCGAATGGCTACAAACGTCCATTCAAAGAGTGGGATTCAAACCCACAGACCCTTAGTACCGAATGCCAGAGCCTTAGCTATTCGGCCATCCTCCGGCACATCGCCAAGTACTGTAACCTGTAAAGTAAGCAATTTTTGGATCTCATAAATATAAAATTATTTTACCATAATACAGGGACCATTTCCTTTAAGACTGAAGTAAAAATAATTTGAATATTTACCGAGCTTCATTTAAAGTAAGCTTATAAATGTAATATTTTGATAGTAATAATAGGAATTAAAACTAATGTTTATCTTTTATTAGAAAATTAATGCTAAAACAGTTTACTTTTTTTCTTCCTTGTTTTAAATATTAGCAACTATTGTTTCAGCATAATGTTTAGTTCTTAATCGTTGTATAACTACTTAAAAGGAGGATTTTGTAATATCAATTTTGCTAGTATTCATTTATTCTAAGTAATTTCATCTCGTAAAAAAAATTCTCTCTTTAACGAAAATGCTTAATCCAAAAAGGGGAAAATTTGCAATTTACAATTCAAGAATATCAGCAAAAATGTTAATGCAGCATAGGATAATTATTTTAAAACACTGTGCTGTCGTTACAAATTCTACCTTATTACTGAGAAATTAAGCAATGGGTGTAAGTACAATTCTATTAAATGTTTTTCATTGAAAATTTATTTATTATTTATTAGTATGATTGAACATTAATTTTATTTATTTATTTATTTATTTCCAATGCAGCGGGGAAATAAAAGTCTTTCGTCAAGATGTTGTTGTTGTTGCTTTAGCCCCTTGACCGACATGTAACATCAGGTCAAGTCCCGAAGGCTATGGGCGATGAAGGTGCGGCTCCGGTTTTTTTTTAATAGCACCGCAGGGGCGGAGTCCGATTAGTCCCGTAATTTTGAACCGATTCAAGTGACGAGACCGGAACACTTGCCCCCGCACCTCCAGAGGTAAATTTGAGAACATGGAGGACATTGTAGCCACACCCTATTTTACGTACCCCGGCCACCATTAGTGAACACGGCGGTAGATTTGCAGCGACGAGCATCGAACCAGGGACGTTCAGATGACTGGCCCGCTGCTCTTGCGAACCGGGCTACCCCGCCCTTCGCTAAGATGTTACATAAGACAAGCAAGAGCACAAACGAATACGAAAATCTGAACTATAAAAGAAAAAGGAAGAATTAAAGTGTTAAATAAAATAAAATCTATATATATATAAAAATTGGTGTATGTGTGTATGTGTGTGTGTATGTGTGTACGTTCCTGCATCACTCTGGAACGCCTGGAGCAATTTCAACCAAACTTGGTACACATATCACAATCTGGAAAGAAACACTGGGGGGATAAGATACCCCTAGCACCCCTAGAGGGGCAGGGGGCACATGTAAAAATAATCGAAAAATTCTGATATTAGTGTCGAATCCATAGTTTTCGGGGTCGCTGAGCTTAATAGTGACACTTCCGATGACGTTTGAGTGCAAGTTCAGCCCCCAACAGCATGGGGGGAGGAAAGAAGGAGTGAATATAAAATGACCAAAATATCGAGAATAGTGTCGAAACCATAGTTTTCGGGACCGCTGAGAAGAATAGTGACATTTCCGATGCCGTTTAAGTGCAAGTTCAGCCCCCCCCCATTGGCATTGGGAAGGAGGCGAGGGGGGAAAGAGAGCGTAATTATAAAATCCAAAATGACCGAAAGTAGTGTCGGATCCATAGTTTTTAGGGTCACTGAGATTAATAGTGATACTTCCGATGACGTTTGAGTGCAAGTTCAGTCCCCCATCAGCATTGGGGGAGGGGGGAGGAAGAAGGGGTGCATATAAAATGCCCAAAATACCGAGAGTAGTGTCGAAACCATAGTTTTCTGTGTCGCTGAGATTAATAGTGACATTTCCGATGCCGTTTAAGGGCAAGTTTAGCCCCATCAGCGTTGGAAGGAAGGGGGAGGGAAGAAAGTGGGAATATAAAAATGCCCGATAGTAGTGTCGAACCCATAGTTTTCGGGGTCACTGCGACGAATAGGGACACTTCCGATGCCGTTTAAATGCAAGTTTTGCCCCATCCTTATAGGGGTGGGGGAAGAAGGCGTCAAAAATAAAATGTCGAATCCATGGTTTTTGGAGTCACTGCCCATGTTCTGACTTAAATTAATAATAGATTAAATTTGTAATTTTACTTTATTATTTGTATACTGTACTTAATTTTAAATACGCGTAATGTCTTTGACACCTCGGCCCCCTCCGCTCATCGCTTTAAATACGTGTAAATTAAATTACTTAGATTTTACACTATGGGTAGAATCCATTCCTTTTCCTGTGAGGGTTAAGTGGGGGTAAGAAAGTGTGAATATAAATTGTCGAAAATGAGAGAGAATAGTGTCGAATCCATAGTTGTCGGGTTAGCTGCGACGAATAGGGATATTCCCGATACCGTTTAAATGCAAGTACAGCCTCCCATCACCATTGGTGGGGGGGAGAAGGGGTAAAAATATTTCCAATCTGACCGAGATTAGTGTCGAATCCATAGTTTTCGGAGTCAGTGAGAGGAATATAGGAAAATAAAAATTTTGTTTATAGTCAAATTTAAATTAAATTAATAATACAGTGAATTTTTAATTTTACTTTATCATTTGTACACTGTACTTACTTTTAAATACCTGTGAATTAAATTACTCAGATTTTACACTATAGGTAGAATCCATTCCTTTTCCTGTGTAATAAAAATTGGGATTAATAAATACCCGGGCAACACCGGGTAAATAGCTAGTTCCCTATAAAATTCCCCATAAATGTTAAATAGAGTTCCTTAACCTCCCAGTAACAGGAGTAAAAAAAAATATCTTTCAAGGCTGGGCAAAGGGGGAGGTGGTCACATCGTCACCGCAGCAGAGTGGGCAAGTAGGCTTATCGACGATTCCAAGTCGATGCAGGTGGGCATAAAGGGAGTCATGCATGGTCGTCATTCGGAAAGCAGCAACCGCACAATACTTTGGGTAATCCGGGAGCCTTATGATGGTTTCACACTAGGGCTTCTCCCTTGTTCTTTCCTTTAGTTTGGATAAATAGTAGACTCTTATGGATGGAATATTAAAACTCTGGCCATCTTACTTTGAAGCAGCAGATCCATAACAGACCTCCTCAAAAGGAGACTGATAGATCGCGTACCCATTTTTTTTTTGCCAATTTATCTGCAGTCTCATTTCCTGAGATTGGGGTAAACAGTTGAAATTAAAGCATCAGTTAAATTAAATTTAAATAAGCTTCTTTACAATCAAATTCGTTGGGAATCCATCTAGTTTAAAGTGATATTAATCTATTATAACTTGATATAAAATTGAATATTTCAAAGCTATTTAAAATTGATCTTTTGTATATATTTTTAACAACTTTTAGACATTATCTATTCTGGTATTACATTTAAAAAGTGTTTTACTTACTTTACATTTTTACTAGATGTTTTTGTTCTACAGTTTTGACGATGATTTCGACCAAATATTCTAATCAGGAAATATCTTAAATGTACACTACTAAACAAAAAAATATTGAAATGTAAATTGCATTTGCATTCTAATATACAATAATGTTAGAAAGGAGAAAACTTAATTTTCATAAACTGTCTTTATTTTGCCTTACACACCTACTTTTAATCTTATATGATGTAAAGAATCACTCTCAACGTTTCCCGTGTGAATGTGATAAGTTCATGTTTTCTTTCTGAGAAAATCAGATATAAGGATCCTGCTTACGTTCGGAAGACTTTAAAAAAAATAGTTTATTGATTAAATACATGTATTTTTATTTAAAATGTTATATGAAATGATGGAAATATATATAATTTTTCCTAAATGTGCATACAGTTTCAAGAAATAAGCAAATTTGTATAAAAATTAAGCTAAATTTAACACTTATGTTAGAAACTCTGCACTCAGTTCAAATGAATATATTTCAATTTCCGTGATACTGTACGAACTATTAAACTTACCTGCGAAAGGAACAATAAGTTTTGTGATATTACTGAAATTCACTGAAATAGGAAAAATTTCGTATAACTATTCAGAATTATTCCAAACAAAATCTTGTTTTTTTAGTACAAATACCTGTAAAATGATCAAATCTATACATAGAGCTTAGAAAGTTGTTCTAAGCATAGTACTAAATGTAAAAAACATTGCATAAAAATTTCATTAAAATATCTTTAACGCTTTTTGAGTTATGAAATTTATCGCAGAAGCAAAACACGGAAAAATCTGTTTTTCACAAAATGCATTTAAAGTTTATACTTTAAGAAAAAAACTATGTTATATTGATTTGTCAAAGTTAAAATTCTCCACATTTATAAGTCAAGCCCTCCTTCATTTCATAATTTGATAATTTTGCTTTTTTTGCTAGCTTTGTTTTAAAAAACAATTAGCAGACAAATTCAAATTCTCTTTCAGATTTAAAACTGAAAATTTTGTGAATTCTTTTTTATTGAAGAATTTATTGCAGGGGTTTTGTAAGTATGTACCAAGTATGACAGTATTGTGAAAAGAATTCAATTCTAATCATGGCAGTTGAGAAATGCGAACATTTTTCTACGGGAAAACAATGATATAAAAATTGTTGTGTTGTTTGAAGTTGTTTATTAAATACACTTATAGTGTTGGCAATTTGTAGAACACTTTCGAAACAGATATAATCTCATGGGCGTTTAGGAACACGGACTCAATTTGTTGTAAACCTGTAAAAATATCTAGCATCAATCGCTATGATATATGAAGAGTAAATGTATTTATCTTTTCTTTATATTCTTTTTATCATTATTAAGAAAAAAGTGATTTTCTAGACTGTCAAGAAATTTCTACACAATACTTCATTAACCATGTTAACTTTGTTTATATATATATATATATATATATATATATATATATATATATATATATATATATATATATATATATATATATATATATATATATATATGAAAGAACGTAACACAACAATACTTTATAGAAATTAAGCCATTGTAGATATCTTTGAATGCTTACTTGTTGCTTCAAGTTTATGCTGATTCTGTAAAAGAAAGAAAGGAAAAACATCATTAGAATTTAGGAACTGAAGATCATGGGTTTAACTTTGGCTACGCCCTCGAACGTTGTGTTTAGTTTTTGCGACTGAGGTATTAACATTCTTTGAGCGATTTAAAATGATAATATGAATTATTATAAGGGAGTAATTTATTTACCTCGTTATTCTATCATTATTTTCCTTCGTGACAGCCTTACACTGGAGAATTATTTCACTCGCATACACCTTAGTCCTAAAAATCTTGAAAATCAGATTTCATTTTCCTGGAAATAACGTCTCGAATAGTGTCACGTATAGCCTTTTAGCATTTATACGGTCATATTTTATTCATAGGCGTAAAAGTTGTATCTGAAAAAAAATGACTTAACTTTCGCTCAGTAAAATAAAAGTCAAATTATTGCAATACATTTTAGAAATTCTTTCAGAACTGAGAATTTTACAAACTGAATCATTCGTTCGCAACAGGAAATTTAGCACCATTAGAAAGTTATCTGAATGATGAGAAACAGTTTCTTTTTCGACAAATTAAATTTTCATGTATTTGGATATAAGGAGAGTTATTTTCCACCTGTGTTTTTAAAAAATTGCTTCTAGTGAAGACTTTTCTCTTAAATTATTCCATAAGCAAACAAATCTAGTTATTCAAAAGTAATTCCCTCAAGCTGTAAGTTAGTAAACTAAAATATTTCTCTTTTTTGTACTTATTTTGATTATATTTTTTTGTAATACATTAATGTCTTCTAATAGTTAACTTGGATAAGATAAACATTTCATTGTCTATCCCATTCCATAAGATGTCGAAAATAGCTGAAGGGTAAAATAGGTGGTAATTTTCAGAAAATAAATCATGTAAAATAAGTTTGTGATATTTCTACTGAAGCACAGCTCTTCTATTTTTTTCATTTGTTTCATATAATATAAAAGAAGAAACAGAGAAATGCCTTTACATAAATTTCATTTTATAATAATTCCTTTCTTAAATTTACATACAACGGGATACCCCCCAAAAATCAGGTACCTTCCGTTTTTGGGGTAATATGAGGCAAGTTTTTTTTTCAACATTTAGAGCCATCGTTTTCCCCTCATAATGAATATTTATCAAAAATTCGTTACCTGTAATGATAAATTTTATATTTTCATATTCTTTTACAATTTTGTCGTTCAAAATATTTTTTTTTATTTCTCGAAGTGAAAATGTTATCTTTTATTTCATTCTTAAATAATCACCATTGTCCAATAATACATTTTTATATAATACTACTTTGGTTGTAAGTATACAAAAGAAGGTAATACAAAAACATCAGTGTCGTATTTCCTGTCTTAAATATTTATTTTGGGCGTGATTCGTAAATTATTTTAGTTAGTACAAATTATTTATTTACAGACATTTATTTGGGTGCGTTGTGTTTTATTATTTATTTTGTTGAATACAACCCAAGGTTTTAGACAATTTGGCAAACGAACAGGTCAAACAAACTTTGCTTCTAAACCTTCCTTTAGATCAACTACAAACACAAGGATGACTGACTAAAATTTCATATTTACAAAAAAAAAACTAATTTATTTACAACACTACTATTTACAATTTAAGTCAATGACAATATCAGCAAAAAAATCTTAGTACACAAATTACTCATTTTTCATTTACTTTTAGCATTTCTTCTTACATTATATTCAATGAGATGTATTTCGTTTATCCTATACTTTTTGGATTCAGGGAGCATAAAATTATTAAATTAACTCATAGCCAAGAACTCCTATTCATCAAAATTATCTTTAAAAAAACACTGTTCCCGCACTAATCTTTCATTTAGCACGTTGGGATCTGAACAAAACAAAATTTGACTTTCACTCACTCAGTGTGACGATACCGCACTGGGACTCGGGCATCGAAACTCTGCTTAGGCATAGGGTATCGCTCCTTCCTTTTATGGTAGCTGGCACTCAACCTCTTAGGCTGACGTGGGCCTCGGTCGTGGTCATCTATCGTAGGCTTTTTGCTCTCTCATGGACATCTGTCGTGGTCATCTATCGTAGGCTTCTTCCACTGTTTTCAAAAGATGGGGGTATTTGTCAGGAGGTCCTCACACACTCTCTATCGAAAACTCTTTTCATCTCCGGAACGACTCAAACGGAACTCAAACGTGAAGGCGCAATTCTTTCCACCTCTACTCTAGTTTATTTATTGGTGAAGGCCGCAACTAGATTTTCATCATGATCAAAACAAATTCTAGTATCAGAATCAGGAGGCTTTCATACCGGGATACATCAACCGGATCTCTGCTCCGCTAAACGACATATTTCTTCGGGAAACTCCCGGGCAAGCTCAACTATTCCTCGACAGTTAAAATAACAACACTTCATCACCTGCGATGCTAAGCACCGGAGAAAGGGAACCCGGGACCGTATGCAGAGTGAATCCTCGAAAAAACTCTAAGTCTTCTATTTATTTTATTTTTTCACAACAATGTCCACGCCTTCTCATGACTCCTAATCCATTCAGGAAAGCTTTCAAAAATCCACCACTTAGCATCAGTTTTCATTTCTTTGATTGGATAACCCCTCAACACATGCACGCCTTCCTTGCTTCACAATCCAGACCACCCGAAGTCCAGTTCACGTGTTTTGCGGTCTACCTCCCAAACAGACCCTCATAAATTTGTTTACAATAGTGTATTTTACTTTAACGTCAAACTCTTGTGCCACCATATTATCTACGTCTGCTATCAACAGACCCCCAACGCTCTCCGCCGCTTTTAAATTGGCTAGGTCACAAAGACGACTGTCCCGTCCTCTAATCAAAGGCGGCTTCCTAACTTTCTAACAAAAATGTAATGAAATCAGCCTTCGATCACTTTATCTCTCTAAAAAATTTAATTGTTCTTTAAAATCGAAGGCTCTTCATTACAATCAGCTCAAGAAAACGCTGAAGAAGAACAAAAGAACAGGTTGTGCGAGCCGCTCAAAATAATCGAAAAGTATATATATATATATATATATATATATATATATATATAAAGTATATATATATATATATATATATATATATATATATATATATATATATATATATATACATATATATGTATATTATATATATATATATATATTTATATATATATATATGTATATATATGTATATTATATATATATATATATATTTATATATATATATATATATATTATTTTAATTACAATAAGTCCTTCTACATACAGAGACAGCTTTGATTTCTTATTTGCCAATTTCCTACGTAGGTGAATGTTAATTACCTCATAGTAACTTTCGTAATTTATTACTTGCGTATTTTTCCATCAAAAATATTTTTATTTTACCAAGTTTATTGTTTCTGAAGAATCACTATAATTAGTTCTCATAAGATGAAAAAATATTTCTTCTTTTTGGACTATTTATTTTAGTTTATGCGATATGTATGAGAGATCATTCAAATAGGTTTTTAACTTTTAAGACTCATGCCTATTTTGCTTAAAATACATAACTTTCCCAAGTATTACAAGTGCATAAATTATTTGATCACGAAAAATTCAATGCAGTAACAGTAGAAAAACTGTAACAGTTGCAATATGGTTCACTTAACGTTTGAACTATATTGTAAAAACAATAAATTATTTCTCTAACTAGTCTAAATTTCCCGATTAGGGAACTGTAAATCAACTGTTATTTTCCTTTGAGGTACGAGCCAGTTCAATTAAACTGAACTTGTGGCTTATAAATCAACTAACTGTAATCCCTTTGAAAAGACTTCCTTTTATCTTCAGGTTGACCACTATGACGTAATGCCTTCGGTTAAGACTCTTAGACGTCCGAGATAAGGCATTTTGGCATCGATTGGTGCCAGTTGAAATTCCCATTTTGATCTGAGACTGATAGATGTGATATTGCATCTGGAAGTCTTTTCTCAAACGGTTTCTTTGATAAGAAATGTATTTAATGGAATTATTACATCCGAGTGGAAAGGAAAATCAGATATTTTCTGTTCATTGTTTAAAACTCAAATAATAAATGTGCATTTTCAAAAAGTTAATCAGTGTTGCTTTGTTATTCTCTTCTTTTCAATTTTACCTGTATTTTAACAATGCACATAGAATCGATAGCTATATCAATTTATAAAATTATATTTACTCAGATAGCTTTAAAAGGATTTGATTAAAAAGATTCTACTCTGACTGAAAATCAAACCCGCTTGACTTCTTAAAGTCAAAATTTAGGACAAAACGGAGACAATGTGACCTGTCATATTCACACTTTAACGAGTGATTATCTGAAGTCATTGAAATGCCTGTTTGCACAATCCGAGAGTAAATTTGCTTTACGAAAACTCTTTTTCTTTCTGTTGGCGAACAAGATAATGCAAATATATCTCTAGGTAAATGACTGCACATGTCATAACAAAGCGTTAACGTTCAGTGGCAGATCTGTGTTACCTTCTCTACGAAATATTGTGTTCCACGCGGCAGTTATTGTCATAATTTTAGCTCCCCTCTCCATGTGGTTTGAAATCTAATAGTGGAGTTTTCTCCGTACTCTATTTCGATAAGCTGTTCTGGGACTCCTGTTATATTTCAGAGAGCAACACACAATTGTTTTTGGTATGCATTTCAGAATCTGAATTTTAGTCTTTTGGCAACAGATGGATACACTTTACGCAGAATACAGAGGGACACAATTTTCGTGGTTTCAAACACGTGTTTAAACGGAAAGTTAATGACTTCCCATATACAGTCAAAACGATTTGTTCGAGCTAAAAGACCATTTATAAAAAATGTTAGAAAAGAAAGATTTTTGAAAGAAAGCTTTGCCCTTAAATGAGATAAGAGCTTTACATTTCCTTCTAAGTTGAAAAACTATTTAAAAATAGAAAGCCATTATCAGATTATTCAGAAATACTATTTAGAAAGCCGTATTTAGAAACACTATCTCAAGTAATGCATCATTAAAGTTTATACTTATGAAATGCATTTAATTACGTATAAAGTTTAGGATTTAAATTTTTCCATAAACTTTTGTGTGTTGGTGTGTATTTTATTAGCGTGTCGATATCAAAAAGCATAAAAGTTCATAAATAAAATAAACGCTTGTTTCATAGGTAAAATGTGTAGCAACACACATGCAAATTTCCAGCCTACAGAATTGCGTCACACCGTGCACTGACTACGCGTAAAGACGCTAAATTAGATTTGTATATAGTGCGCAATTTACTATTTCCACTCTTTTCAGCGGCTCGTTCAACCTGCTCTTTTTTCGTTCTTCTTTATCGTATTCTTGAGCTGATGTTGTACAGAGGCTGTTCACACATTTTTTAGACGATGTATATTGTATTCACAAAATTAATTACATAAAATTTTTGTGTTTTAAATGTTCTATTTGACATCCCTTATTCTGTACTATCTTTCGGCACCGCAATTTCCAGGATAATAATGCCTTTTGAAGTGTCAGAAGAGGTATTCTATCCCATTCCTCCTGAACAGCTTTCCAAAGTCCTGTAAGGGTTTTGGGACGACGTTTGGATAATGCAGATTTTAAAAGTCCGAAAGCACAAAAATCCATAGGTGATACATCGGGAGATTTAATAGGGATATCAGTGAAGGGTATGGCCTTGATACCAGTTTTTTGTTCCATTTCTTTTAGGAAATTTACAGTAAATTTTGATGTGTGACTGCTTTGTCCTGATGGAGTCTCACAGATTGATCGCACTGTGGGTAAAGCGATGGTATTTCATTCAGAAAAAATTGCGATAAAATATGTTCCTGATAGTATTTGGAGTTAATCTTGACATTTTTTCCTCTCTGTTTATTTTTAACTTGCCATTATAAGAAAAACCAGCAACAATCATGAATCCCTTAGAAAAACTTTCTTTCGATTCTTTGAACCATGTACTTAAATTGTTTTCTCCCATTTTATGATAATAAATGGCTCTTTTTTTGTTGCAATCATTTAAATACACCCCTGATTCATTTATTGTGACAATTGTTTTCCATTTTTCTTTGGATAAGTGTTTCTCATATAGAATTCTGCAGCGTGTCCTGCGTTCAGCGATATGATTTGGAAGAAGACGATGCACATTGCGTTTTTTTGCTTTCTTAAGATTTAAATCAACGTTTATCATTTTGTTTACAGTGGACACCGAGGATCTTAATGATTTTGCAACTGTCCTTTGACTAGGGGGATTTTCTTTTAACATTAAACAACGTACCTTTGCAATAGTCGAAGATGTCCGTTTTTTCCTTGGATACTTGTTCGGAATTTTTGTCCCACTTGAGCCTACAATTTGACGTTTTTTTACTTTCTTGTTGACGATATTACCTATCGACGCTTTAGATATCACAAAACCATGACTCTCGCATCGTTTTTGGATAACGGAGTATGCATATTTCTCTTCGGAAAGAGCATAAATGTAACCTTCGAACCACTGCTTTGTTAAAAACGCCATTTTGAATAAAAACAAAATTTTCAAGCCGCAGACGATAATTTTTGTCTTTTAAAAACATAGTACAATTGCAATAATTTTTTTTTTTGCAGCAAACGGTTTTTTATTACCGCTTACCAAAATCGTCTAAAAAATGTGCGAACAGCTTCTGTTTTACCTTCTTTTGTACGAATGAATATGCAGTGTTTATATAATGGCCACGGTTTGTCTTCATCTACGCCACACCTTCGGGGGCCCAAAATACACTAATATCTTTGCCATCTGCTAAGCTGTTTCCAGGCTACCGTTGAAATTTTCATATTATGTTTCTAAGACTTTAAAAGCTTGTTTGCTCCCAATTTGAGAGACATATTTTGGTGGATCCGACTCTTTAAAGCGGTTTAATTTAATAAATCATCATCTGTTGTTGGTGTTGCTGTTTATGCCATTTGATCGACAGCAACATGTGATTAAGTCCTGAAGGCTATGGGCGATGAAGGTGCGGCTCCTGTTTTGACTGACACCATAAGGGTTGGAGTCCGACCTGGCCAAAGGACCAGTCCCGTAATTTTGAACCGAGTCAAGTGACGAGACCAGAACACTTGACCCCGCACCTCCGGAGGTAAATTTGAGAACTTGGAGAACATTGCAGCCACAACAGATTTTACGTGCACCAGCCGCCATTAGTGTACACGGCAATGGATTTTGACAGATACGAGCATCGAACCAGTGAATTTGAGATTATCATATATATGCATAGTTGCGTAATCTCCTTAAGTATGCATATATTTTTATTTGAAAAATTAAATTCAATGATATGAATAAATTTATTAATAATTTGTCACTAGAAATTTAACATTACTTATGTCCATCTTAATAGTTGAAGAGTGAAGGTATTTTGTGATTAGCTGTGTAAAGGAAGAGGGTTAAGGCTAGGGGTATTGAAACCACCTTCCACCAAGCTTGTATCTGCTGCCCGAAGCCCTCATTATCAGGCTGGTGCTTTTGTAAATATAATTTAGGAAATGAGTTCCTGAAAAATACGAAACTATACAAAAATGTGCCACTTGCAGCTCAATGTATCTTTGTAAATCAAATCCAGAGTGAAGTATGCGAAGAACGTCTATAAAACCCATCTTACGGATTCTTTCTGCAATTACGTATTGAGAGTAGCATTTAGCAATTATAAACCTGATTTGTATAAAATAGTCAAAAATTTGTCTCGACATAAAGAATCACACTCATCTTTTTAAAAAAAATAAACGATTGAATACATTTAGGTTTCGAGTTTTATTTTTTAAATCGTTACATTATGATGTACTTAGCTCATCCAGAAAGTAAGTACCATTTGGGTATTAACCCTAGAGCCAATGACCAGGTACCCGGGTACCTTTTTGCGATTGTCATCGTAATTTTTATCATTTCTAATTAAGCCTGGGTAAAATCGCTTTTAATCCTAGTTATTTACATAAATATGAATTAGATATATAATTGTGAAGTTTTAGTAAAAATAATATTGTTGATTTTTCTTGCATTAAACTTTCTTATACCATTACTCAATATCCAGGTACCCGGGTACCCATTATTGTCTCTCTATAAGCAAAAGTATATGATTATTATTACAACAAATATAATCAAACGTAATAATTATTTATTATTAGTAGTAGTAGTATTTATTATTATTATTCGTAGTATTATTTAGTACTATTACTATTATCACGACAAATATAGTTCTTGAAAACAAAATTACGTTTCAGTACGTGCTTTACATTGGCATATTGAGATTGAAAGCTCATCACAAACTGGTTTTCCACAAGTTTTGCATGATGTTCTCGTTTTTCTCCAAAGTTTCTTAGGAGCAGAAACGCACACTTGGCAAACTCCAACAACTGACTTTCTTCCAGTTGAATCACGTGCCTGAAAATCTGTGGTAGTACTGGAACTGGACGGCATCACAGGCAGAGATCCACTGTTTGAGGAATTTAGTATGCTTTCTACACCTGAGATGGTTGAAAAATGTCTCATGGCTTGAATATTTATTGACCGATCCTGAATCGATGGAAGACACAAGTTGCACGTAACCGACGCAAAAATAAACGGTGGTCATTCGTTTTATGGCTGCGCATATCAACATTCGCATTATAAATAATATAAGGACCTATAGCAGATATGTCCATAATGTTCAAAAAAGCATGCAAGTGACCATCTCTTCGTTTGACTCTAAGAGGTATATTTTCGAAGCATCTGATCCATCGTGTCAACACTAGATTTTGTTTTGTTGTAAAACGTAATAATTTCTGGCTTTTCCTTGGCCCCAGAGATACTTTTATCATGATGTAAAGTAGAAAGTAATATAACAGCTATTTTCTTCTTAGGAACATATGAACATATTGTTACATCGTCATTGAATCCGAAGAAAGGACTTTACGATTCTCATATTTGACATGATGACATTTCAGTTGGAATATATTTCTTGTTTCTATATAGAGTTCCTACGATTGTCAGACGCCATGACAACAAAAGCTAAGCCATTGAGAGTGACGTAAAAAATATCCAGGTTTCTGCCGGAGCGTTTGTATGGAGTAGCCAGCTCTTTTACGACCCGTTCACGTTGATTGACTTCACGTTGTCCTCCGGATTTTCCGGTATACAATTGACCAGAAAGCGGGTAATAATTAATGACATCGCATATTCACCACACTTTTAAACCATGTTTTCCGGGCTTATTTGGCACAAACTGGATGAAACGTGTTCTTCCATGATAGGGAAATAGCTGTTATCAGATTTTGCGATGGTTTATATATTTTTGCTAAGTTGTTGTTTAGTAAGATCCAAAGATCCCAAAGATTGCAGATTTATCATTTTCGAGTCGTGCAGCTCGTGTGTTTTGATTATCAAATCGAATGAATCGAAGGATATTACAAAACCTATTTATACTCATACTTGCTGTGTAAAGCGGATATGAAGTTGGTTTCAACATTTCTATGGTATCATCAGTGTTGGTATTATTAGCACCTGCTGTTAGTAGAATTCCAATAAAAACATCAAATTCTTTAGCTGTTAATTTCGTCCATATTAATTGTTTCTTTTCTGAATTGTCTCGATTATATTTGTCGTAAACGGTAATTGCCTTCTGATTTGTATGTCTAACGATCATATCAACCATTTCACTTGTAAATATACACTTGAATGTATCACGGATGAATAAGTTTTGTGTTGATTTGTGTGACCCACTTCTTTCACGAACAATATTAAGAGCTGGTGTTTGGTTATAAACTGGTGGATCTTTCTTCCAAATAGTTCCATCTTTGTCTTGAAACGAATTCAATGGCGTGACCAATACATTAGTAGTGTCTCTGGAAGAATCACTGTCGTTTTAGCTGTCACAGTCGAAATTGCAATTCTTCCATTTTTTCCTAGTAAAGCTGCGATTTATATAGATGTAAATAAATAAAATAATTACTAATTCATTATTAATTCACCAAAGCATACAGTAAATTGCAATACAATATAAATCGCAAAAACCGTCCGTTTCTTACATACAATTCAATGTGAAACGTACGCATAAAACGAGAGGAAAATAATGAGCCACTTCATTTTGCAGTAAAAACAGGATACATACATTCCGCAAGGACGAGGGTGTAAAGAACAGTTCCATTTAAATAGAAAGGGTGGTAGAAAGAAAGCTGATTTCAGCGTTACGTTTTCGAAATTCGATGTGAGTACCGCGGTACCCGGTCATTGGAAGTAAGGGAAGTGTTTGGTCATTGACGCTAGGGTTAAAAAAGATTAGTTATTTGTTTTCATTTGTATTTTATTACATAAAAATCTACACACCTTAAACTACTTTTCGACATATTCAACATGCGAATTAAGGCATGTGTTATATCTTGGCACTAATTGGAACATACCCGCTTCGTATAATTCGGCCGCCTGCGACCTGAACCAGTTCTGGACGGTTACCTTGATCTCATTATCACGTGAAAAGTGCTGGCTGGCAAGAGATTTCTTGAGATGAGGAAACAAATGGAAGTAGGGTGGAGCTAGGTCCGGACTATAAGGAGGATGACAGAGTTGTTCCCATCGAAATGAACCAACCAGCGTCGTCGTTACGCGTAGCGGTCGCGCGTTATCATGCACGAACACAATACCAGAAGTCAGTAGTCCAAGCCATTTGTTCTGTTTCGCGCGACGTAACTTCTTTAATGTGTCACAGTAAGCTGTTGTGCTTCGTTCCATCCAGTCTACTAGCAAAATTCCTTGCCAGTCCCAAAAGACGGTGCACATGATATTTCTTGGTGAGACGATAAATTTCACAAGGTCGAACATTTACCGCATTCAAAAACTTGATAACGGCTCTTATTTCACAGCTG
Organism: Dolomedes plantarius; assembly: GCA_907164885.2. Taxonomy (NCBI): domain Eukaryota; kingdom Metazoa; phylum Arthropoda; class Arachnida; order Araneae; family Dolomedidae; genus Dolomedes; species Dolomedes plantarius. The sequence continues at coordinate 7,209,609 of OU015490.1, read as the reverse complement.
GCGGGCCGATCGATTGTTTTAAACATGATTTCCAACAAACAATGACTTCAAAAGTTACCGTAATCAAACAAAATGGCTAGACTAATTCATTCTCGAGTTGCAGTATGTAACTAAGCATGCGCGACCTTCGTGCTGTCAGATGCGCGGGAGATATGCGCAAACGGCACTTACTTTCTGGATGAGCTAAGTATCATGTGCTAGTATGTTGCGGCTCGAGTAGCGTAGCTAACATATTTATGCGGCCCGAAAAAAGATTGAATATGGCTGGTTTAGTCGATTAGAAAAAGTTGCAATCTCTGGTTCGGTTTTTAACATCTTTGGATTCATCAGCCATGCTCAACAATCAACCAGTTTCGCTGTTTATTTTCAATCAAAATTAATATGAAGAATGCGAGACATCAAATTTGTATCAGGAAAGTAATACTGCAAGAATTTATAGGTCGTAATCAGTAAATTTTTTTCCCACATAGCTCAGAACCCTGCACATTTTTTTTAGAAAAAAAACCTCAATTGTAGCCATGACATTTTTTTTTTTAATACATTTTAAAGACTATCAAAGTTTCAGTTTTATGAATTTTTTTTGCTCCTAAATGGTTTTCCTAGCCCATCTATTTTATGAGTCTGAGAGAACTGTCTAAAAGTTTCCTTAAAAATTTTCAAATGCACACCTAGAAACTATGCTAGATTGACAAAAAAAATATTTCTCGAGCTTTCATCTTAGTGAAGATTGATAAAACTTCATAAACATTATTTAAAAGTAGAATATATCATATTAAATGTAACATTTGCTTCATGAATACTATTTTTTCTGTTCAACTTTAAAAATAATTACAGGCGTTACCCTATTGCATCTGCTCGTTTACCTTATTTAATTAACAAAGTAAACTCCCAGACGCAACTATTACTCACCTACAGATAATAGTTAAAATGCCCTCCTTAAAGAAACTTTTTTCCATTAATTCTCTGTTCCAAGACTATTACTTTGCAAAACCCCAGGGGTCAGCAGACCATAGTTTTCAAACCTATGTTCTTTCCATAATATTTTCCATCATATATTTGTTAAGAGTAATCATATAACCATTAATTCAATTGTAGGAGATTTTGTCACGAAGTATTCATGAGTGATGAACAATTAGAACCAACATCAATAAATCAACTATTAAGAGGTTTAGTTTGAAATAATTTAATTAAATATTTCAATTCACAAGTGTAATTAATTATCCAAGTAACGTATTTCACTTTTCCTTGTTATTACATAAACTGACTTGTCTGAGCTCCCTAAACAACAAATTTCTTTTGATGGCATTATTTTTCTTTGTTTCACCGTCTTTTCAAATATAGTTAAAGACTTTTTTTGTGTTTTTTTCTCAGCATAAAACCGTATTATTCATGACCATTTAACTGAAATTATAATAAGTAAACAAAAGTCATCCTAAAGATGACTGCGGTAAAATTGGAAATTAATTTATTATCTTCCGTCCAAATGACAAATGATCATTAAAAACTATTTTTTTCTTAGACAGAGCTACTTGTCATGAGGCATTCGCCTTTTGTTATTCCACAGCGAAGTCTTGCTGGCTACTTTATTATTGAAGAACCATATATGTAGGCAATATTGCTGAACTACACTGGTGTAAGAAATTAAGAGAATTCGCACACTTGGTCGATTATCTCTAGAACTACTGTACCGATTTTAATTAAATTTTATATGTACATACATCGATACAATACAAAACAAATAACCATCCAATAATTGTAATACACATGCATGATCGTGCGTAACACTCGTTGGAGTCGGAAGGTATGAAACAGCGGTTGCAGAATAAGCAAAAAATGGGTTAATAGATGGCGTTATTTTGCAGCAATCGGTTAATTTCAAATTGTAACAGTAAAAATGAGTAACCACCAACGTTTAGATGATGGAATGAGGTGGCGAACTGTGGGGAGGCTAGAAGCAGGCCAATCTCAAGTTTAAATTTATAGAGAGTTCAATTTAACGCCCAGCGTCGTGTGTAACTTATGGAAAAAGTTCCAGGATGACGGATCCATCGAAAGAAAGCCTGGGCAAGGTCCTACAAGAGCCACGACGGCCAGAGAAAATAGCCATTTGTCGATTATAGCGAGGCGTAACAGGAGTACTACAGCTTCTCAGCTCTCTCGTGACTTGTATGCAGCCACAGAAACTCGTGTATCAAGGGTGACTGTTTCCAAAAGACTTCATGAGAGAGGGTTGTTTGCAAGAAGACCTGCTGTTTGCGACCCGCTCACTTCTACGAACAGGAGAATCCGTTTATGATGGTGCAGAGAGCATAGAGATTGCAGTATGGATCAATGGGCGACCGTTCTCTTCACTGATGAGTCCCGGTTCAGCCTAAACACCGATTCTCGCCGTACGTTCATATGGATAGAACCAGGAACCCGCTGCATACCCTCCAATGTCCGCGAAATCGAACATTATGGCTGAGGAGGTTTAATGGTCTGGGCAGGCATAATGTTGGATGGCCGCACACCTCTCCATGTCTTTGAAAGGGGCACTGTGACTGGTGTGAGGTATAGGGATGTGGTCTTGAAGCCCTATGTTCGCCTTTCCATGGGTGCAGTTGGCCCTGGGCTCATTTCAAGGGACGATAACGCGAGGCCACATTGAGCTCCTCTGGTCGACGAATTTCTAGAGAGTGAGGATATTCGCCGGATTTATTGGCCAGCTAGATCTCCAGACCTTAACCCTATAAAGCATGTTTAGGACGCTCTGAGGAGGGCAATTGCAACTCGCAACCCCCCTCCGAGAACCATCCAGGGAATGAAAACAGCGTTGCTTAACGAGTGGGGCCAATTGCCACAGGAAATGATAAACTACCATATTTTAAGTATGAAATCACGCTGCGAGACCTGTATAACTGTAAGAGGGGACCATACCCCTATTAACCCATCAATTAACCCATTTTTTTTATTTATTCTGCAACCGCTGTTTCATACCTTCTGACTCCAACGAGTGTTACGCACGATCATGCGTGTGTATTTCAATTATTGAATGGTTATTTGTTTTGTATTGTATCAATGTATGTACATATCAAATTGTATTAAAATCCGTACAGTAGTTATAGAGATAATCGACCAAGTCTGCGAATTCTCTTAATTTCTTACATCAGTGTATGGGGTGACAACACGGTAACTACCAAGCCTGATTCGGGAGTTAAACCCAAACCTTCTGCGTGGAAGGTTTCGATGCTAACTACTACAACATGTGGCATTGTGAAGAAATTCTATTTAAACTAAAACGTAAAGTAAAACACTAACTTGGTACAGGAATGAAGGAACATAAAGTTCACATAGTGTCTTGGTCCATAGACTTAAACGACAATAATTAATTTAATTGTTGTCACTATACACGTGCTCAGTCAAGTAAAAATATATAAAAATAGGCCCTCATCATATAAAATTAAATTTAAAAAGAAAAGAAAAATTTTTAATAAAAGGAAAAAAAATTAAACAATGGAAGGTATTCTAGAAAAATTTTCATCACCGGGAATCGCACTCGAGACGACAAATCTGGATTGAACGTGTTACCGACTGCGATATGAAACTAAGCTAATGTATTGTATCAAGATATATATGATAATTTTATTCTAAGAATATTTTTCTGGTGGTCACTGCAAAGCTAAATGCATAATCGCGTGGCATATAACTGTTTAAAAAGAGAAATTTTGGCCTAATATATTCGTGCGATGTATTTTTATCAACATTTTACAAGATGGGTCTTGTTGCTTGAATTCCTCTAATTGCATATACTTGTCTAGCTGCTTGTAGACACAAGACACCAAATGACGTTTCTCGATCTGACGCTTGTAATCAGTTTTTTTCCTGCGGTTAATCGGCACTTTATCGTTAAGTAACAAAGGGCTGTCTATCGTTTCCTACAAATATATTTACCAACATTCAGCAACGGTTGGGCCATTAACGACATTTAGTGGTCATGTAATGGCATACAAACAAGCGGCAAGATATTGAAATCTGCAAGTACTCTAATTGTTTTTTTTAAAGTGATCTGTCACGTCTGGTAGGAGACATTATATCTGTCAGATACATGATAATTATTATCCAGGAATTGTTTCCTAATGCTCATTTGAAGTCAAATGTATGTTTGCAAACCTCTCGGCTGGCAAGTAGTATCTCCTTTGGATACTTTGCTTTATGCAATATGATTTTAGTCAATATTTTGCTCTCGACGGTAACCACAACACCATGTGTGCGGCTCCTTAAAAAAACCATAGATAACTCTTCACTAAACATTTCTACGCTGATTTCACCATTTCCAATTTTTAGTTTGAAGAAATTTGTATTTACTAAGGTAATTTTATATAACATAAATCGGTATTCAAATAACATTGAAACCTCCACTATCTAAAGATTGAAACTGTTTTAGATGACGGAATAATCCATTTTAAAGTATTCAATATCTGGAAGTAGGTAATGAAAATGTTCATCACAGACACTCTGAAGGTTAAATGCATTTTACCATATGGCCTGATTTTAATGACATTCTCTATGAGTCATGAGAAGAACATTAATATACACTAGCATACAGTATTCATAATACTTTATGCTATATATGTATATATGTATATATGTATGTATATATCTATATAAGTTATCATATATCTATATATGTATATATATATATATATATATATATATATATATATATACATATAGATAGATATATATATACACAGATAGAGAGAGAGAGGGAGAGAGGAGTTTTTTTTTTTAAATTCGGTATTGATATTTCAATCTCACTTTCATTTCAAAACTATTCCTAGCAAAAGTTAGCATAAAAGCACTAGCATAAAGTATTCTATATCTGGAAGTAGGTAATGAAAATGTTCATCACAGACACTCTGAAGGTTAAATACATTTTACCATATGGCCTGATTTTAGTGACATTCTCTATGAGTCATGAGAAGAACAGATTGTCTGAAGACAGATGTTGGGGACAATATGCGTTGCAAAATCAGGAAGTACGTATGGAAAAATTCGTTGCTTTAAGATATATTTTGATCATGGCTTGACACCAGTGAAAACATTATTCAGGCTTAAGCAGGTCTGTAAACTAAGAACTATAGAAGATCGTCTATCCACAGTTGAGAAGAATTTAAGAGATGATACTTTGGTTCTTGTTTCCGTAAAAAACACTGAACCATATATTCGATGTTAATATAAAAGGCTAAAGAAGCCTAAAAAGGAATGATATCAATTTAATTCCTTTCAAATCCTCAAGAACTAAGACAAAATTTAATGCCCTAGTCATCATGAAGTTTTAGAATAAGGTATCTAGAAAGAAAGAAAAAAATAAATACAAACCGTATTAAATGGTCTCCACACTATCCAATGAGAATACGTGTGGTTTGCTGAACGGCAGAATCTAACCTATAGTTTAGTTTCCCTCACCGGGACGTCCTTAGAGTATGATTTATTCACTTAAATAGTACCGTCTTTTAATAAATGCAGTATTATTCGGTCGTTTAATTTTTAAATACGGATAAAGAAAAATTTATTGATATTAATTAAATCTTGTGTCACATAAAGGTAATTTTGGAAAGACAGGCGTAGTCCATAGAGAACCCATATTTTACCTATAATTAATTAACTAAGCACGTGAATCTTCTGTATGTGATAAAATACGGATCGGGTTTATACAAAATGAATTTATGTATCAGATCATTTGTTTCTTGGTTGATTCCATATTTCTAATTACCCTAATACATATTTGTACTCATTACATATGACAATCTGAGCAGAAGGAATTAGCAGCAGTTGGAAAAGAATACCTAAGGTCACCACTACAAATATATATATATATATATATATATATATATATATATATTTATATATAAAATTTATATTATTTAATTTTATATTTATATATATATATATATATAAAAGTTGTGATTTAGAACGTCAATAACAAAAATACAAAGCAAAATAGAGAAAGTTTTTTATACCTGAGAAAAATAAAAAAAATATTTATTTATTATTAGTAATTATTATTAATTTTATTTATTTATTAATTTATTTATTTATACCCCCGGGATGTTGTTTCTGCCGCACCCTGTATATATATATATATATATATATATATATATACAGAGATAGAGAGAGACAGAGAGAGAGAGAGAGAGACGAGTTTTTTAAAAATTCGGTATAGGTATTTCAATCTCACTTTCAAATTAAACCTCTTTTAACTTATACGTACATTTAGAAAATTTGTCACCATATCTATGTATCTGTTTTAATTTTTAATAAATAACATACCACTTTATTTTTCTATCAAATAATGCACAGTCGTGATCAATCCCTCTTCTTTCGGTCGTTTGTTGTATTTTGTTTCGTCAGAAATGCTTGTCATGTTTCGTTTGTAGAGTGCAAAGGCATAAGAAAGGGTGATTGCACCTGAAAATAGAAAAAAAAGGAAAAGAAAAAAATCTCGGAAGGAAAGTTTTATACACGTCAGATTCAATGTTTTGTGGTTTGTAGTCCCTTGTCACTGACTTGTTGTTCGGAAAAAAAAGAAGTAATAAGTGAGCTTGGAAAAGAAAAACGAAATGGAGGAAAAATCTCTTTGCAGGGCAAGAATAAAGAAATCTCAAGTATTTTTCTACCGAGTGTGAAGAACGAAAAAGTGATATCAACTGGGAGAAAAGAAAGTTTGCGTATAAGCAAAGTTTTTTGAACACACACTTACATGAAAATAGCTTCACGAGGCAAGAAACAAATTTTATAACAAGTATTGAATTTTGTTTTTATATGTGGCAAAGCACTAGAAAAGCTTCAAAAATTTTTTCTCAAAAATTATCTCTTTATCCGGGATATCATGTTTATTAGCGAAAAATTTAAGATTTTTTTTAATTACATGTAAATGAGAGAACTATTATAACTTTTAAATAAAGAAATTTAGAAGCAGTTGATTCCATTACTTCGTCACAAATAAGAGTCTTCTGTTTTTATTTTTAGTCAGTTTTCTTTTTTTTTTTTTACTTTGAAGGATTTTAACTTTTTATCTTTTATATCTGGTATAAAATTAAAATATCCTGACATGGAAATTATAAAGGCAAGAATTTTATATCTTTTATTTTTAGAATCTTTGAAAGGGATGCCAAACCAAAACGCAATGTTTTAAAAATTTCAACCGTAAAAATTAAAATTTAGCAACTAATTTCGATCCTAACATTACAGTTTTCTTCAGACAGAGTAAAACTACCTTAAGTGTCGCTCTCGATATGAACAACGCACAACATTTGAGCCAGATTGGAACCCGATCTGAAGAAAAACCTTTTTACTTCGACACTTTTGCTAATTTAAATTTTTCTGAGATTTTTATCGGATTTTGGATGTAACTCTATATTAGTCAAACATGATAGAAAAAGGTATTTTGTGTTTATAATTTCAAAATCGTTTTGTTACTAGATAATGTTTTAACGAAAATATTGATTTTCCCCCTTTTTATTCATTTCAGCCAGTAATATCAGTAATTCAGCCAGGTGGTTATCAAAATAATGGAAACACCAAGGAATAACATGAAATCCTTTATTAGTATGGAGTAGGAACATTATTGGCATGTAATACAGCCTTAATTCGCCTCAAAACAGATTTGTACAAGTCTCAAAGCAGATTTGGTTAAGGGAGTATTCTACCACTCGTCATGAAGAATTCGTAAAAGTTAATGTAGAGGTGGTGTTGGTGTATATCGATACTTGACTCTATTCTCTAAAACAAACGGCAGTTATTCGATGATGTTGAAGTCGGGGGACTGTGGGGTTTAGGTAACATGTTTGCGTCTGTTTTCATGTTCCTCAAGCTACAATTTGACAGGACTGGCTGTATGGACAGGAGCTTTATCATCCTGGGAAACACCCTCTCCAGCGGCAAACATTGTTTGCATCATAGTATGAACCTGGTTAGCAAAAGGTTCGACATAGTCCATCCTAGTATATCTCTCTTTTAAACAATAGGACTTATAGAGAATCTATGCTCACTTCTACCCAGACTTGGGTGTATATAATTTGAAGTAGCACTCTATTTGAATTATATACAAACACAGTTTATACATGAAATAATGTTTATTGAATTCGCTGCACATATAATTGGCTTTTACAGCAATAAGCATGCGTACTACTTGTACGGAATGTAAATACAGCTTTTAAGGACAATATATTTTTATACTCACGAACAGTAAGTCAAACCAGCAGTACTGCCACGTAAACTTCTGGCCCGTAAAGCACTAGCGCAGGATAACACCTTTTCAACCTTAACAACAACTCCCTTTTTTCATTAATGACGCTGCGTGGTATTTATACTAAGCGCGTATGCCAAAATTAGCATATCTGAAGCAGCTTCTTTAATTCACTCAAAAGTTCGATTCTTGTGAATCGAATCTTGTGTATACCTTACAGACTTGCTGAAAACCATGAGAGAGCAGCCCAAATCATGTTAGATCCGTCTCACTGAATGATAGTTTGCATGAGACAATCAGGATCATACAATTGTTTGAGTGTTTTCCGGTAGTGAACACGTCCTTTTGTGGGGAACAATGGGACCGGTTATTAGTCTGACCACACGACAATCTTTCTCATATCACTCGACTAGGATTTGTGCTCGTGGTACCATCTTGGACGTCGTTTTGCATTCACGTTTATTACAAGTGGCTTGGGAATTGTTACTCATCCGTAAATATTTGGTTTGTGAAGTTCCCTCTTACCTATAACGGCTGATACGGGAGCCTGTAGATGCAGATCGAGCTCTATGGTAAATTTGGTTGCAGTTGTTTTATTTTTACAAGTCAGAATCCGATTCAATACTCATCCGTCTCTTTCACTCAGCTCTCTCTTTCTTCCACTATTCTGTTTCGCAGACGATGTTTATCTGTGTATTGTGCATGCTGTCATGACATTCGATACCATATTTCTAGAAACACCCAAATCAAAAGTGGTAAAGAGATATTCCCAATAGGAGATATTCCCATTTGAAACGCTCCAGCAATTTGCCCTCACTGCAAGGTTTAACATCTTACACTATCCCCCCAAAACCCCGATGTCCATAGCTTCATTACTGCTACATGACGGTAGAATAATATATAAACTTCATTCTATAGAAAATACCGGGGGCCATACTTGTATTTTAAGGAATACGAAGCACTTTCCTGAACACCACTAATATTTATAGGTGTTTCCATTATTTTGATAACCACCTGTATATTATCACTAAACTTCTGAGAACTCCAACCTTAAAGGGAAGTCAAATCGTTCTTCAATGGGTGTCTGGCCATTGTGTTCTTTGGGGTAATGAACAAGCGGACTTACTTGCAAAAAGAGGGGCCAAATATAAATATAGCTAATTTCTGCTGGAAGATTAATATGTTTCTGAAAAATGTATTTATATATAATTTCTTGCAGGATATTCAGACTCGTACAGCTTTAAAAAGTTGGAGGAGGGTAAGCCCTTCTTTTATACCTGATAAACCAAGACGTGATGCAGTTGCGGCCTTCCGTCTGTCTACCGGACACGCCGCCCATCTGCATCGCATAGGCATTTCAACCGAGCCTTTTTACCTACTATGCGATTCAACAAAAGTAATGGAAAGGGACAACCTGCTCCAATGTGGAGTTCTTGGAGGATCTACAGCGGTGTCGAGATATTGGGAAACAAGAACGCACCTGGAGCAATGACCTCGGTCTTCTGTTTCCATTTCATCGCTCCTTTGTATTCTCTTTTGCCTTGCCGTTGGAAATAAAATAATTACAAGATAAAAATAACTTTTTATATACCTTGTTTTTAGATTTTCTGTTGAATCATATAAACTTGACAATTCTATGTATTTATAAATACTTTTAAAATACATTTTTGTTGAATTATCCCATCAACTTCAAAGAAATGGAAGTTAATTGGAAGTTAATTTCCGTTTAAATGTTCGTTCCCGTTCCGGTCGATAGATGGCTGCGCCAGTCTGCAAAACAAAATTGACTGAAATTAACTTTAAGTTAATTCGATTCTGCTTAAAGATGGCTAAAAGTATAAAAAATGCATTGTCATCGTGTTCTGAGCTATTCTAAAAGTTTCAAATGTCTAGCTAGTCGGGAAGTTAGCTAAAAATCGATTGCAAGATTTGTACTAGACAAACACAAACATACACAGAAACAAACAAGAAAGCGAGTTAATAAAAACATGGAAAAAATATATATTATCACTAAAAGTGTGTTTGCATAAATGTTATATATGTTCATATGTTTTGCCTAAGGTTTATTAACATATTAATTAAATAAACAAAATATACGCAATCCCTTTTACTTCCTCGTGTTTAGACAAGTTTTAAAGGAATTTTACACTTTGTGAAGTATTTTATTACCTATTAAATTACTATTTGGTGTTTATTTAAAGCTCCAAAGCAACCATTTATGTTGTCACTAATTTAGGCCGATACTGATCATTCTTTCATTCATGAAGCGTAGGCTCGTGAAGGTTAATTCCTGAAAGTATTTAGCGAATACGTAAATATTGAAGTTACTTTGTAACATTGAGAGTTAATGTAGGATTTCTTTCAGAAAATGCAAATCGTGATCATCTGGAAAAGATTCAGAGGAAATTATTATTTTTGAAATTTCTGTCCACATGAAACTCTATTCAGAAAATAATCACGAGTTCAATAAAAAATATTTAAACATTTTAAAATTGTGTTTTGAAGAATTTTAAATTCAAAATTCAAAGGAAGTCTCGTTTCTCTAACCTCTTTCGAACCAAGTCACTGTAGTTGGATGAGTTTTTAGAATTTATTGTGGATAGGAACCGTCTCAAAATTATTTCCAGGCTATAAAATAAGTACTCAAAAACTTTGAATTATTTAGAGTGAATAAATTTTTATGAGAGCTAAAAGAATAAATGTTTTATAAGTATTACCATAAATTTTTCATAAAAGGAAAAATCAAGAAGATATTTTGCTGTTAGGAGCACAATTAAGAATTACTATTCTAAATTAAGAGTACTGAATACAGTTATTGAACTAGAACTGAACAACTGTCGTAGACATTTTGATACCATCTGTTTCACTTTCTAAGCGCTTGAGACGGATATTTCAGTCACCGATTCTCCGCTTAATGTCATTTCAAGTGACTTATACCATGTTGTGCTTTCAGAAACTTCTGAGACGGTGCAGTTTTGACACTTTTGAATACTAAAATAGAGCTTGGAATATTACCGCACGAAAATTTTTCAAGGTCAGTGTAGGTGATAGTAAAATCCGCCTCACTTATTTAGAGGATTAAAAAGGGTTTAGAATCCGAAAAATTGCAATCCGAAACAAATAGGGTGAAAGAACAGATATGGCAGTAACATACGCACAAACCGGTTAACATAAAATTAAAGGTAACGGATTATGTAACTACTTTGCAGTTTACATGTTCGTCAATGTGGGGCAATTGTCAATGACTTTATCTTCGAGAATTGTTGATTACTTGCATAGCGGGCACTGTATACGTCAACCAACACCTCCACCTAGTAGTGCCTCACTTTTGACCATGCAACCTCAACTGACGATATCTGGAGTGATAGTACTTTCTCCCACCCACTGACCTTATAGAAGGATTTTTCAATCTACGAATTTAACGTGCCTCTATCCGTCCTAGACACGAATGTATTTAATAGCATTCGTCGGGATTCGAACCGAGCATTCCTGGTCATAGGTCCAATGCGCTATTCTATATACTATAGTAGGCTACCTCGGGCCACTTGTGCAATGTTATATATATATATATATATATATATATATATATATATATATATATATATATATATATATATATATATATAAAGCACTTCATAGCAATAGAGCTACTCTATTTCAGGGTCCGAAGCCTTTAAATGGAAAACGGGAATAATGATTTCATTAAAATATTACACTCTTCAAAGTACATAAATGGAAAAACAAACACATTCAATATACTAATTCTTTAGAAATGTTTAAAAGAGCTTTAGAAATACATTTTGTTTTATAAACCTAATAATTATTTTGTTACCGAAGAAGAGTAGCTTATTATTTTTTTAATCTTAACTCTCGGAATAAAGCTCAAATAATTGACTTGGAAGGTTGAACTTCTTTTTAAGCCCACATGTGTTATCGATAAAAAGGAGAAAAAAAGAAAAAAAACCTTGACTGTCTGATGATATTATCGAAAATTTGTACAAGATGAATGACTCCACTTCTTTTCTTACGGTTTAAAAATTTTCCGTCATGCCGGATTCGACGTTTAGGTTATATTTCGCTTTTTGCGTGAATTAAGATGAACTGAGATGGAAGTAATTCAATCTGCTCAAATACTCTTTGTTATTTCATTTCTATTGTTACTCGGTTTAATCTTGTCTATCATCATTCTCAGGATAAAATTAAAACACAAATGAAGTACAGAAAAAATTTTGAGAGTCAGTTTACATTAGGACTAATGTAAATTAAATTAATTCGTTCCTCAACACCAGAAATTTCTCATTTTACCGAGGAATTTATAAATGGATGGGGTTTTTTTTTCAATACAAAGTAAGCCAGACATAATTTAAATCAATGATTAGATAAAATAAAATTTATCTTCACTCAACCTGTAGTGAGTGAAGCACGTCAAGCAGTTGATAAGCAGTTGATAAGACCCTAATGAAGCAGTGGCGAAGTAGAGGATGAGAGGGGTTGTTGCTTAGAAGGTTAGTATCCTTCCAATAAAACTTCAGGCACATGCAAAGGGATTATTTCCCTTTTCTGTCTCTTAGCACCACCGATTCCTATTTTAGATTCAGGTTTAGGGAGTTTCAGAAGGCGCACAGTGGAGTATTTGTAGCAATACCCTGGCCAAAAATATGTTTCATGTGTTTTAAAGTTAAAACCATTGTTTTTGACTTTTAACTTACTTTGTAATAGTAAATACTCCCTTTTTTGCAAAAGAATTAAATTTTTTTAAAGTTTAAAAAATTAAAATTCTTAAATTTTAAAATTTTAAAATTAATTTTTTTTAAAAATAAAATTAGCTTTATAAATCAATCTTTATGATTGATATATATATATATATATATATATATATATATATATATATATATATATATATATATTTATACACTCTTAATAGTTACCAAAGTTTAGTAACTATAGGGATCTTAGCTCCCTAGTGACTTCAGAAGCTTAACTTTTTCAATCTGAATCTCCTGAAGTCTGACCTTCGTCATCTTCTTCAAATTCATCTTCTTCATCACTCTTATTTCTTAAAACTTATTTTTTTTGTCTCAAAGGCTTAAGAAGAAATAAAGTTTTATATGTCAACAAAATTTATACAGATTACATCTATAGTTTTAAGTCATTTTCAAATCATACCCGTCAAGAAATTATCATGAAAATAAAAAATGGTTCTTTATAAAAAAAAAAATTCTATATTAAAATGGCATCTGTTTGCGGAACATTTTTTCTTTGAAATAGACTCACAGTACTATAACCATGACGATTGCAATTGAAATTAGGTCTGACAAGCCCCGACACACCTTCATAAAGCTTTAAGAAACTTAAATTGCAGCTAAATTGATTAAAAAAAAATGTTTCAAGTTTAAAATTTTTTAATATGTTAATAATAAAACTGAGTAAATTATTATATATTTTAAAACAAAGCTCTTATTTTTTTAACACGTAAATCTGATTTAATTTCAAAACCTTAATTCTTAATGCCACAAAAAATATAGATTTAAACTAACAACAAAGCTGGAACGCAATCAAATGACACGTCCATTCGCAAAGAAATCTGTTCTTCAACTGAGGCTAGAAACTGCTGAATGTTACTTATGCTGCTGGAAATGATGTGATCCACTCAGTTTGTTAGAAATGATAAAATGCACTTTTTACAATCATTCCGCAATTTTTTATTTTTACACTTTTGGCCAGGTTTTTGGGTCAAATACTCCACTCTGAGGCGGTGGCATCGTCTTCTCTCCTACATATTTTTGCAAGTGAGGCGTGTACAGAGCAAATGACGAGTAGTACCGAGGCATCTTTTATGCGTCTAAATGCGTCGAATTCCGAGCAAGCGCTGAGTACCGAAGCAGTTTTTACGCTTCGGAATGCGAAGAATACCGAAGCAGACGACTACCGAGGTATGACTGTATTGGCAAAATTATTTTTTTTCTTCACAGCTCCCTACAGACACTGGCGGCCTCTACCACGCGCTGCCTGCAGCGTCTTCTATCTGCGACTAATCGTTTCCAATTTTTAACTTTAAAAGTATTTTAAGTCTTTTTCAACGTCATTTAACCATCTAGTCGGTGGTCTACTTCTAGCTCGGAATCCCTCAACTTTTTTAAATGGCAAGATCTTAGTGGGATTATCTTACGAGATTCTCCAAACATGGCCAAGCCATCTTAACCCGCGGGCTCTCGCACCGGATATCTCATACCCTAGTTCATTTCTGCTATTTAATTATTAATTAATATTGTTTATATGCAAACCTTACGTAACTGAAGAACATAAAATAATAAATTAAAGATTTTTAGAGAATTTTAATAATACTTACATTTTTATAGACAATTTTTACAAACTACATACTGATGTTCAACACAGAGATATTTTTCTCATTTTTGGCACATAAACTTTGTTTTTCTGTCCTTATTACTTGGGGAATTTTAACATCGTTTATATTTTGCTTTGAGTTTTTTTGCAGGTGATGCACTATTAGCGATTTCCAGCTCCATTGAAGTGCTTGAATAAGTTGTTTTTGTTTCAGGCACCACAATTTTTAGCATGTTGCTATCGAAAAGAACATTCCATGTATCTGCGGGAGAAGCGACATCTCTTGAATATTGTGTATTAACCTGGAAGCTTGCTAATTACGTTCCTTGAAGACTTCCTTACATTTTGCCGATATTTATTCTTCAGCCATTTTGTAATTTTATCTTTACCAGTATAAAATTCGGCTGTTGACAATGAACTTTTATCTTCGGTTTCTATCTCAATTTCAGTAGAAGAACAGTGATTGCTACAGTATTCTCCATCCTCAGAGGCATCATTATTTTCGGATAAAGGTTCATCATCACTAGAAACAGTCTCTAAAAGGTGTCGCAAATTGTTTCATTTCCTCGTCGTAATTCAAACAGCGCCATGATACACTAAATTGACAGAAAAAAGAAAAGATCTGACTGACAAAGGGACTTGCACGGGTATGACATCCCCCCCCCCCAAAAAAAAAAAAAAAAAAAAAAAAAAAACTCAAAATCTATGTTTAGAGCAGAAGTAATTTTTACCCCGCTGAAAGAATGTGACCTTGAAAACAGCTTCACGAAATTTCGGCCTAATCTGATAAGAAGAAGATAACAAAAACATTGATTAAAAATGGATTGGTCATGTCATACCGGTGCGAGTTCTCGGGGGTTAATCTATTACTACGGATGACTTGTGTTATATGTGATTGCCCATAAAGCCTATACAGTTCAAAATTATACCTGGTTCTCCAATGTCCCCCTTCCTGCACTGGGACAAATATAGCTCTGAGGATTTTTCATGTCCAGTGAGCGCTACGTGTATTGGTAAAATTAGTTCATATTAATAAAATTTTCTTGTTGTAGGTAAGAACTGCAGTTCTTCATATCTCCCAAAAAACAATTTTCTTCAAAATAACGTACAAAGGTTCAAGAATTAAGTGATTCATAAAATCACATTTCATCTAATGAAATTTTATTATTAAAAAAATATAACACTTCATATCGATACAACAATAGCATTTTGATCTTGAACAATTTGATTTGCCAGAAAATTTTACGAAAACATAAAATATGTACTTTACAGTTTGAAATTAACAGGGAAATGCTCTAAAAACCATTCTTAAATTTCAATATTTACTTCCATTCTTAATGGTGGTATTCTACTTTCAGGATGGACGATCACATTTATAAATTTGTAAGCTGACGCAATGCACACGTCAGGTGAATGAATTCCAATAAGGATGTTGAGCAACAATATGCTTTATACTTTATGTATCAGCAAATATATGTATTAATGTACAACTTCATAAGTAAATTATGTTGTCGATAAAGCATTCGCATTGCAGAAGAAAAGTTTTTTAATAAGAAAGGAGAGTCTTGATGTGACCACGAGAACCTTGATATTATTTTTAATTAAAACTATATAAGCAAGGTATAATTCATGGATTGAAATGCATCTCTTTGCATAAAATTTCATTAATAACTTTTTTCGATTTTATGTTCTTAATAAATTTTATAATAAAAAACTGTGCATTTCGTATCAGTTTGGAATTCATTCTCTTTCGTAGAAATAAGAATCATGAACTAAAACGATAGTAAAAAAAATTACATTTAATAATGTTATCGTGACAAGCTAGTAGTATTTGGACTACTACAACCGGAACTTCTTACATTAAGACTTAAAACTTTTCACTCTCTCAAAGGGTCGAGAGAAGAGTGTTTACTCTACCCTGTGACACTGTCTCAATTACTACACGGAATTAGTATTTCTATAAGTATGTGATGCCCCGTTCCTACCCCACAACATGTCATCTATCGGCGAACTGTTGATCTGGGCGGTCTCATAAACTCTAGGATAAGAGGCCATAAAGTTCTTGTAATGTGCGGTTCTGACGTTATAGAACGTATAAATCCCAGAGTGGTTCGAGGGCTTTTGACATTTTTGACATTATAGTGACATGAAGAATCCCATAAACTTCGAACACTTACCAGCACTCCAAACGCCGGAGAAATCCCTTTGAATTTGCCGACAGTATAAAAGAAGACCCCAATAGTCCACGCAGAAGAGATCTGTTTTTGAGTGCCAGAGAGACGGAGCTCTCTGGTAAGATAGGCCGATCGGCCGCGCTGTCGTTTAACCCGAATCCATCCTGACTATCTACCTGTATATATTCTAACTAGCTGTACATACTTGCATTAACAGATATAGCTGTAGTATGTTTAACGTATCGTAGTAAAGTAATTGAAGCGAAAGGCTTGTCGTATTATTGACTACTGTACAACCCATTTCCATAACAGATGGTGGTCTTTCTCTCCAAGGAGTTTTTTGTTAGCTGGTATTTGATCTTTTCCTAGAATTTTTTTTCAATTTTTAAGTTGTATTGTAATTAAATAATCTTTCCAATATTAGACATTTTTCAACGGACCATAAACGGCCAGTGGGAAATCTATTAAAGTCTTTTCCCCAGATATTTCCCCCTTGATTTCCCATTACATAAATCTCCATAATCAAACAAGTAATATATAAAAAAAAAATTTAAAGTCAATTCCTACTTAGGTCAAAGAAAAATTTGAGTGTGAACAGTAGTGAATAGTAGGAATTGAAAAAAAGGATTGCCTGCCAGAACCTTGCCTACTGTGCGAGATTAGGAGGGGGGAAGAGAGAGAAAAAGTTTGTCAGGTTGGGGATTCGATCTCGCAACATACAGGACGGGAGAAGCCCGCGATACCGCAGTGCTACCGTTTACACAGTAACAAGAGGGAAATTACTATTCAAGGGCAAGATACGCTCTAGGTCTAAAACTAAAATTGATTAATTAAATTTAATTAATGAATTAATATTTGAAAAAACTGTATTAACATCAAGGGTCATCCACTACAAGTTTAAAAAAATGTATTTGAACTTGAGTGGATGAATAAAAAGTAATTTTATTAACGATTGAAAATTTGTACCAGATATATATGGTCTAAAACTAAAATTGATTAATTAAATTTAATTAATGAATTAATATTTGAAAAAACTGTATTAACATCAAGTGTCATCCACTACAAGTTTAAAAAAATGTATTTGGACTTGAGTGGATGAATAAAAAGTACTTTTATTAACGATTGAAAATTTGAACAAGATATATATACAGAGAGTGTGAACTAATAGTAGGAATTGAAAAAGTTAGCAGCAGACACCAAGAAGTCTTATTTTTAGCAAATGCTGGTGTTTAATCTTTTTCTTGTACATGGAATTTAGACATTATCAGGTAAAATGTATCGCAAGTTTTTGATATGAACAATAAGTAAAGTGTAAAAAAGAGATGCTGAAAATTGTATAATTCCAGCTTCAGGTCACATCCTAGAAATTCCCTTTATGATAAGTAATAACATTGATAATGAAGTCATTTTGTGTTACTAAGTTTATGGCTTAAAATAATGTATCCAACAAGTCTTTTGTTAATTCCTAATCCCTTATTTAGCAAGACAGTCTAATTTATTTTCATCTAAAAGTTATTAATACCTACTATTCCATTAAACCCCATTAAATATAAAAATAAACAAAATAATTAATGGAAAATGTCATTATTCCCTTCTCTTTATATTATTCCGCATAATTACATTATCTAAGCTCTTTTGGGTATTGAAGTTTAGTTCATATACAATTTTACTAACTTTTCAAGTAATTTATGGTATTTAACTCTCATGTATAAATGATTTATATCCTTGACTATCATTTAGCTGAGTAAACTATATTTATGGTAATCAGAGGTTTATTCTAGGTTTAATGCTTATATAGTTACATTTTAAAAGGTAAATTTTAAAACACGTTCAAGCTTTTTTCGATACTACATAAGGATAAGGACTTTATACATACTACTAGGACTCTTTGTTTCATACTGAGATCGTTTTGTTAGAGTCATTCTCATTGTACCGGAATGATGTCAAATGTTTATAGGTTGCTAGAATATAGTAGAAAATTTTCTGAATAAAAAAATTTTTGGTTCACTCAGTGAATGAGTACAAATGTTTTGACCATTTAAAACATAATTTTGAATCTCCATAGCATGAAATAAAAAATTCGATTTTCTAAATATACAGGGTAGTAAAATATCCTTGTCTGAATATCGGAAGAAGGTTAAATATTCTGACGAAAGTTTACTGAATATCCTTGTTTCATGTTCCAGTGTAAGGAATGAACCGGAGAAAATCCCCATATAGAATTTCACCTTCAGAGCTTAATTCAAGCTTTAAAAGAGTATTGAAAAGGTGTCAAGTTATAAAGATGTACGTCGTAAACTAGAATAGGCAGTATTAATTAACTGAAGATGTAATGAACTAGAAGAGATTTCGCATCAAATTAAAGCGTCATTTGAAAGCTCCAATACTTAACTTAAGAAATCTTATTCATTTCTAATGAGGTAATGACTCATGGAGTGCAACAAGCATTAAAATCTGTAGCTTTAACTTATGTAACGTTGTCCCAAAGAAATATAAAATATACAAAATCTCCATATATTAATACAATAGAATATGTATTCAGTACAATCTAAAATTTGTAAATGAAGCATATTTTTCTATAATTCTTGTTGTTTCTATTGCCCTCTGGTCGGAAATATTCAAAACCAGGTCCGTATGGGCTAACGGGCTGAGGGATGCTGCTCCGGTTTATAAGGGCAGCACAAGGGTCAGAGTCCGATTTAGCTAGTTGCCACTTTGATTTTTGAAGAGCAACCCCGAAGGCCAACTCTTAGGGGGATCATACCCTCTCGCACCCTCTCTGACTTCATGAAAGGACTTTCTGATCTACGGATTTAAGGGGACAAGGAACCTTCAACTTCGTTTTCTTAAATTTTCAATATTTTACTTTACATACCACATGAGTATATTTAATATTTTTTTACTACATTGATGTCACTTAGAATAAGTGTTTTGTGGAAGAATGAGACTTGTTTATCAAAAAATTCTTCAAAAATTCTAGAATTTTTCAAATTTCTCCGTTTGCATTAATTTTTTCCTGATTTCTTCCAAATTTCTCAGGATAGTAAATTGAAGTGTTTGTCATAAAACTATGCATAGTTCTTTGAAACTACAAATATTTTTCAAATTTATAGACCATGAAATAGAGTAAAAACATGCAAAAACGTAAAAAAAATAGTAAGCAGAATTTAAAAAAAAAATTATTTAAGACTATAGATTCATACAGAAAAAAAATTCAATGCCCAATTATGTTTACTCATATATGATAAATTTATATAAAAAAATTAATGTTTTTAAAGTATATTGAACGGGTATGGAGTATTTTGAAAAATGTTAGAATTTTTGAAAAGAAATTTCAAAACTAGGCATTATTCTGCCCAAAAAAATCCTTATTTTAAATTCTAAGGCTCTTCAATGTATTAGAAAAGAATATAAATTATTCTCATTCTGCATATAGTGTTGAAAATTGAAAATAAAAAAATTCGAGGTTGAATGTCCCTTGTCCCTTTAACGTATGCATATCTGGCCTAGATGATGAGGTATTTAATAGCGCTTGGCACTCTCGGCACCGAGAGCTGACGCGCTACCACTAAGCTATCTCAGGCTCTGTTATATAGTGGCGATTGAAGTTATGAATAAATAATCGGGGAAGAAATGGTTATAACAAAATTAGTTTTTGAATAAAGAAATGATTTAACTCTGTTTCAAAAGTCAATGGTTATCTAAGGAAAAAAAAAACAACTTTTCATATTCTTTACAAACTTAAAGAAGTGACTTTTTTAGTTTAATTTGTTTCAAGAGAAAAAGGATCAGTCCTTCTATTTCTACCTATTCCTTTTTTGTACATCTGCTCGTGCTACAATTTTTGAGTACCACACCATTTTATTCAAGTCATTCTATATTATAATTCCAAAATGTACGTGACTTTTATAAGTATTAAAGAACTTTAAGGAAGGTGAGACGCAAAAATTTTTTCCCCCTTATAACTATTTTCTCAAAATATAATTATAAAACGCATGAGCCTCAGAGCATTTTTGCGAGGCACGGTTATTTCAATTTCCCTATTAAATTTCAGTTTTTATTTAGTTACACACCAGTCTTGTCTAGCGCATTGTCTGCAAAGTCTTTTATTGCTTACAAGCTTTTATATTACCTCCTCGAAAGTGGAAAATTGATAAGTATACTATTATAATCATGTATAATAAACTACCATTCTGCAAAAAAACATGACCTTTGCTAAAGTAATGATGCATTTTATATTAAAAAAAATTTACTCTTTTCAAATATAGATATAAAACATTGTATACTATCCTCTAATTATTGTTATCTTTGTATACAATATATTTTCTTCAAATGAGGGGATTTTTAAAATTGATATATGATCTTTTATAAACGTCCAGACACTAATAAATTACAATTGTTTCATGTCTCCCTATAAGCAATGAAATTTCCATTGCAAAGTTATCTTTTAGAAAATTCAATTCTTTATTTTAATTTAACCTCTGGTTACATATTGAAGTTTCCCATTTCATATAAAGTTATTTTCTGTTTCTACAACTAAAAGGCTGTGCAATGCAGAAGTTTTGACCCCTGATGATGAATCAAATTACAGAAGCCTTTTTTTATTATTTGAAATTATGATTGAAAATATAAAAAAGCAAAATATGATCTTATACAGAGGCTGTTCACACATTTTTAGACGATGTATATTGTATTCACAACACTAAATTACATAAAATTCTTGTGTTTTAAACGTTCTATTTGACATCCCTTATTCTGAACTATCTTTCGACACCGCAATTTCCAGGATAATAATGCCTTTTGAAGTATCAGAAGAGGTATTCTATCCCATTCCTCCTGAACAACTTTCCAGAGTCCTGTAAGGGTTTTGGGACGACGTTTGGATAATGCAGACTTTAAAAGTCCGAAAGCACAAATATCCATAGATGATACATCGGGAGATTTAGTAGAGATATCAGTGAAGGGTATGGCTTGATACCAGTTTTTTGTTCCATTTCTTTTAGGAAATTTACAGTGGATTTTGATGTGTGACTGCTAGCTTTGTCCTGATGGAGTCTCACAGATTGATGGCACTGTGGGTAAAGCGATGGTATTTCATTCAGATAAATTGGCGATAAAATATGTTCCTGATAGTATTTGGAGTTAATCTTGATATTTTTTTCCACTCTCTTTATTTTTAACTTGCCATTATAAGAAAAACCAGCAACAATCATGAATCCCTTAGAAAAACTTTCTTTCGATTCTTTGAACCATGTACTTAAATTTTTTTCTCCCCTTTTATGACAATAAATGGCTCTTTTTTTGTTGCAATCATTTAAATACACCATGATCCATCTATTGTGACAATTGTTTTCCATTTTTCTTTGGATAAGTGTTTCTCATATAGAATTCTACAGCGTGTCCTGCGTTCAGCGATATGATTTGGAAGAAGACGATGCACATTGCGTTTTTTCGCTTTCTTAAGATTTAAATCAACGTTTATCATTCTGTTTACAGTGGACACCGAGCATTTTAATGATTTTGCAACTGTCCTTTGACTAGGGGGATTTTCTTTTAACATTAAACAACGTACCTTTGCAATAGTCGAAGATGTCCGTTTTTTCCTTGGATACTTGTTTGGAATTTTTGTCCCACTCAAGGCTCCAATTTGACGTTTTTTTTCCTTTCTTGTTCACGATATTACCTATCGACGCTTTAGATATCACAAAATCATGACTCTTACATCGTTTTTGGATAACGGAGTATGCATATTTCTCTTCGGAAAGAGCATAAATGTAGCCTTCGAACCACTGCTTTGTTAAAAACGCCATTTTGAATTTAAAAAAAACTTTCAAGCCGCAGACGATAATTTTGACTTTTAAAAACATAGTACAATTGCAATTATTTCTTTTGCAGCAAACGATTTTTTATTAGCGCTTACAAAAATCGTCTAAAAATGTGCGAACAGCCTCTGTATAAACGTCCATAAACTAATAAATTACAATTGTTTCATGTCTCCCTATAATCAATAAAATTTCCATTGCAAAGTTATCGTTTAGAAAATTGAATTCTTCATTTTAATTTAAACTCTGGTTACATATTGAAGTTTCATAATTTTCATATAAAATTATGTTTTGTTTCAACAACTAAAAGCCTGTGCAATGCAGATGTTTTGACCCCTGATGATGAATGAAATTATAGAAGCCTTTTTTTTATTATTTGAAATTATGATTGAAAATAAAGGACATGCATTACAAAACAACCAAACGGATTGAGTAAAACTATATGCGTTATCATTTTCTAATGGTATGTTATCTTCTTTTTATCTATAAGCTAGATCAGAGTTTCTCAACTACGTACCCGCGGACGCACGTGAGACCACGAAGGTGTTGGAGTGCATTATTTTATTTTGGAATTTCTTTTACGTATGTTATTATTTACTGCGTTCAATAAAAAGTGTTGGCATTTATAAGTAATAAGCCCATTTATACTACTTTTTTTATTTTCATGTACATTCTTATGAAATAAAATTATCAAAATGTTATTTATGTTTCTTCTTTTTTTAATTATTTTTCAAAACTTAATCATTGTAATATTATAAGAAGTTTGGTAAAGTACTGTTGAATAAAAAATACTATTATGTAAATAATGATAATCGGTGATACAAAAACCATTGGTTGTACCCTCCATGCTCTCTGAAAACTTCTATGCGCTATCGACCACGGGAAGGTTGAAACCCACTGAGCTAGATTAATGTAGTATAACCCCAGACTGTTAACCAGAACTGTCACTGTACTTTCTTTACTACGAGATTTAGGCTGTCTACATGGGAGTTAGGTTAAGGAATAGGTAACTTTTAATAAATTTCCAACTCGAAACTTACGTCTTATAGAAAAGAAAATTATTTAGCTAAATAATTGATGCGCGGATGAGAAAAAAATTCCTTTAAGGGATTTTGTAATATTAAGGTTCTACATAAAGTGAGGCAGAACCTAATCTTGGTTTAACATTATCACGCTTGAAAGTTTACTACACTGCTGGCCACTGTAAATGCAACACCCTGAAAGAAACATGCAAATAACATGAAATTTACAACATGCATTAGTGGAGGTGAGACATGCAAATGATTAGAATTTCAGCGCAGACGCACATCACGCGCGCCTGTGGCGCCACTTCAAAGCGCTATTTAAGGCTTGGAGATTTCAACGATTTCAAGTTCGGCAATTGTGTTTTTCTTGTGGTTTTTTCAAAACAACGATCAATTAGGCCTCGTCGAAACCAGCGATCACCTTTTGATCAAGTATCCGAGTTCGACAGAGGAAGGATAGTGGCCTACCGAGATTGTGGATTATCTTTCAGGGAAATCGGTAGTCGTGTTGGATGAAACCAAACAACTGTAATGCGGATATGTGATCGTTGGATGCAGGAGGGTACGACGGACCGGCGTGTTCGATCGCATCCACCTCAGCGCACCACTTCACGTGATGAGAGGCAAATTGTGCGCATGGCAGTGACGGATCGCTTAGTCACATCACGAACCATAGCACAGCACATGCAGTCTGTAACGCATCATCCAGTGTCTGCCCGTACCATTCGACGCCGTTTACAGCAGAGTGGTCTGTCCGCAAGACGTCCATTGCTTTGTCTACCCTTGACGCAGAACCACAGACGTCTCCGCCGCCAATGGCGCGATGACAGAAGGATGTGGACGGCAGAATAGAATGAAATTGTCTTTACTGAGTCACGCTTCTGTCTGCAACACCAAGATGGTCGCATTCGAGTCTGGAGACACCGTGAAGAGATGATGCTGAACAGCTGCGTTATGCACCGCCACGCTGGTCCTGCACCGGGTATTATGGTATGGGGCGGTATTGGATATCACTCTCGCACACCTCTAGTACGCATTGCCGGTACTTTAAACAGCCAGCGCTACATCTCCGAAGTGTTGGAGCTAGTTGTCCTTCCTTACCTTCAGGGCTTGCCCACAGCCATATTTCAACAGGATAATTCGCGACCACACGTGGCACGCATTGTCCAACGGTTCTTCGTCAATCGCCAGATTGAATTGCTTCCCTGGCCGCCTCGCTCTCTGGATCTTTCGCCGATAGAAAACATGTGGTCCATGGTAGCTCTACGATTGACCCAGATTCCATCCCCAGCTGCCACAGCAGATCAACTTTGGCAACGTGTGGAAGCTGCTTGGTCTGCTGTACCCCAAGAACTCATCCAAAGTCTCTTTGAATCAATGCCGAGGCGTGTGGCAGCGGTGATCTCCAACAATGGCGGCTACTCTGGCTACTGATTTTGGCAGGAACCACACTTCACAGAAGTCTATAAATTTAATCATTTGATACTTGGTCAACATGTTATCTACAAAATACATTTTGTTGTGATATCTCTTGTCTTTCTTGGTGTTGCAATTTGGGTGGCCAGCAGTGTAATTTCAAATGTTTGTAAAAAACAAACAAACAAACAAATTCTCTATGAATAATATACATCATAGAGAAGTAAGAAGCAATGAACACAAATCACAAGTTTCTATGATAATTACGTTGTCGAGTACAACATTTTTTATGTAGTCTTGGCTAAGCATAAAAATGTTTTAAAATGCACGTACGTTTGTACTTTGAATATATTTATCTCAGAATGGATGTTTTTATGAATTGCAATTTTGAAAGGACATATCTATTAGGTTGACCAAAAAGTTTCTTTCGGTTTTATGTCAAAATAAAAGACGCATTTTTAGTTTTCACCAATAACTTTATAGGACAATATGTTCACCGTTATATTCCACTACATACAGTGATCTTTTAGTCAACTTCATAATTCCATCCTCCCAAAAGTTGGACTGCACAATTTTTTTTCGTGTCTAAGTTGAGTTTTTACTTTACACGAATTAATAAAGACTGATATGCCGAGAATGATTTAAATTGTCTTCCAGCTCCAGTTTTAAAATGACTACACAAACAATTTTGATAGTTTTTTTTTTAATGCAGGCTGATATAATAGCTGTCACAGCACATTCTAACAAAATTGTTTTGAATTGCATTAAAGATAACTAAGCACTACTTGAGCCATGCTATTAAAAACAAAAGTAACCCAATATACCAACCTAATAAAGTGCCTTGCAATATACCGCTATGAAATTTCAAACACCGGTTACTCTATTTTTATGAAACTGACATCCAAAGTTCTGGTATATAATCTAAATATATTTATAAAACAGTTCCGTAACTGACTGACTCACTGACTCAATGACATACAACGCACAGACCAAACAGCTGAACCTATAGGGCTGAAATTTTGCATGGCGATTCTTCTTATAGTGTAGGGGTGCACTAAGAAATATTTTTGAAAAATACTTCTTAGATATTTTAAAATTTAATTTTTAAGCTGTTTTAGCAACTTTTTTTTAATTTGCATTTAAAATAATGATTTGAAGGTTATAAAATTTATATCACGAGAAAGATCATAAAAATTCCTTTAAAATGAAATCTTTTTCGAATCTTTTTCTGATTTTTGATGAAATCATTTTCTGATTTTTGGTGAATTTTTAAATATTAATATTTAGAATTTAATTTATTAAATGCTGATCACGTGATTTCTTTTACTGGTACTTTAAATAAATTTATAGTCATGTCCGTTACAACTAAATAGACAAAAAATTATTTTTTTACCTTGCTAATGCGGCAGATGATTGGACATTTACCAAAGAAATATTAAAATACAGTAAGATATGATCCTCGAACCGTACTATATATTGTACTATATTCTTTAGTATGTCCTATTAGAATTAATTTGAACATTTTCTTCTACATTATTTTGTCTATAAAAATATCACTTACGATTTTTTTATAAATATATCTTTTCGTTTTTTTTTATATCATTTGTATACATTGATAGTCGTACTTATTATATATATATATATATATATATATATATATATATATATATATATATATATATACAGTAGTACCTCGACTTACGAGTTTTTCGAGATATGAGCATTCTCTCCGCAGATTTTTTGCTTCGAGTTACGAGAAAATATTCGGGTTACGAGCAAGCTTCAGATATCCCACCATTATTTTGCGCAGTGAATGCCATTTTACGTGATCTTCAAATGAGAATACGAGAAGCATGTAATATTTACAACCTCTATGTACAATTATTATACAATTCTATACATAGTATTCTCAAGACTATCCAGTCCTAAACAGAGAGATAATCACTCAACAATTATCACCCGGGGAAGCTTGCTCTGTCCACACTTGAGTAGCCCTCCGAAACCGGACAGAGTCAGGTGATGGCCGAAAGGCTAGGGCACTGGCATTCGTTTCAGATCCTGTGGGTTCGAGTCCCACTGGTGGCATGGCCGTTTGTAGCCGTTCGGAATCGACTTTAAAGTGTAGATCCCGGTCAAATTAGCCCTACTGTAGCAAAACGTTGACCGTAGAGCTCCAAATTTAACCAAACCAAACCGAAACCAAACAGCACCCAACCTCTCTCGCAGAGAGATAGCTTCGATTCATAAATTCCTTCCAGACTGGAACTCCCCATGGGGTCCAGGAGATGGAATAACCTTGGTCCTATGATCGCAAGTCCTCCCCCTTCAACGGATTCTAAGAAAGAGTAATCCGGACATTACAGCCACATTGAAAGACGCAACAATCGCCCAGCTTCCGTGTCTTATTCGTTTACTTGAAGAGGCTAGCTCGTAATAAAAGCATCAGTTTTGTGCTTGTATTTGTGCTTGCAGTTATTTGGCAAAAATTAACTTTTCCAACCATGGGTCCGAAGAAAGTCAGTTGAAGGACAGTGCTGAGAACAAGAAGCGGGTGATGTGCATTGAGTTGAAAAAAGAAATTATCAAAAAACATGACCAAGGTGTGCGTGTATGCTTAAAGACTCTGGGATTTTCTGAATGATAAACGAAGAACGGCTTAATCTTGCAGTCCCCGCTCGCGTTGGCGCACTGTGCCAAAGTTTACCTATCCTTCATGGGTTAGTAGTCTGGAATCCTATTCTCCTCTACCGCAAGGTAAATGTTGTAAAACTTAATAAAACAAGTTTATCGCAGTACATTCTATTGCATTCATTTATTATACAATGTTCATCATTGATAAGCACATTTTTCTTATTTAAAAACATGTAACAAAAAATTACGGTGTTTTGGGGGAGCCCGGAACGAATTAATGGGATGTCTATTCATTTCAATGGGGAAAATTGATTCGAGATACGAGTAATTCGAGTTACGAGCTCCGTCATGGAACGAATTAAACTCGTAAGTCGAGGTATATATATATATATATATATATATATATATATATATATATATATATATATATATATAATATTACAAAAGATCAAAAAAAGTTAATGAAAAAAGAATAAAGAAAAAAAGAAAAAATGTGGAGCAATGTTTAGTATATGTTTACAGTGATTTATTTTCTGACTTTTGTAATCTATATATATATATATATATACATTTATTTATTTATTTTGGCATTAATTGCATACATTGGCCGTTGTATATTTGAATGTACTCCGTAACGAAGTGCGGGCTTTCAGCTAGTATTGAATACGTCTTCACCAAATAAACATATTTCTGAAAATATATTCTGTATGGAAATTAAAATGTTAAAAAAATATAAACTTTTTTGCAAATTTTTAAGATAAATTATTTTGAAATATTTCCTGGGTACAAAAATGAAAATATAAGCCCAAAAACATATTGCTTTAACATACAAATCAAAAGCAGCACATTTTTAAAAATTCAAAAATTTAATGTCTCGGAAAAGAAAATTTCAAACTATTAAGTTATTTTGATATTCATGTTGCTCGTATGTAAAGATATATCTCTAAACAAACATAGAAAATTTTTTTTAATTTCTCCACAATAAATACCACGTATCATTCCCCATAACATTGGTTTCTTAAACATTATCAATTCTTTAACTAGCAATTATTTACTCGTAAAAGCACATTTCGAAATTTTTGAGGGAGAGTTTAATAAAGCATGTGTAATCCGAATAACAATCACATGGTCTAGTGCTTTTACTAGCAGAGTAGAGAAAAAAATATTTTCAAGTCATTTGTTAAATAATATGACAGGTTTTCCGGTATAGTAAAAATGTATTCGACGGTCTTAGAAAGCCAGATTTAATCGCGTGTTGTAGTGCGTAACAAGATAAAACAGTTTAAATTGAGATTACCGTCTACTCCATAGTAATAAACCTGTGATAGTTCTGATGCTATGCTTTATAGAGCTAACAGTATGGGAAAATGTCATGCTTAGAAGATGAAGCGTCATTTAATTTAAATATGAGTAAATATTGCTTCAAGAGGTGAAATTCTCGAAAATATAGGGAAATAGATTATGGATAGTGGTGTTCGTAAAATTTTAGAGAAACTTCTCGCAGGACTAACAATAAATATGCAGATTATTGCTTTTTGTGTAATCTACTGTCTTCATACCTACTGAATGATATTTAACAAGAAAATAGTTCATATTTATTTATATACCATTTGCGTTTTTCCTTCAAGTCTGAGAGGCTGTTAGGACATTAAAGACATGAATGGAAAGAATATATGATTATACTTATGCTAAGACTAGCTGAATACCCGTACTTCGCTAAGGAGTACATTGAAATTGAATACAACGTTCAATGTACGTAATTAATGGCAAAAAAAATATTTATAATAAATACAACGGTCAATGTAAGCAATTAATTTGTATTTTTAATATCCATAAAACATACTAATTTGAATTAAATTCTTAAAAACTTCCATCTCATTTAGTCTAATGGTTAAATTTATCTTTTACCGTATATTAATATTTTTTGTCAATTTATTTAGTTGTTATGCACGTGATGGAAAATTAATTTGAAGTATCCCAAAAAGAAAAGAAACCACGTGATCAGCATTTAATAAATTAAGTTATAAAAATTAATCTTTAAAAATTCACCAAAAATCAAAAAATAGAGGTAAAGATTCGAAAAAGAATTCATTTTAAAGAAATTTTTATGTATATTTTATAACCCTCAAATTATTATTTTAAATGCAAAATTTAAAGAATGTTACAAAAACAGCTTAAAAATTTAATTAAAAACAATCTAAGAAGAATTTTTCAAAAATCTTTCTTAGCGCACCCCTACACTATAAAAAGAATCGCCATGCAAAATTTCAGCCCTTTAGGTCCAGCGGTTTCCTCTGTGCGTTGTCAGTCAGTCAGTCAATCAGTCAGTCAGTTACGGAACAGTTTTATATTTATAGATAGGCAACTAACATACTAACAGGTATGGCCGATCACCATGCACTTTGGACTTCTCATCTTGGAAAAGCCGCAAGGACACAGTCGGTGATAAAATTTTGAATGGGGAATATTTCTACTTTTTCTAAAAAATGTCAAATTCCCTTGCACTTTCTGAGCCTCAGATGTGTTGTGCTAGTTACCGATGTACCGTCTTAGATTATCTCTTTCACAAGAAGAGACCACCCTGAACTACAGACTCTTTTCCGGGAAAACCTATTTCGAGGAGCTGAGGAGCCACACTTAATTACCAGGAAAACTCAAGCCCCTGGACCATTGCTGTGTAAATTTGCATCTCTATATGCTACCCCTAGCTGAGACCCACTGATGCCTCGAGAACAGAGAGAAGGAAAAGACCCATGCCCAGAATCTCTGTCTGTAGAGACGATAGTTACAAAGAGGAAGCCGGACTGGCGTTGACCCCTGGGTGGCCTGAAAACACCGAGCTGACGCGCTGGGAAAGGACCCACCGAGATCAAGAAAACCTCGTGTGGAGCTAAAGTGTTGACTTTTCGACTGACCGACGTCTGTAGACCTCAAAAGAGTGAAAACTGCCACCAAACCGGCATATACATTAAGGCGGAGCGAAAAAAAAAATTTCGATTTTGTTTTTGCCCTAGTGCGGAAAAGTTGTGTACTGGTGGGTAGGTCACGTATGCAAAGTTTTGGGAAAAACAAAAAATATCTTCCGTCTCCATTTTGGCTGTGAATTTTAGCAGAATTTTACCATACAGTTAAAAATGTGTATTTCCATTGTTTTGCATGCAGCTTTTCTCTTTTTCTGAAATAAAATTCAGAAAAAAACCCAGAACTCACAATGGGGAGGTGGCTGCATTGCAAGTTCCACCCGTGCCCACCTATCCACCCAACCATACCTTTGCCCTTGCAGTTATTCCGCTTTTACTCGGTACTAGCATTTGGTTTCAAATGGTGGCATAGCTTTTCTCAACTCTGTTCGGGTTCTAACTAAACCGTCACGCTTATTTTCTCCACACACAGCCGCAGAAACCTTTGTTACTAGTTTCACGATACGTTCAACACTTTGGGTGTGGCAAAGAAATTTTAGGCTTCCTAGGTGTTGAGCTACAGACTCTCCACTGGAAATCAAATTTCTCAAATCATCTTCTGTCAATTGGGCGTTCCGTCAAATTACATTTCTGCCAATCAATGAGGTCTATATATGAAACTGCCTCGAAGTTGAGTGACGGAATGTTGTAGTGTCTGACTCTTTCCCTTTTTTCCTTTCTTGCTCGTAAAATCCTACGTAGTCCAAGTTTTTCAATGGACTTTCTGTCGTCTGTGATCATTGACAAGATTATTGCTTCCGGGTAGCCGAAATAGCCATTTCTCTGGATAATGGGATCGACCACAGTCTTTAAATCGTTTTTAAGATAGCGTGAGACGTTTATTGTCTGTCACAAATTTCGTGGACCATACGTTCAATATGGATTTAATTTGACTGTAAACCACGTAGGATGGACACACTTTCATGATGAACTCTGCCAGAGTTTGAAGTTGGTTAGAAGGCTCTGACGAGCTAATGTATAAACACTTTATTCGATTTGCAGTTGTTAGCCAACGTGCATGAGTCATTTTCCCAGGGTGCTTTTGTGACAAACTTGATCAGCAGTTTCTAATTGTGACAGCTTGACAAATATCCCAAAGCTATCGCTTGTGTGTGCTAAGATGATTTATGTCGATTTTCGGAAATTCGCTCGAAATGTCTACAAATTTCACAACTGAGAGGTTTTTACAATTTGCCAGTGCTTTCCCAGTAGGACCAGAAAATGCATTAGGGTCACTCGTTCCACCATCCAAATGCTGCACTAAATGTCGGAGTGGCAACTCATTTACGTGTAACTGGCAGATAAACCAGTGCAAGGGTTTCCCAATGGCTTCCCCAGAAAGGCGAATCACGTCGATTTTATAGCCAGTATTAACGTCGCACCCTATTGCTACTAGTTGATGAATGTCAATATTCTTATTCTCCATGAATTGCAGCATCATTTGAGAAATACTCAAAGCTGATGATGAAGTTAGTGCTATGTCTCCAAGGTACTTGCTTCCAGGTTCCTTAATCATTGTAACGTGTTCTTCCAGGACTGTTTTTCTTTGGTACATCTTTCCCCCTACGATCTCTTGCATTAGAGTTTTGTCCTTCCTTCCGTCAAAATAAAGTCCCTTCAGTGGTTCCAGCTGTCTTTAATTTCCTTGCTGATATTCTTTCCGAATTTTTTTTTCCTCTCTCTTCTTATTTTATGTCTATAAATTACATTTAAAGTGTCTTTTTTGGTAATCATCCCCAAATCTTCCAAAACAGAGCTTGCAATGATGGCTCCAGCCCGATCTGAAACTCCGGTTCTGTCACAAGCTGTAGCTACTGCTGGGTATCGGCTTGATCTTAACGTCTTTTCCCCTTCAGATTGAGTCATACTGGATGTGGATGGGGAAGGCTTCAAGTGATCTGTGTCACTATCTGAATCAGGAAATGTGAGCCTAGATGGCGTAACAGATGGAGAAACGTTTATTTTAAGACTTGCTGCTTCTGTCTCTTTCTGCTTCCTATCCGCTCGTTTCCTCATCTTTCAGTTTCTTTTAAGTCAACTGCGCCTATGGACATTTGCCTAAGTGCCCGTTGGTCTATAAGAAAAATTCTTTCCATTTTAGGGACCTTTTTATGCTTTGGGAAACAACATTTGTTAAAAGAAACAAATTTACAGGAAAAAATGTCGAACAATTTCCGTGAGTGTTTCACGAAGGTTTTAAGCATCGTTTCTAAAGTTGTTGTTGACAATGTTTACATGACAAAATATTTCTTTACCTTTCTGCACGCAGTGTGTCCACTGCTGCCTTTCTGTATTAAGTTTCGAATTAGCTCTGTATTTTATTTAAGAACAAAATGACGAGTTACATACAAAACAATGGAAATACACATTTTTAACTGTATGTTAAAATTCTGCTAAAAATCACGGCCGAAATGGAGACGGAAGACATTTTTTGTTTTTCCCAAAACTTTGCATACGTGACCTACCCACCAGTACGCAACTTATCCACACTAGGGCAAAAACGAAATCGAAAACTTTTTTTTTACGCTCCGCCCTAATATACATATAGGAGCGCCTAACAAAAGAGAGATGGCCAGCAGCCTTAATCGACGAGATCAGCGAAGGATTGGGACGAAGCTATCCCGGGTGCTGACTGGTGAGGGTTCACCTCTCGGTTAAAACCCATTAACCGCCAAAACTATAAGGGGTGAATTTTTTTATACAAATAATATTGGTTATTCATTTGAATATATACAACATTATAATTTATTTGTAAAATATTATAATTTATTTAATATTATAATTTATTTGTATTATAATTTATTTGTAAAATAACAAAACTGGCCTTACTTTTCGAAAAAATCGAGTGTTGTGTTCGCGCAACGTCAGCGGATTAAGAGTATGACGTTTAGTGAGTTCAACTGAACTTCTCCAGGTTTTCTTTGATTTGAGCACTGGGAATTTTTTTAGCTTTGTTACGCTTTAGAAAGCAAATGATCAATTTACAGGTAATTAATTTATTATAAAGATGTAACTTATTTTTCCTTTACAAATTACTTATTATATCCAGAAAACAGTTTCAAGCATGAAAAGATTCACTACAATCATGGTGTAGAGAAGCGTCACATACTTTACATCGATAAACTGTCTGGCTATGGCATTGTTTACAACGCAGTTTTCTGCAGTCTTCGGACTTGGCAATAAAATTTCCACGTTCTCCACGTAATGGCTTTTGCATGCTGAGCTTACTAGGCCTTCCTGTTGCTGATCTGTTTGCGGCTAACTCTTCACTTTCAAAAGGTGTTTGCAAAAGGGACAATACAACTTCGCACATAAAATCTAATAGAGACTTTTACTTTCAGGAGACAATCTTGATATTTTCCACGCATTTGTCAAGGTTACATCAATGTAATTGGTAAATATTGGCCACCACCATTTTTCCCACGAATTCTTATTCTGTAGTTGGATAGTAAATTATCGCATAAATCGACTCCTCCCATTTTGGCGTTGTACTGTTCAATAAGATCAGGTTGAGGGACAAAAACTTTTTTATTTTGCGTTCTTGAATAATGGGAAACATTTTTTACAGGGTGAATATTTCCAACCGTTGAACAAAGAGTCACAACCGCGTTGTTGTTCCATCGGACAACAATTATCTCGCTTTCTTCTTCTAAAATATTAAAACTTCTTTATTCTTCTTTCTTCTTAGTAAACAAAATTAACATAGCATAATGCAAAAGTTTAAACAGGCCGTAAGTAGCTACGGTTTCATGCTCCGAACATTCTTCGCAGAACGCACAGAATGAAGTCGCTGCTGGTATCTGCCGTGAAGCAGTATTTAAAGTCTGACTGGCTCTTTCAAAGTTGACGTCAGTCGGTTGTAGTTAAAGTAAACATGCGACCGCTACAACATCGAAAAGGACTCACTAGGTGAAAAAATTACGAAAGAGAAATAGCGTTAAATTTTTCTAGTGAATGTCAAATTCCTTTGCTCTAACTGAGACTCAAGTGCCTTGCACTAATTGACCTTCTTAATTTACATATCAAGAATATGAAATTATCGTATGAAAGACCAACATTAAACAACCTCAATGACTGTGAGTTTATCTCGATGATCTTCAATCCCCATGTTAAGCTACGGAAATTTTCTTCTCAATTTTTTTCAAGTTATAACTTTACAGTATTCAATTATGTATCCTGCCTTACAGCAACCAATACAACGCAACTGCTTATAAACAACAGTTTTATTTTAGTTTTTTTTTTCAAAAAAATTTATTTGGAACCGATTGATATCAATAATTCAAGTGGAGTAAAATTTTAATTTTTCAAAATATGAAAATTTTATTTATTACATGCTATTTATTTAAACCTCCAAGCATTGTATACTTTCTACTGTAAAAAAAAATTCTGATGAAATATTACATCTTTTAGATTCTTATTCCAAAACGTCAAAATTGTACCATCCGAGGATATTTTTGAACTTCAAATTAAGTATGGAATTCCAACTTGAAAACTTTTCCAAGAACTATTCAAGTGTGGAACGGAGTAATACGTCTCAAATTGTAAGATGATTTCACATATAACGTCATATGCAAATACAGTCATACAAAAATCTGCATTGTGTCTAGAATGTGATTAGAAAAATAATGTTTGGAAAATTCCCATTAACATCTGCGAGGTCAGCTGAAGGATAGCATTAACTTCGCATCTACAATACGATATTATAGTTACTATCCCAGAAAGTAAACGTCATATGCAAATACAGGCATACGAAAATCTGCATTGTGTCTAGTCTGTGATTAGAAAAATAATGTTTGGAAAATTCCCATTAACATCTGCAAGGTCAGCTGAAGGATAGCCTTAACTTCGCATCCACAATACGACATTATAGTTAATATCCCAGAAAGTACAGGCATACGAAAATCTGCATTGTGTCTAGTCTGTGACTAGAAAAATAATGTTTGGAAAATTCCCATTAACATCTGCGAGGTCAGCTGAAGGAAGCCTTAATTTCGCATCTACAATACGATATTTAGTTAATATCCCAGAAAGTACAAGAAAAGTTAACATATACCCTGATCCTTTTTACACCATTGGAATACACCGTAAGTTTCATGAAATGAAAAATTGGTGATTATGCTAACAAATTCAGGAACCAACGAATTCGAATTTTTATTAGTGGTTTTGGGAATGAGATTCCGAAAACTAATTTATTTTTGATGGCAAAAATGTGGACTGGAAGGAAACAACATACTTTTGGGCTAGAAAAATAAACTTCGAGTGTTTCCATGTTTCAAATTAAGGTACAGGTTTCTTCATGTTAAAACGGAAAAATGCTTTTGCTGTATTAATAAATATTTTAGATTTCCGTGTCCATCAAAATTCGTTCTTAGTTATGTTAAAATTATTTGTGGAAATAAAACTACGAGTGAACACAATTTGTTTCTGAGTGATAAAAGTTAATCTTGCCTTGATAGATTTAGGGAAAATGTTCCTTCACGCTCGCGCCAATGTTGATGGAGTTTATATTTTGAAAAATGGTATAAATATATGTTTTTACGTTTCTATTTCAGTCACTGAATAAAGGTTAAAAGAAAAATAATATTTTACTGTATATGATTGTTTGTTGTCATCGACAGATATCTTTATTATACTTGTCTTTAAAATGTCATAGAAAATAATGTGATTCATATCTAGTTCTTTATATTTTATTTTTATTGAACAAGGTTTAATAATCTGACATTTAAACTGTTTTGAAGACATCTGAACCTGTTGCTGAAGATGAAACTTATAATGGAATTTATTTTAGTAGTGGATAAAGGTGGTAAAGTATTGTTTTTCTTTTTTTAAAGACTTTTTTTTTCTATTTTACCAGTATTTATATTTCAGTCATGTGAATTTTGGGAGAAAATCATATTTTATTTATGCAGCTTGTTTATACTTTATAATTCTTTGTATATATATATATATATAAACTGATTTAATTTTATCCAAAATATTCATCTTTAATATATATATATATATATATATATATATATATATATATATATATTTATATATATATATATATATATATATATATATATATATATATATATATATATAAAGATGAATATTTTGAATAAAATTAAATCAGTTAATTCAAGCAGATAATAGTTAAGAATATTTCCTATTTATATGCAATTTTTTCATTTTCTTTCTCTTTTTCTTTTAAAGGTATTGAATGATAAATCTTTCTTGAAACTAAACGAAATCAAAAACAAATACAAATCCTATTTTGGTGCAGAATTTATTAAGCTATATCACTAGCTTTGAGAAACTAATTGCTTCAAGTTACATGAGATCCTGCATTTTGTTAATAGATATTAAATATTTATTGAGTTCTGAAATGTCAGCTGCACATACAGGCAATTAAGTAATTACAATATACGTAACTATTTGTTTCGAAAAAGATTAATTGTGCAATTGATAAATATTTCATCTCGTACAACCGTACTTAGCAGCCCATTAGATGGAACGTTAATGACTGTTAATAAAGGTAGCATATTCTATTTCAGTTTACAAATCGTTTATATAACATGGCCTAAGCTTCTTATTCGGATAATCTATCTTACTAATTACAGATGAAGATCATTAGTTGAGCATTTAGAAATGTTAGTTTCACAGCAGTTGGGGGTGGGAAAGTAGTATAATGTAGACCTCTCTACTCAGTAGAAATGTTTAAATCATGTAATCAATGTTACCAATGTTTCGGAACTAAATGGAAATTCAAATCAAAATATTTTTCAAGCGGAGAGTAAAGAAGTTTTAAAACCCCTCAATTTATTGTTTTGCTAGACCAATTAAAAACACACCAGAAGCTCGTTGAAATGCCACAGAATTTTACCCAAGCCTTTCACAAGTGATCATATGTAATGTATAACGTATAAAATCCTGTTAATCATTGCGTGAACTGGAAAAAAGAGAGATTAATGAAATAGTGAAAATAAAATTAAATTAAACGCTTACTAAATAAGTATGCACTCACAATATTTTCCCCAAGCTTTTCACAAATGATCACGTTTAAAAGGCGGCCATACGCAGGCACAAAATTCTTAAGGAAAATTTGCAGGATTTCCTTGAGTTATACCTCAATTGAACACTCTCACACACATTTCAATCGGGATTTTGGGGACTGTGTGGCAGGGAAATCCTCAAGGTTTGGACTGCGCAGTGAATATCTCCAATATTTCCTCCACGTGTATGGGTACTTTAATATATGAGGTATAAAATCCTATTAAATAGTACCTGAGACAGAAAAAGGGAGAAATTAATGAAATAGAAGAAAATAATTAACCTTATTAGATGCATATGGAACTCACAATATTTTCCCAAAGAATTTTACAAGTGGTCATATGTAAAATATAAAGAATATAATCATGGTAAATAGTAAACGAGCCTGAGAAAAATTTAAAAAAAAATTAAAATGGTAGAAACAAATCTAAATACTTACTAGATGCGTATGACACTTAAGAAAGATTTGACGCAAAATTTCTTGTAAAACACATTTTATGTTAAAATATATTGCTTTAAATATAATCTGCTTTCCTGGCTAATAGCCCAACCTGGTTTTCGTCGATGAAATGAGGGAAGTTCGGAAGATGGTTCGGGATGTAAAAGTCTGAAATACCATTCAACAATAAATATGTCGTAAAGCGTTTTAAATTCATTACAATAACCTGCATGGTTCTGTAATGATTACGCTGCTAAATACAATACTTTAAAGCTGTCCTATTCAAAACCCATCCTTCGGTGCATCTCTACATCAGTTTTATAGGATGTAATCAAAATTCCATAAAATCTTTTCATAAGAAATTTTGTATACAGTTCGTCAGTTCAATTTTAATCAATTTTTTTTCAAGATATTCTTTTTATAGTAAACATTTTTGTAAGCATTTCTCTGCAGCAAAAATTATTATAAACATGTATTTTTTGTTCTCAAATGTGAATAAAAATTTTATGCTTGCAACTTTATTAATATAAAAAACGAATTACTTTTCAAACCTTTCACATGGTTGAAAGAGAAAAAAATACAAATAGAGCCGTTGGTTCAGATTGTACAGCTAATACTAAACTGGCTTTCAATTTTTATTGTTCTTAATTTCGACAACATTTGAAATACTTTGAGTATTTTATTAAGTATAATGGTCTTTATATTATAAACCATTTGGAAAGAGGAAAAAAAACATTTCGAAATACGTGTGTAAGGAAGAAAAATTAAATTTTGTTTCCCTGACTCCTTTAAAGTGGGAAATAATTTTTTTCTCTGGATTATTTCCCCCTTCTATAAAAGTAGTGAATTTGTCAAATATATGGTCATTTTCATCAAGAAAAAAAACAGTTTACCTAGGAGGAATTTGATTCCATGGCAACATGCCTTTCCTAATAGAGCACAGTCATAGTAACGTCACAGTGACTCCACACTGAGTAACATCGGCCGCAATCAAAGCGGTGACAACAGAAGAAAGATATCTCCGGGCAGTGACTCTCCGACTGTTTCAGTTTATTTTCTATTTAACTCAATGTGTGAGAGTCATTTTAAAGTAAACTTTAATGTTAGTTTAGTACAAATTTTTATCTGTGAATCGTCACCTGGAGACGTCGCAAGACTTTTTGTGGCTGCTTTGTGACCAAGGGAGGAATTAACTTCACATTGCATTCGGATCGTTGCATTGTTTTACTTCGTTGACTCCGACATGGTTGCTCCGACATGGTTGGATATATCACGTAGTCAATGGTTGGAGCTTTGAGATTGGTTAAATTTTTTAGTGCTGACGCTACGTAAGGCTCCGGATTCAGAGGGAACAGACCTTTGGAAGTATTCAATCTGTCGTTAAAGAATCGTTGCTTTACCCATGGCTTCACAGACATGTCGCATTCAGACATTGTTGCCATGGAAGGTAATTTGCATTATCTGTGACATA
Source organism: Dolomedes plantarius (assembly GCA_907164885.2). NCBI lineage: Eukaryota > Metazoa > Arthropoda > Arachnida > Araneae > Dolomedidae > Dolomedes > Dolomedes plantarius. Next base: position 7,170,064 of record OU015490.1, on the reverse strand, counting down.
CACGCCCATTTCAATTCATTATGTTATTATGGTTTGGTCTGTCCCTCCCATAAACACTTTCCTTCACCTATAATTTTCCCTCCATATTTATCACTTTACTCTCTTACTGCTCTTTCCTTCGTACATAACACTTTCCTTTCTAGATAACGCTTTCCCCGCTTACAGCTGTTTCTTCCGTATATAGCACTTTCCTCCGCTCCTTTTGATGTAAGGAACGAAAAAACTGTTATGTCACTTACAACACTACAGTTTTTCTATTACATGCTCCTTAATACTTAATTTACATTTTTAGTAAGTTACCCAGATTTGTTCATATTTATTTTGGAATTCTCAGATTATAAATATGACTGAAACTAATCTTTAATAACTGATTAAGGTATGAAAACTCAAATAAAGATTGAAATAGTATATAAGGGTATTTATAAATGTAGAAAATTTAAACCCATAATTTAGACACATTAATTTATTTACAGCATCTGCTTTTTAAATAAAAAATTTCTTTTTTCCTGCTAAGTCAGTTTAATGAAGATGAAATTAGAGAATATAACGATTCAAATTAATTAAATTAATGAGAAAAAAACAAGTAGGATTTATTTGATGCAATACACATTATACATATATTTTAACCATTTTCTTTCACCGGAATAATATATATTAATTAGAAAGAAAAAGTGAATTCTGGGAGTCCTAACTTTATTAGAAAACCTCGCTTGTAAAAACAATTTATCTTCATAACTCATTTTACTTATCATAACGTTTTTTTAACAACAATACGTTCAATTTACGTTAGAGATTAATCATGAAGCTTGAAAAAGAGAGCGAAAATTGCTATTTCAGCAGATGTTTGAAGTTTCGGATATAAATTTCTAGGGCATATTCTAGGACATTTCTAGGGTCGTAACGTTTAGAATGAAGATAGTGTATTTAATTAAGACAGATAAAGAAGATACTTTTTTCTGCTTTACTGCTCAAATTAAGTCAGCCAGTTTTCAAGAAAATAAAACGAAGAAGGTAAAACACACTGAGATACACTAAAATTATGTATTTGTATGGAATATATGTCATATATTTTATAATATTGCATAATGCTAAGAGCATGGGAAAGTATATTAAACTGTTTGAAATCCACTTAATATTTTATTAGAAGCCGATTTCTAGATTTATATTAAAATAGAGAATTAGTAAATTACGAGGTAGATGATAAATAGGATAAAACATTCTCCGAAACAGCAGAATTATATTCTCTTGGTGAAAATTATACGGATAGACATTTTAGATCGGAACAACAAAATTCGCATGGTTACGATTATTACATTACCAACTAACGTATATTTTATGCTGTACTATTTAGGAGTTTATAACAGTCATTATCCCTCACTGCACAGCAGCAGAAGTAGAAAAACGGATATGTAGAATATACTTTCAGCAAGCTATTCGTCGGCGTTGACGTTGCCGCTAGACAGATAGCTATAAGTGAAGAATCGGCCCTTCTAACGAAGACTACTGGTTTTCTATCGGCTTCACTAATAGATGGCAACACATAAAAGTAAAAAAAAATATTGGTTTGCCTATACATATGTGTGTGTGTGCGGGTTAGTGTTACCGTCAATTTGTGAAATCAAGCATTGTATAGAATACTGAAAATAGGACGTCAAAATATGAAACGCTTAATATTTCACCCAGGTCCATGGTGTTTGCGCTTAGCAGCGTATGACGTCAAACAATCGAGAATCGTGCGTCTCTTAGCAAGCAGCACATCTACAAATTTGCCCTGACACCCATATTAATTCACGTATATTATGCAAATCTCACAGTAAAGAAGCTGCCACGTGCCGGGAAGATGAATGGTCGTGATTAACGTTTAAAAGAGTGGAGCTAGAAATAGCGCGTATCTTTTGTAGGTTCTCAGTAGAATTATCCCTATTGATGGAATTCGTCTTCATCGTAGTATGGTCTGCGTTGAATAGTCGTGCATCTCGGTATCGTCTGCGGGTGTATTGCCATGGGGCAAAATCATAGTATGGTCTGCTTTACCCAGTTGTAGTTAATGCCATCGTTGCAGTTACATTGCCATCGAGCAACCGGTTAGTTTTATATTTTTAATAAAGTTCCAGTTGAAAACTTTGAATTCTGTATTTTTACAAGTTACAGTCCAAAATCGACAGACTAAGCGTTCTATAAAATACCAAAAGGTAAACTGCCAAAGTTTGAAACAATCCCGTCAGTGAGGTTTTTATTGTGATGTGGCGAGTCTCGTAACTTCGGATGCTAGACTCAACCGGGTACTATTGAATACTTCGGACATTTGCACTCTCAACTTGGTTCAGCAGTGTAACCCAGTTTTACGCCTCGGAATCCCTGAGGCTCATCTGTCCAATGGCCATGGATTCTGTGACACAATATTGAAAGAACTTTCACCCAAGTACAAGATGATTCCACGGTCTGATATTGAAAGCTATTTTCACCCTTGTGAACCATGCCATTAAAAAATAAATGGTGTTCAAAAGATATGGCGAAGCCTATAGATTTTTTGTCTTTTGTTTGTTTGTTTGTTTTCAATCCCCGCTATCAGGTCAATCAGATCATTATTTAGTCCCAATTAAACCGGAAATAGAAGCTTATAACGCTGTACCAAGATCGTATAACTTAGTTTCTGGTTCTCAAGACTCTTACATCAAAGACAGCATAATAAGTACCCTACAGCATCGTTAACAAATTTACGCTTGGAGTACCATCCATTCTACAGTCCGACAATGGCAGAGAATTTGCGAAGGATGTAGTGAGCAACCTAAAGAAGTACTGGCCGACTTTTCAGATCGTGCATGACAAGCTTCGCCAAGGTAGTACAAAATGGTCATAAAAAATCTTTGCCGATAAATGGACCTCTAGCGGTTGTTCCGTTCAACCGATCGAGATGAGATTTCATATATAGTTATTGAGAGGTATGAGCTCAGGATTCTGTGAACGACAACAAAGTGGCACTCACGGTTACAGTTATAGGTACAGAAACTTGAAATTTCGGAATAGCAACGCTCACTTTTTCCCGTCTCAAAATGCTCAGCGCATGCGAAAACCCTAAACAGCGTTGGATTGGTACGTGTATCACAAAAAACGGGCGCGTTATGGACGCACAAAAAACAGCTCTGCAGACGGCCAACACAAACACGATTGAGGCACACGGAGGAAATTTCCATATGAGGCATTGAAAGGCAAAAGTGGTGTAAGTCACTTTTTCAACTTTTTTCATTTGGGGTCAAATATGTAACCTCCATGTTCAATTTATAGTGGAATTGTAAATAGTTATTATTTGAAATATTGGAATAATTGCTATGAATTATAATTTGTTCAATTTATGGTGGAATTTTTTGTAGTTTTTGCAGTTAAACTCTTTTGACTTACACCATTTGACTAACTGACTTACACCACTTTGCCTTTCACCACCTCATATGGCAGAGGAAAGACACCAATCGCTGATGACAACACACATCGGAAAAAAGAAACCTTTTATTTGGATTACAAATATTCCACAAGGATACCATCACACGACGTTCGCAGAGGTGTTTTTTGTGCCTTCATACCGCTTAAGTATTTTGTGATCCACGTACTATTCAAACGATATTTAGGGTTTTCGCATGCGCTGAGCATTTTGCGACGGTAAAAAATGGGCGTTGCCATTCGAAAATTTCAAGTTTCTGTACCTATAACCGTAACCGTGAGCGCCACTTGGTTACCGTTCACAGAATCCCCAGCTTATACCTCTGAATAACTATACCTGAAATCTCATCTAGATTGGTTGAAAGAAACAGCCGCTAGAGGTCCATATAGGCAAGGTTTTTTTATGACCACCCTGTACACACACACACACACACATATATATATATATATATTGATATTGAAAATTTAAAAGACTTCTAACATTTATGTGTTTTTCTACCCTTAAACTTCCTATCCTGTAGTTTGAATAAGTAACTCACTCTCTCTTCCCATGAAAAATACGGAGCTAATATTCTAGTGAAATAATTATACACCTTAACTAGAGTTCTCGGATCCCAGATACTAATTCTCAATTCTTTATTCCAACCAATCTCTTTTCACTTTTTGGTAAAGTTAGAGCCTAATGCAATACCTGTATTGGAAGGCGATGCTCATGGAACTTAGTTATCTCCAATATCCCTGTAGTTTCTTCTTTCTACCGGACACAGTTTTACTGCCAAGCTCATCAATCTGATACAACATAAACCACTATAGTTGAATTTGGTGTTTATTTTCAAAGTTAACTGTTAGTGTTTTACTCTAGTTTCATCTCCTGTTGCTAAAATGTACTTGGTAATATAGCTCAGTATGCGTTCCATCAGATCTGTCTCCTTCCAACCTTCGAATCTTTAGAACTACACGTCCTAACTCCGTAGTTTTTTTTAAAATTTTCTTTTTTTTTAAATTAACTTTTTTTTTCTATCGAGTGTGTGTTTTGAAAACTTTGAATGACATTTCGTTATTTCATTTCACTAAATTTTCTTCATGCTCTTAAATTTGCAGTAAAAGTTGTGAAAATATTTTCACTGGAAGAAAATATAAAAATTTATTTCTCCGAAGAATTTATTTCCCCTTTGAATTTGGGGAAATTTTTATAAATAAGGTTTTCCTAGATAAATTTTGAAAGACAAATTTCATTAGAACTTTATCATTCATCTGAAGACATAAAATTCAAAAATTGTTTTAATATAGCTTTTATTTTGGCAGTTATCTAACTAAACTGAATAATATTCATATTTTAAATTTCAAAATTTTTAATAACAAAACTTCAAATGTTTCAAGTCTTTTTAAGATTGATCTGTCTGCAGTGAGTCTTCAATGAAAAAATAATTCAAAATTTGTGTAAATAAAAGCACTTAAGTTTGGCTCTGGATTTGTCATATACTCTTTTACTTCACTGTACTGGACGATGGCCGCATGGATAGAGCTTGATGTCCACTATTGGTATAGATGTTCGTAGCAGTTCGGAATCTGTTTTAACGCTGCACTGGTGGTACGGCGTCTCACATACGCCAATAACTTTGTTTACATTTTGCGTATTGATGGATTGCTCTGTTAAAATCATATGGCGTCTTCAATCAAATCAATAACTGGAGGATAACATAAATTAGTTTTGTTTAATTTTTGACATTAGAACGGTGAGAGGGAGTTGATCGAGCTTTCTATATGAAAAAAAATGAGATTTCCATTTTTAATAATGAATTAGCTGCATTTTGAATGCTTGAGTATTCCAATCTTTAATTTGGAATCACACAATGTTCCGAACAGCAAATATGCAGTGACCCAGTATACTTTTAGTCTCAAATTTCAAGTCATTTTGTCAAATTTTAATATAAAAAGATAGCTTAAAAAAGGAAATGAAACTTTTTGTACTTTTTTTGTACTATTTGGCTTTTTATTTATTTTAAAAATTTTGATATTTAAAAATTTCCTTACATTGATTTCTTTTTCATTTGTAAGATATAATTTTTCAAAATTTAATTTTAAAAAATATATTTTAAACTTATTTTGCATATACTGTTTTCATTTCCTATTGGGTGCTTGCAGCTCCTGCGCAAAAAGTTGAAAATATAAAAATTGTAGTTGACAGCGTAATTGACATGTAGTTGACAATATAAAGCCGATACAAATTAGTATGCACTTTGCCTAACGATAGTGTATATATTCAGTAAATTAAGAAGTAAGAAATAGCAAAGTTAGTTAATGTATTAATGATATGGAAATTTATTCTTAATCCTAAATTATAAATGTTATCACACCTCTTTTATCCTAAATTTTCCTTTCAAAGTATACACGTTATATTAGCTTAGAAAATTAAAATTAGTTTATTTCGTGTAATTTATGCATTTTAGTGCAAAGTCGTGTCACATCAAGCAGCAGTCACGAAAATTAATGTGTGCATTTTACCTTTCACGAATGTCTCACCGGATAATATATTTTGTGAATTTTAAAACATAAATCACAAAGTTACGTATTCTGTAAATGCTATTTGGATGTTCAAAGGAATTTTTAATTTCTTTGTAAGATATATTACCAGATATTTACCTAATCCGGATATCTTTTCAAAGTGAACGAGTTATATTTGAAGTGTCAGTAGTTACGAGAGAAAACAGAAGTGTTAGGAAGGATATAGATGAGTAAGAAACTGTAACAATATTGAATAGAGGATCTTTTTATTAAATTTGCTTACCCTTAGATTCTTTTTTGATCAAGTATACAGATATTTGAGATAACTTACAAGTTATATGTCAATACGTGTAAAATTATACCTGACTAGCCGAAAACTGTACTTCCCTACGGAGTACATTCAAATTAAATACAACGGTCAATCTATGCAATTAATGCCAAAAATATGTATAAATATATTTATAATAAATAGGACGATCAATGTATGCAATTGATGTAAAAAAAAAAAAAAACGAAAAAATATATTTATAAAAAAATCGTAACGGATATTTTTATAGACAAAATAATGTAGAAGAAAATATTAAAATTAAATCTAATAGGACATACTAAAGAATATAGTACAGTTAATATTGTACAGTTTGAGGAACATATCTTTTACTGTGTTTTAATATTTTTTTGGATAGTGTCCAATCGTCTGCCGCATTAGCAAGAAGAAAAAATATTTTTTTTGGTCTATTTAGTTGTTATGCACGTGACGATAAATTTATTTAAAGTACCAGAAAAAGAAATCACGTGATCAGCATTTAATAAATTAAATTATAAAAATTAATCTTTATAAATTCCCCAAAAATCAGAAAATGGAATTAAAGATTCAAAAAATATTTCATTTTAAAGGAATTTTTATGATATTTCTCGTGATATAAATTTTATAACCCTCAAATGATTATTTTAAATGCAAACTTAAAAAAGTTACTAAAACAGCTTAAAAATTTAATTAAAAAAATTCTAAGAAGTATTTTTCAAAAATCTTTCTTTGTGCACCCCTACACTATATGAAGAATTGCAGTGCAAAATTTCAGCACTTTAGACCCAGCGGTTTGGTATGAGCGTTGTATGTCAGTCAGTCAATCAGTCAGTCAGTGAGTCAGTCAGTTACGGAACTGTTATATATATATATATAGATTGGCAAAGATGAATAGAAATTCAATTTCAAAAACCATAGAGGTTGGTTGCGAACAATAAATCTAACATTTGCTACACGAAGTTTGATTAGACATAGATCGACATTTTAAAGATATTCATGGGATTTAATATGAAAGAATCATTATGACATGTTCAGACAAATAGTTATTTACCGTAGTCATTTGATTTACTATTCATTTTAATGACGCTAATACTACAAAGGTTTTACATTATTTTCAAAAATAAATCCAAATTTCTCTCATTTTTAGGGAAGAGTTAAGAAATTCCTTTAGGGCAATGTCACGTTAAAAAATAACCAACATCTAAAGTAAGTTAAGATGTTGTAGAACTATAGCAATAAAATTTGAGCTATAAAACAAGCAATATAAAGATTATTTAGAATTTTGCGTGCGGTGTGTTATACTCTTTTTCTCTAGAACAAAGAAACAAACGTCGGCTTTTTCTTTATAAATGACTTTGTTTACATCATTTACGACACCTATGAGAGAATGTCTTTTCCTCAAATATATAAATAATTCACATATAAGTCTGTCTTAAAACATTCAATCTAAGTTTGTTTAGCAAAGTTTTAAGTCTCTATCCAAACAATTCGTAAGACGTTATTAACCTCAATGTTTATAATTAAACGAGAAAGTTAAACATTTATTTGTAACGATATAATATGTTTTTGAAAATCCATATCATTGTACTTAACACTAGATTTTAAATTATTTAGTTATTTTGTAAGATACAAGTTAAAGAATTCTTAAGTTTAAGATTTACAACAATGTAGTAACGATCCTAAACTGAATGTTTAAATTTACCATGCGGTAAAAACTTTAATTTTCCATTGCATAGAAAAGAGATAAAAGTCAATGCCTTAAAATTAGCTAAAAACTATTCTTATTCAAAAAAATTTAATTAATGAATATTTTTTACAAAAGCCCTTTTTGTACTAAATTTTTAACGAGTATAGTTTGTCATTGTATAATTTGCAACGTTCTGATACAGACTGACTAGTTTTGTCAGGTGTTAATTAAAATTAATTTCTACAACTTTAAAATATTAGATTTGTTTGAAACAAAGTTCGGATTCCTTTTGTTTTTTTCTGAGAGAAAGAGAAATTGGTGAAGAGCTCGTGAGAAATTGGCAACGATATAAGTTTCAACACATAGCTAAATGTTGAATTTAACCAAGTAAATATTTTAAATGAATATCTACCGTTTAAAGATCATGTTGGAATACCAGTATATAGTAAAGCTAAGGACGGGGCAGCATCAAAAACTAATTAAACAAATCAGGGGATAGAAAAGTCTTGATCTTTACAAACAAATTAATCTCATATCAAATTTCGAAATCTACTTCAGCTTTCCTTCCCAGCCACAGAGTAAAAGAAGACTACACAGTAAGCCAAGGCTGGCAAAATGCCTAGGGATGTCGAGGAGTGTTGCCATTCCGGAGCAGAGAATTGGCGAAAGGGAGGAATAGCCAACACAAGAAGAATAAAAAAGTAGAATCAATGGATTAAAGAAAACACTAGAAGCAAAGAAAGGGCCAGAGATTACCAGTAAAAATATTTCAAGAAGGAAACATCAAGTAAAATGTTGTGAACATAAATACTGTGGCAGCACAAGAATAAATAGTTTCCTTAGAAGTTTCTGAATCTTATATTCGTAACTCGTGACTTGATATACATAGGTGGACATTATATGAAATTTAATAGACGTAATGCTCAGATAATTATTTAAGGGAAAAATAAAGGAGGAACGAATGGTCTACGTGAACTGAGTAATTATAAAGGCAATCAAAGGATAAGAACAGGAATGCAGGAAATAACCTATGGGGTGTAAACAATTGCACTACCCTGTAGGTAAAGCATAGACCCTCTGAGTTTCATATTTAGCTACATTTAATAATATTCCTCAGTAAGCATAGATTAAATGTGGAGCGTCGTTTTCTAATATAACCTTAACGTTTCTATTATTAAATCATTTTCTATTATTAAAGACTTTCCCTAGCTGCGAAATCTTCTCCTTATATTGTAGTTAAATTGTGAATATTTCGGCATTACTAGATTAAACTTCCAGATAAAAAGCATCAATCATATTTCTTTTAATTCAAAAAGTAAGTGCGTACTGTAATAAATGTGGAGTAATTACTTCTAACTCTTGAAATATCAATAAGAGAAAGATATTGAAATACATAATTTTCTCATTACAAACCATCAATTCTATTCAGAATTTAAATTAAATTTCGTCTTAACTTATGAATTGTGGGTGATTGAAAAGTTCTGTCCTTTGATGACATGTAGTCTGAAATAAAATGTATCTAGAGCAGTGTTTCATTTGTCTACGATAGAAAACTATTTAATTGTTCAGCTAAACCACAAATTGAATAATATTTTTTATTTTTTTATATCACTGCATTTGCCTCTTTAATGTATAATTGCACGACCATTTATTGCCCCTCAATGTGTCAGTTTTTAAAGTTGCTCAAAAGGTTATTAGCACTAAGGTGCTACTGTTATCAGTTTGTGAGATCTGAGTTTCTGACTTTTACAAGTCGGAGAAAAGTTTCTGAAATGATGTCATGGCGACGTTTAACAGAAGCCGAAAAAACAATGATTTCAATCAATAACATCTTTGTGCTTATTTAAAATCTTGAACTGACTTTTTTTTAGTTTGTATTATTTATCGTCTTTATATATGATTTGTTCTTGCTCGTCATCTGTTCAGCCGTGGCAAATTATTTAACCCTTCAAAAGGCGAGCGAATTTCTTTAAGACTAGCAGACGCGTTTTTTTAACACTAGCGACAAGTCTCTGTGAACCTTGATTATTCCTATTGTAATAAACTTTTTTTTTCAAGTTGAAAATACTAATTCTGCTTTTTTATGACAAGATATAAAATGTTGATACTATTGAGCTATATTTATAATTAAATGACAAAAAATGCACATACTATTGCCTTATTTCAAAACTGTCCGGTTTATTGAATCTAAGGACAACTTGCGAATCTATTCCTATTATGTCCAAAAACCTAAAAAAACAATGAGAGAGTCCATCTTCGTGATATGCGGGATACCGTGTAATAGCTGCACATTTGATCGACTACTTCAACTCCTGCTTTTGTGGAATCGTAATCCGGTATAACCGCTGGTTTCCCACGGTTAAATCAGGACTAACAATGAATGGAAGAGATATGAAGGGTCAGAAAACCATACCGGCGATAGATAGGCTGTAGCTAGAAATAGAAACTGCTTAGAACATTCAACCCTTACATGTAACAACAAACCATTCAAAATTACAAAAATGTTGCACTCTATACTTGTTCACGCAGCGTTCCCGGGTGGTAGAACGAGGCTTGGAGTAATAAAAAATATTTTATTCTTTCAACTATATACACGTAGACTTGAACGTTAACTTAAAAAACCAAAACCTTGGTATGACGAAAATAAAACTTGTAGTCCCGCTTGGTTTAATATCAATAGGTTTAATCCAGACAAGGCTTGGTCGTCGGTAGTCTGCATTCGAACTGGATTTGTGTGCTTCGACACTGGCTGCTTGGGCGAATTCACTTCCAACTCAAGAAGTCGTCGTGCTCTCGATGGTTCTTAATCGTTTTTAAGTAGAAGGGCGAGGCGTGGCCAATCGACGTTACTCCTACCTGCGGAAATTTGCATTTTCGTCCTGGCGCTTCCAACAATACTCGTACGCGACCTCTGAAGGGTTGAAACGGTTTTTGCTTATTTTCTCTTGTGGGTGACTGTATATTTGTAGACACTTAGTTGATTGATCTGTAACCTTCTGCAATACGAGGGCTGTTATGTCTGACGGAGACATACAGCCAAAAATCGATTCCGAAGGGTTACATACTTCCATGCCTTCCACTTTAATTCGAAACCAAAGACTGAAGACCTAAAGAACTCGTGCCTAATAGTTTTCAACTTTTTGATAACCATTAGGCTATTGTTAAGTAGTATATTTATATAGAGATAGGTTGTAGGATAGTCAGAAAACGTGATCTTAATTTACGAAATGGGGATGGTCAATCGCAATGTGTGTCGCAATTGCAAGGGGTGAAACGTCAATCTGTCTTACGAGGGATTCCAAAATTGAAGTGAGGGATGATTTTTCATTTCTGGGGTATTTATCGAAAATGAACTAAGAAAAAGGACGAACGAGAGGTAACATCTCATCAAAAGTTTCTCTCTCTCTCTCTCTCTCTCTCTCTCTCTCTCTCTCTCTCTCTCTCTGGCCAGGTGATGGCCGAATGGGTAGGGCACTGGCATTCGGTTCAGATCCTGTGGGTTCGAGTCCCACGGTTGGCATGGGTTTTTGTAGCCATTCGGAATCGGCTTTAAACTGTAAGTCCCGGTCTAATTAACAACTAAGTTGTCAAAAAAGTGTTGCAAAAAATTGACCGTAGCTCTCGAAACCCAACCAAATCTTCTCTCTCCTTTTCTACTTCCTGGTGAGAATTTTCGCACTAACCAAAACTTCCCCGGGATACTGTTGTTTCGTTGATTTTGGTTAGCCCCCCTTTTAACAAGATGACTTTATCAAATAAAATTTTAATTATATATTGAGATAATTGAATGAAAATGAAAGATCACTTTTGATCTACAGACTTAAATTTGTAAATCTTAAAAATTCTCTATTATTATAAATTCACTGGAAGTAAACACACCTGAAATAGAAACTTCTGTAACAAATTTTCAAATATTTTATTTTACAAGAGCTGACGAATAACCTAAAAAATATTGTACTGGTACGTACAGCAAGGAGGGTTGTATGATCTAATTCAATTATTTGTTCATTCTTTATATTTTTTATCTATAAAACTGAACGGATTGCTAAGACTCAATTCTTTATTGAATTCTCTTATTTCTAAACCACGTAAGTAATGTCGCAATGTGATTATAACAGTATTCTGATTTTTTCTAAAGATATTAGAGGACTATGAAAATAACACTTATATAGTTATTGAAATCAGATGTTCATTATGTATAAGAGAAATACAGCTAAAACGCTCATTTTGCTATTGAATTCTGATATTCACTTATAAGAGAACTACGGCAATACGACTCATTTTGTAAGCAATGTGTGTTATTCCTAACCCATAGGATAAATACTCTTATTATATTTACTCCGCTATAGAATTTTGATACTTAGAATCCATAAGAGGACTATGGGTAAGAAACCCATTTTTCTATTGAATTTTCCTATTGAAAATCCCTAAGAGAATTATGGCTATATGACTCATTTAGCTTTTGAATTCTGATACTAGGAAGAAGAAAGTGGCTATAAAATACTTATTTTGATATTGCTAACTTTTATAACAAATTAGAGAAATGTGGCTATTTTTATTAAATTACAATTTCATAATTATAAAAAGAACATTTAGTTTACGCAAATTTAGATCTCTAATGTTTTGAATGTTATATTTTTCTTTAAGGAAAATGGCTACATAGAATCTATTTCGTGAATGAATGTTTTTGCTCATAGCTCAAGTGAGCATTCACCATCTTCTCTGTAATAAAATCTGTTTAATACACCGTAAAACGAAATTCATTAATATAACAGTACGTTTCAAAATTCTGATAATTCGATACATTAGATGAAGTCCGAGTCAATATCTTAAGTCATTCGGTATTTTAGTTTTGACTTTGTGTAACCATCAAACCGTTGGTCTAATGACCAACTTCATTATTAAAATTTAATCATGCCTATTAAAAAAAATGCAATATGACGTATCACATTTTGAGCTTTCGATGTTAATATTTATGCAATGGAAATGGTTGTACGACCAATTTTATCTTTTAATTTTAGTTCTTCTCTAGGAGATAAAATGTGGTTCCATAATCAGAGTTCCCTCCGTCGTAACTCCTGAGACAAAAACACTTTAAAGTTATAAAATTAATTCTCTAAATTAAGTTGTTTGATCCTCTTGAATAAAAACTTTATTATTTTCTTATCTACACTTATTTTGAAATAATTCTTTGTTTGTTTTTCTTATAAAAGTGTCTTCATGTAAGGACCATTGCAAATCTAAGATTTTTTTTTCAAAGTAACCTCTACTACAGGGGAAATATTTTTAGAATTCATGCCTCAAAACGAAAAATACTGAAAATAATTTAATGAAAATTGAACACAGGAATTTTCTACAACATTTTAGAGATACCTTGTAAGGAATTTCATATATGTCCTTTGATGATGGGAAAGAAGGAACAACTCCTTTCCGTGGAATATAAACTTGTAGTACATAATGGGATTTTGTCGAAAATGACCTGATTTTAAGGATTTGGTTTCTATATCTCTAGTTTAAGAATGTGATCTCATTAAGTAGCATGACAGAATATTTGAACTTAATATCCTGAAGTATCACAGTAGTAATTTGGAATTAAGCACTAGACATGAAAATCAATATATTTCCAGTTTGCCCAAAAAAATGTCGTTTCTAATAGAATGAATTAAAGAAAATGTAATTCTAACCCTTTGCAGTCAGAATACCAATATAGTGAAGAATCATGTCGGCATTAATCAACCTTTATAGGATCTTACACGTACACGATACGTCATAAAAATGTTGCACTCTCAAATCTGATCACCGTAGAGACATGCGGATCAAGTTAATAATTCTGAAAGCACATTTGGAGCCAAGAAAATAAAAAAGATAACTTTTCAAAATAATTTTGTGTGCCAGACCCCTTTAAAAACGACAGAAAGTAAGATTTGCGGCGTTCTGGCAGAGGATTGTGAAACTGATAAGCCAGTGCTTCATTTTCCCCGCTGAAAAATAGTAAATTAATGAAAATGTTGTCTATAATTGTCGCGCTGGTAAAAAGAAAGGGTAAAATATTCCTGAAAATCAAAGGGTCTAAACCAGGGATTCCCAAACTTATTTCATCGACCGCCCCCTTTCCAGAGAAAAAATGACTCACCGCCCCCCCCCCCTGGAAATTTGCCTTCCTATGTAAGCAAACAGACATATAATGACAAATTTTCGGCCTTTCATGTATACAGTGGAATCTCGATCGATCGTTTTCGGATCCATCATTTTTCCGTATGTGTCGTTCATTTTATCCAGTCCCAACGATCATATTGCTTTGTTATGTTTCCGCATCTATCGTTTTCCCGCATTTATCGTTCATTTCAATCGGTCCCTTGGAAAACGATAGATCGAGATTCCACTGTATATCTTTCTACCTATATAGAACATAGTAAAGAAATATGTTGTTGTAAATAAGACACCTTGAAGCTTAAAATTATAAAATTATTTATTAAAATCAACCATAGTTACATTCGCATTACACACGGAAAATTAAGATAACGAAGGATAATAATTGTTTTGTAAATATTATAAATAACAGTAAAACTAATGAGAAGGATTAACTTGGTGCACAGAAATCAATTTATTTACATTCGGCTCAGTTTTAGTCAGCAACATGCTAAAATCACCGCGATTAGCAAATTGCAGTCGGTTTCTATTTTTAGTTAACAGATTTGTGATCGCACTGAACCCACGTTCCACTAAATATGATGAAGAAAATGTTATTAAAAATTTCTGTACCACAGCCCATAATCCAGGGTAAAGTGTCGGCATCTCTTTTTACAGCCAGAACTGTTGATAGCTGTGTTAAAATTTAAACTTTAATTCTTCATTTGTTGTTACTTCTATTAGTTCTTGTAATTTTACAGCTTCTTCTGAGTTTGATCGAAAACCCCATCGTATATGTTCATTTTAAGTATGTGTTCAAACCGTTGGTTGAATTAAGAATGGAGAACCTCCAAATGTTGACAATAGCATGCATGCCTTCATCATCATTTTCTATTGCTAATAACTGGTTGAATTCTCCCTCTTCCTAAATATTTTTTAATACAAGTTTTGCCACAAACGCGAAAATCCCCGTTTTTGATTTTCTTAAATCGCCTTAGAGTTTTTGATTTGCGTCATTGAATCTATTAAACAAGTCTTTCAAATTAGGCCATGTCACTTTTGGAATCAATAAAGTGGACTGAAATAGTTTCGTCGATTGAAATCTTTCGCTCGCATTCGCTTGAAGATACTGGAATTGTTGACATTGTAACTGTTAAAAGTAATAGCTTTTATGACACTATTTTTTTCTCATAAATACACTGATGGCCTTTAAAATTGCAGTACCATGAAGGAGGCATGATACAAACGTTAAATTCGCATTACAGGAAGAAGATGCTGGGATATGCAAGTTATTAGCATTTACGTGCAATCGAAAGACGCAGGAGGGAGAAACGGCATTTCAAACTCTGTATAAAATTAAACTTACGCGCCGGGTTTCTCATTTTCCTCCGCGTTGGAAAAATTCTATAATTGTTCCCATCCACAAACATGGAAAACCACCTGACTTATCGCCTCATTAGCCTACTCAACACCCTCAGTAAATTAACAGAAAAATTTATTGCTAAAGAAATTAATGACCACCTTAATGAAAATAATATCATCGTTCCATATCAATTTGGCTTTTTCGGCCCCCCATCAAGTATATAGAATAATTGAACACCTAGCCAAAGCCAAATCAAACAAAAATTCTACTGCTGTCCTTTTCCTCGACATTCAACGTGCATTCGATAAAGTTTACATCCCCGGTTTAATTCATAAAACAATCAACTATAACTTTCCCCCGCACATCACTAGGTTAATTATTTCTTGCCTTAGCAATAGAACCTTACAACTCAAAATTAATAATATAATTTCAGATAAAAAACCCATTCTTAGTGGAGTTCCCCAAGGTGCTATTTTATCAACTCAATTGTTTAACTTATACATTAACGATTTACCATTAATTCTAACCTAGCCATCTTCGCTGACGACACCGCCTTTTACTGTACCAATAAAAATGTTAAATACCCCTTTACCACTCTTAACAAACACATAACTCGCATCTCCACCTGGATCAACAAATGGAAAATCAACACCGATAAATGCTTAGCTGTCATGCTCACTCATAAAAATACCTCATCATATCGTAATATTAATATCAAAATAGAAAACACTATTATCCCCTGGTCAGACACTGTTAAACATCTCGGCGTCCATCTTGATAAAAGACTCACACCACATAATACAGAGTAGGATTAAATTTCGATCAGCTAGAAGATCTCTTTACCCCTCGCTCGAAATAGCAAATTATGCATTAAGAATAAATTGCTCATCTACAAATCCTTCTTAAGACCTCTTTTAACGTACGCTTGGTCATATGCAGGAGTTTCCAGCATAAATCACCTCACAGTATGCCAAAACACAACTGTTAGACAAATTGTTGACGAACCATGGTACTTTAGGAACATTGATCTTCAAAATGAATTAATTCTGCTCACTCTTCCAAATTACCGTAAAAAATTAGCTACAAGCTTCTTTGAAAACATCGATAACGAACTTTTTTTGGGAAAACTTCGACTATGACCCAGCCGCATCTGAGAATAAGAAACGGCCTCGTGCCGTTCTTGTTCGTTAATTCCCCTTCCTTTTTTGAAATATATATATATATATATATATATATATATATATATATATATATATATATATATATATATACACTGAAGTACCACTGAATTAGGGATACCTACGGAGTAACGAGTTGGGCCTCCTCTGGCCTTGATAACGGCTGCCACACGATGAGGCATAGATTCAACAAGTTTCTGGAAAAGTTCCACTGGAATGGCTTACCAAATATTGTATAAATCCATAATTCAGTAAGGTTCTTTGGTGCTGTGTGATGGCCTTTCACGCCTTGTTCCAAAACATCCCAAAGATGCTCAATAGGATTTAAGTCTGGGCTTCTAGGTGGCCAATTCATGACAGAGAAGTCAGAGGAATGCTCATCCAACCAGCCAGTTGCCAACCGGGACTTGTGAGAGGTACAGTTGTCTTTCTGGAAAACCCCATTACCGTGCGGATAACAGAACAGCATAAACGGATGGAGGTGATCACCCAGTAACTCTACGTACCGAATTGTATTGAGTGAGTTTGGTACACGCACCAAAGATCCCAAACTGTGCCACGAAAAAACACCCCAGACCATGATTGAGCCACCATGCTCTTGTACAGTTCCAGACAGGCATGCAGGATCCATGGCTTCATGAGCCTGACGCCATATTCTCAGCCTCCAGCCATATTCCAGCTTGGCTTCGCTGGCTACGTACAATACGCCTAAGCCGTCTCTCACCACGCACTGTCAAGGCTAATTGTCCTTTGCAGTTTGCCCGATCGCTAGCTTTTTTCCACCATCCATGTATTCTTGGTATACTCTTGACACTGTCGACCTTGAAAATCCTAGCTGTCTGACGATTTCGGAAATTGAATGGCCCATGCGTCGCGCACCTACGATTTGTCCGCGATCGAAGGCGTCTAAGTCAGGCAGTTTACCCGTACTGGCAATTCCAACAACTAATTCAGAACAACCACAGTACGTGCTATATATGCAGTTACCACAGCGCCCTCACTTGCGCATACATGATGCGGAGCGCTACACAATTTGCATAGGCTTTGCTATCCCTAATTCAGTGGCATTTCAGTGTATATATATATATATATATATATATATATATATATATATATATATATATATATATATATATATATATATATATATATATATATATATATATATATATATATATATATATATATATATATATATATATATATATATAATAAAAAAATCAATACGTGATTGCACGGTATAAAATATTTTAAAATTTTATAGATAATACGTAGCATGGGTACGGCAAAAAATATTTGTGTCTGACTTTTCTATCTTTACTGTCTCCACCTTATAGCCATTAGCAATATTCCTTGCCCCAATCGACAGCAAGAAAGGCTCCCGAGGGCGTGGCCCAGATGAAGACGATCACCACCTTTCATGTTGACGTCGGGTTTCTCATTCCGAAATCGCATTCTAATGTTGGTTGTTTGTGAGAAGATCGTGTTATGCCTCGTATAAAAAGGAGAACCGGCTACCATCACGTGTCGGAATTCGATAGCGACAGGATCGTGGCCTATTGAGAGTGCGGTTTATGATTCCGCGATATTGCTACTCGCATTGGTCTTAATCCAATGAATATGGAATCGATGGGTTCAGGAGGGTCATGCCGAACGCCATGCAGGATCTCAACTGCCTCCCGCCACTAACACCCGAGAGGACATACATCTTGCCAGGTCGGCCTTGCCGGATCGCACAGCCACATCACGGACCTTGAGTCAGGAAATGGGCTAGTTTGCAGCACAAGTATCCGTACGAACAATGCGACGACTTCTGAGGCAGCACGGACTGTCCGCACGGTGACCATTATTGCGCCTTCCCTTTACACGAGACGAGCATAGAGACGCGCGGCGATAGTGGTGCTCCCAACGACAAAACTGGATACAGGAGTGGCACCACGTCGACGAATCCCGGTTCTGCGTGAAGCATCATGATGAACATGTTCCGTGTCTGGATGAGGCACCGAGGAGAACGTACATGGCCCGCTTGTATTCGATATCGTCCTACGGGCCCTACACCTAGTATGATGGTATGGCAACCATTGGGTACACGACACGAACACCTCTTGTTTGCATCGTCGGTCATCTGAACAGCCAGCGTTACATTTCTGAGATCTTAAGGCCGGTGGCTGTGCCTTATATTCGAGGCCTCGGAGACGTCATCTTTCGACAAGATAATGCAAGACCGCATGGTGCCCGTCGTATCCTGACTTACCTAGAGTGTTCAACTGTTGCCCTGGCCAGCACGTTCACCAGATCTCTTACCCATTGAAAACACTAGGCCACGGGTTGCTGAGAGACTGGAGTGCCACCGATCTCCAGCCACTACGATCGATGAAGTGTGGCATAGACTTGAAACAGCATGGAATGATTTGCTCGTATCTGTCAGCCAAACCCAGTTCGACTCGATGCCTAACCGAATTAGAGCCCTTTTAGCTGCCAGAGGCGGCAGCTGTGTGTACTAATTTCGGACCCTGTATACCCCCAAATTGCCCATAAAGTTAATCATGCTTTCTCCCTACTATGCTGTACAATACTGTACGTACAAAAAGTAAAGTTTTGTTATTTGCTTTGCTTCCTGGTGTTGCAGTTTTAATGGCCAGCAGTGTAATTACAAAATCAGCTCATAATTTCTCTCTCATTTAATTTAAATTTAATAGACAGTTATCGTATTTCGTTATCTCCAAATGTTAATTGCGAAGCAATATCACCAGGCCATAATTTCATATTAAGTATTTTAGACGCCCGTACTAATTCAGCATTTTCACTTTCAAGCAGTCAATTTTCCTATGATTTTTTCAAAGTTTCATAAATTTCTTCTGGACTGATGGGAGAGTCATTTTTACAACCTCCTTCATGAAGTTCAATTCCATGAAAACTTCAAATTTTGACAGCTCTACAGAAAATCTGTAGTATGATCCAGGAGTGTTTTGCCTTTCTTTAAAAACCTGTGCTACAGTTTTTATTTTTTCATTCGCCTTATACAAGTGAAGATCAAGGTCTTGTAAATCGAAGCTTAATTCACTCAATTCTTGAAGCGCATCACATATTAGTCCTAAATCTATGATAAATTATGTTGTAGTTTCTTTTCTAATCCTTCATATGTACATCTTTCTTTAGCATCACTCGTGTAATTAGTGTTCGCATATTGAAAATGTTTCACCAAAGCCTCATAGTTATTTAAACCTGCAGAAACTATTCGAAAACTTCATGCAACCCACCGGGTGGTTAAAATTCGACAAGTTCTAGTTCAATTCAGCTAACTCACACACTATTTTAGTTATCTAGCATTTTCCCCACATACTTTGTGCAACGCAAACTTGTCAATAAATGATTTCAATCTCTCAGTACCGGAAACAGATTGAACAGTATCATTAACTGATAGTTTGAGTCTGCGATTAGCGCGGTGCCAAATTATCAAAGAGGAAAATCGATCTCTCATTCATTCCTCCTTCGGTTACTCCTTCTTACCCATTAAAACTGTTGCACCGTCACATGTAATACTTACTAAATTATTATACAACCTTTGTCCAGAAAGTTCGGTGAATGTGTCTATAGTTACAAAGGATTGTTGTCTTACAAGAAACAACTGTTAATGTCCTTCGAAGTAATCCCCGTAGGCGGTAATTCACAACTGGGAACGGCTGTACAAGTCTTGGAAACTCCTGTCGTAGTCGTCTTTAGGGATGGCCTTCAGCTGGGTCGTAGCATTACGTTGGATGTCCGAAATTTCCGAAAACCTGTGGTCCTTCAGGGCTTATTTCAATTTGGGGAAAAAGAAAAAGTCCGGGGAGACAAGTCTGGGGAGTAGAGTGGGTGATTCGGGGACACAACTCGCCTGTTGGCCAGGAACTGCTGCACCAGAAAGGCAGTATGTGGCCGGGCATTGACGTGAAGCAGGGTCCAGTTGTCTTCCTTGGCTCACTGGGGGCGTACCCGATGGATCCGTTGCAGCAGACGTTTCTGTATATCCACGTACTTAGCGGCATTTAATGTGGTACCCTCAGGGAGGAATTCTTTAGGGATGAGACCCTCAGAGTCGAAAAACACCACGAACATTGTCTTGATGCGGGATTTCTCACTTCGCACCTTCTTGCTTTTTGGCGACCCTGGACCCCGCCACTCCCTACTCTGACGCTTTCCATCGGGGTCGTACTTCAGTCACCAGGTCTCGTCACCCGTGAATTTCAGGAAATTTGGGTTTCGATCCGCCATGTCGATGAAGTCTCTGCAGGCGTCAAGCCGAACTTGCATTTGTTCCGGCGTGAAAGTGTGGGGCACAAGTCGGGAGCAAATCTTGCGTTTGCCCAAATCCTGGGTCAGTATGAAGTGGGTCATCTCACGACCATCTCCCACTTCCTCCGCTATCATTCACACTGTCACACGACGATCCTTGGACAACAATTCCTTCACTCTCTGTATGTTGTCCGGGGTGCCTGCAGTTGTGGGCAGACCGCTTCGGGGGAGTCTTCAATGGTGTCCCGCCCTTCCCGGAAGCGTTTAAACCACTCATATAGGCACTTCAAGGTGACAGCACGTTCTTCGTAAACTTTTAGCAGCATTTAATGAGTCTCTTTTGCTAACTTTCCAAGTTTGAGACAGAACAGCATATTCGTTCGTTGATCCATTTTGAATTTTTGTCCGAGCGCACAACACCCTCACTCTACAATGAACTGTTTCCACACGATAAGCTAACTCGCAGCTCCGCCACTCAGGAACTAAGACCAGTCTTCACCTGTCCGGCATGGTATGCGCCGGTTGCAAACTCTTACGACCGTGAGCTCTATCACCTCATTCACCGAACTTTCTGGGCAAAGGTTGTATAAGAAATTTTATGGCATTCCTTGTTTCTCAAGAGATTCAAAAAAAGAATTATAAATACCTTTTTCTGTTATACTTTCAAGTTCAACTAAATCTAGATACAAGTTCACTGCAATTTTAAAAAAATTGATTTCGCAACAAGCAGTCACTTGAGGGGTAGAAAGTAACGAATAGTGAGGGTCAACGGGATCTCAACCCTAACGTTTGGACAAGAGCTAGGATTGTCGCCAATCATTCTCACTGTTCGCCAAATATCAACACTTGCCCCAAGGAAAAGCTGTCAGTGATAGAAGCTGGCAAATTACCTCTCTTATTACCGGTGTGATATATTTTTTTTCTTGGTACTTTTCCGTTATAAGCACTACACTTGGCGCATTTTTAATCTTGGCGACGCACAGATACAACACATCGTATTGGCTAATGAAATAACTCAAAATAACTCCGGATGTCACTCAAACGTTGCCTGCTCATCTTTCCGCATATTCCATATTTTAAAATCCATTACATAAAAATACGGTCAGATTTCCTTACAAACTCCTTACAATTTCCTTACAAATTCCTTACAAACTTAAGTAGGCGTATTTAATTACGGCATTCCATGAGGTCTTTTATCTCCATGACCACGATAATAATCGTCCTCATATCGTCTCGTGATCCTTGAATCTCACGATTTGTATATTTTAATACTGTAATTTGACAGTTATTAGTGTGATTATTTCGCGTTACTTTTCTCTCCTTGCAGCAATTTTTAAAAATGCGCCAAATTGGTGTCAAAATGACTGTAGTGCTTATAACGGAAAAGTACCGTATTTCAAATTCTCAGTAAATGTTGGTGTTGTTCCAACATCTGGAAGTCTTTAACCCATTTGTGCCTAGCGTCCTTTTAAAAGGACGCTTACATAATAAGCTCTAAATCACTGAATTTTTTATTTTTTTCAATCCAAATAGCAGAATATCATGATAAAGTGTTGTATTTCTTATTATCCATCAGTTGGTAGCACTACATTAATGTTCTATTTCTGCTTTGAGGGTCTAAAGTCAGAGTTAGTCGTTTTTTAGGTTTTCAAAAGAGCGTCACGCAAAAAGTAAGTTTATTTTATTATTTTTCAATGTTACGAAAATATTTTATGCTGTTATCACATTCAATACTCTTTTCTTAAATATGTATCTTTCAAAATTGTTAAAATTATTTTTTAACACTGTTATATTTTCTTTTGCGTAGCGTTCTATATATAGGACGCTAGGCACGGATGGGTACATGTTTTTCTAAACTGTTCCGCTATACGAATGCGTCTTTTTTTCTCAATTTATGATGTTTTATTACCATAGAGAAAAGGAAATACTATTTATTTTCATAAAAATGATGTTATAAATTATTTTTATAAATAAAGATTATTGAGTATCCCTTATTTATGAAAATAATTTAAAAATAAATGTTCTGTTGATTAAGGAATGATTAAAAAATATTTTTATTTAAGAGAAATATTAGCCTGTTGATAATGTAATGAACGTATTAACAAATTAGCCTCTTAAATACAAAAGTTTTAATCAAAGGATGTTTTCTGTATTTAGTGATTTTAAAAAATAAAGAAAAATTACGAAGTACATAAGTAATTGTCTGGATTTTTTAAAAATATGTGTATTTTAAATGTCTATAATTTAATAAATTTTAAGAATTTTGTCTTTTAATCCAAATTATATTTGATCTAAATATACTGAAATGAGCAATCGATAAGTTTTAAAGCTCTTATTTATATTTTAGTTTTTATTTTAAGTTTGACTGTGGAGAGGCATTAGCTTTAATGGCAGAGTTATCTGATAATGATACATTCCATGAAGCGGATATTTATTTGGACCCACCATCTAATGAAGTTACCGATGACTGGCACTATACGGGTTAATAGAACTAAAAAATGTCCACTTGGAGATGTCAAATCTGTTAAAAAGAAGAGTAGGGGAAGTTTTGATTTTCAGAACAGCAAAAATTTTAAAATGGTTCGGTGGAATGACCATAGTGTCGTTACTTTAGCGTCTAACCATTATGGTATTGAACCTGTAGCTCAGGCCAAACGCTTGTCGAATATTCATAAAAGATTTGTAGAGAATGACCAACCGTATATTGTGTCTCAATATAATAAATTTATGGGAGACACTGATCAAATGGATCAAAATCTGGCACAATACCAGTGTTCCATACGGTCTAAAAAATGGTGGTGGCCACTGTTTTTGTTTAGCTTAGAAGCATCAATCCAAAATGCGTGGCTATTGTACAGATTATGCCCTTCTAATGACAGTAACAGAATGGATCTCCTCTACTTTAGAAGAGAAATCTGTCAGACATATTTTCTAAGTACAGTAAGAGACCAAATAACAGTCCGGCTGCAGGGAAACCAAAAATACTTTCAAAAAGAGTGTCTGGTGATGTCCGGTAAGGCGGAAAAGATAATTTAATCATTGTGAATCCAAAACAGATAAGATACTGTGGCAAAAAATCCGCAAGAAAATGCAATAAATGTTTAGTTGAATTGCATGATAAATGCTTTGAAATCTTTCGCACAAAATAGCTTGTATATAAATTGTGTAAAAAAAAAATTACGAATAGCTTTTTTCATTATTTTGTATTTTAATAAGCCCCTTTTATATGTAAATTTAAATATAAAAGTGTGTAAAATTTATCATAACACATAATTTATTAAATTTGTGCCTTTTAAGCTATTATTTTTGACATTTTCAGCTTTTTAAATTGTTTTGATTTCTTTTAAATGATTAAAATACAATTTAAAAAACTTGTGTTTATTTTATTATGCATTTTTTTGCAGAGTTCCATTGGTTTCATGCGTTTATTTATCTAAAAACGGCATTAAAAGGAATAGTTTTAGAAAATCTAAGGGTTGAAGTGTTTGTGCAAAACCTGTACCCTCCCGTGCCTAGCGTCCTTTTAATAGGACGGTAACATTATTTTGAATAAAAATTTAAATTTCAATGCAGGAATTTTTTTATTATTTTTTCAGTTCATTTTGCACCTGTACGAACATAATTAGGTAAAGAAAATTAAAGAATTCCATGTTGGGCATTAATGGGTTAATACAAAACAACCAAACGCCTACCGTGTTTAGTTTTTAAATTAATTTTGGTTAATAAAATTGATATTTTTACTTTTCAGCTTTTAGTGTTTTATTCTAAATGTATGTGTTTTATTCTAAATGTATATGTTTTATGTTTTACTTTCAGGTGTTTTTTTTTTTTTCTCCAATGATGAAAGGCTAAATATAGCTGAATTCGGAGGACTTTAATTATACATACATACATGTGTTTTTGTTGTTGTGACTTATGCCCCTTGACCCACAGTCTATCAGATCAAGTCCCGAAGGCTTTGAGCGATGAAGGTGCGGCTCCTGTTTTGAATTAGCACCACAAGGGTCGGAGTTCGACTTGGCTAAATGACCGGTCCCGTAATTTTGAACCGAGTCAAGTGACGAGACCGGAACACTTGACCCCGCACATCCAGAGGTAAATTTGAGAACTATGAGGACATTGTAGCCGCGCCCTATTTTACGTGTCCCGGCCACCATTAGTGAACACGGTGGTAGATTTGCACGACGATCATCGAACCAAGGACGTTCAAATAACTTTCAAGCTGCTCTTGCCAACTGGGCTACCGCGCCCCATACATACATACATACATACATACATACATAGCATAGCATAGCATAGCATAGCATAGCATAGCATAGCATTTTTGCTTCATGATATTAGAACTACTGAATTTAAAAAAAACAACCATTTTTCGTGATAATACGTTGATAATTTTTACCTCCTAGTATACCTTTGGGAAGGACGGATTACCTTTTGGACTTTACCTCCTAGTATCCCACACAAATTGAATTCCCATACAAATGCCGAATGATCTTTATCTCCGCATGATCTTTATAGAACAAACTAATTATTGAATTATCGTAAAATTGATGCCATGCAGTACTTGACAATTTTTTTGCATGAAAACGATTATGACTAAAAATTATTTGCTATCGGATTGTGACGTCATGTACAGCTTTGGAGACAAGAACTGTCGCTTCCTATGCTAATGTTCATAGAAAAAAAAGAGATTGTTTTCACCTAGATACTTTTGATTAGTGTGAATACGATTATGAATGTACCGTTGGTGCACTCCATTGTACTCCGTTGGTGCACTCCATTGTACTCCATTGGTGTGTGACGTCACTTTCCAATTTTTAGAGACAAGGTCGCCTCCCTATAAAATGTAAGCCGTCAGTGTGTGATTATTTTACCGTGAAAACGATTATGCTGAACGAAATATGCAATCAAAGTATGACGTCAATATCAGCTTTGGAGACAATAATTATCGCTCCCCGACCATAGAGATAATTTAGACGATATTTTTTAAGAGAAAATTTAGACGATATTTTATTAATTCGTGAAATCGAAAGAAATGTGTTTAGAAAAACGTAAGCTGGGTATTTGGGCAAGGGTTTAAAAATAATTTAAAACCCTTCTTTCCAGGAGCAATATTTAAAGAAAATTGAAAGGTTTCGTCGGATATCGGCTGTTTTACGTTTTGTACGCAAACATTTTGGACCAGATATTGCTTACGGTCGCCAAAGGAGGATGAGTTGACACAATTCAGGCTCATCTCAGTTTTGGGAGATCAGTATCTCGCCAGGGCAATTCTAAGTTGAGACGACAAATTGGATGGGATATTTAGGTTTCTGGCTCAGAATTTTTCCTTTGAGATTATCGAAAGAATTTCAATTCAAAATTTTTCTTATTATTCTTTTTTAATTTGACGTTTACCTAGATGTATTATCTTATAACCGACGTATTTCTTTCAAAAGTCTATATTTACTGTTTCGTTGTTGACTGTAGTCACCAGAATTGAAAGCACACCTGCTCATTTTTTTTCCGTTACCCATTGGATGTACAAAAAGAAAATAATTACAAGATAAAAAGAACTTTTTATATACCATGTTTTTAAATTTTCTGTTGAATCATATAAACTTGACAATTCTATGTATTAATAAATACTTAAAAAAAATTTTTTTTGATGAATTATCCAAACAACTTGAAAGAAAATGATCAAATGCGTAATCAAACGTTTAGCTCGAGAATTGGAAGTTAACTTGCGTTTAACTTTTCGCATTCTACAAAACAAAATTTACTGAAAATGAATTCAATGCTGCTTAAAGATGGCTAAAATATTAAAATAATGCATTGTCATCGTGTTCTGAGCTATTCTAAAAGTTTCACATGTCTAGCTAGTCGGGAAGTTAGCTAAAAAACGATTGCAAGATTTGTACTGGACAAACACACACACAAACAAACAAGAAAGCGAGTTAATAAGAGCATGGAAAAAATTGGGCTGAATCGCTTTGGTTAGTATTTCTTCACTCTAATTCTGAAATTGGCAATCTCAATTTTATTTTATAACGCGCATCAATTTTGATTATCGTTTGCTTGCAGAATGGCAACGATTCTTTAATAAACAAAAAATGCTAATTGTATTATTTTTTGCTGTTCTAACAAGTCTTTAAGGATTGTGAAGCAGAATATGTGCGATTTTTTTATTGGGTTTTCTTTTTATTCATGCGTATAACATTTCACATGCTTTTTTTCTTATGTTATTTATACTGTGTTTCGTTTTTAAAGTGATTTTGGTTAACTATTATTCCACAATTTGACATTATTGCATTACAGCTTTTAGTGGTACAGTTTTCAAAATTTTTTTGTGTATTACTGCCGAAAGAAATTGTTTTAAAGTTTTCCATGAATCTTAATGTAAATTGATAAGTAATTAACTGCTATTAAATATTAGTAATACACTTTTAAAATTCAATAATTAACTTTTTAATTAAATTTTAGTTTAAAGTTCAATAATTAACTTAGTATTAATTTTATAAAGTTTATTAGTTTCCCTAAATAAAGTTTTTTGTTTAAACGTTTTTGTGCGGGTTTGTCATTATTTATCGTGTTTATGACCTCAACATCCAATAAAATGGATGTGCTCCTCTGAAATATTAAAAAAATTTAAATTCATTAATTTCTTGAAAAACAAGCTTTTTAATGCCCGTTTGTTTTAATAAACTATAATTACAAAAAATATTTAAATTTTATTTTGCTCAAGTCTCAAGAGGTTAATGCTGTTCCGTTAGAATTCAATTACAGACTGGCACATGAAATTTTATCTTTTTGTAATGCAGGTATGCTCATATCATACCAGGTGGTGGTGGGTGTTGATACGAATAACAAATTTTTCTTTTTTTGGGGTCGGGAAAGAATGCAAATTATTAGTGCCTGTTATGAAAATTCTCCCTCTCACTGAATCAATTCAAAGCCGCCTGTCTGGTGGACGGATGGCCGAAGCCGGGCTAGTGTTTAATACAACAGCAGGAAGAGAATGGAAGTACAAGTGGTGCAAAATACAGAATGTGGGGTACTTCCCAAGATGCTCAGTAGACCAAAAATGGAAAATTAATTCACTGGATACGTAACAAGTATCACAATACATGATTGTTCATGCCTAGGAATTTCCCGTACACTCTGTGTCCGGTTTCTGCGGAATGTTTTAGAATTGTCTAATCTTTTTTCTTTATGCTTTCACCGCCCCCCCCCCAATTTCGTTCACCGCCCCCCAATAGTCATCCCGGGCTACTACCGCCCCCTTGGATCGTTCCACCGCCTCCAAGGGGGCGGTATCACCCACTTTGGGAACCTCTGGTCTAAACATATAAAAATCCATCAATACCATATTCCTTTGGTGGACGAAATTTATTAAGTGAACCTTCTTACAAGGTGAAGAAAAGTTCAGGCTATCTGCAAATATCATTTTCATAGGATTATCAGCATTTATGTAGCTGTAAATATTAGACACGTTTTCTCCATAGGTAACCATTGAGGTGAACGGATCCAATAGGATTAGTACACAGCAGTCTTAAGGAAGAACGATTAAGAGCTTAAAGAGAATGTATTAATTTAAACTTTACATATGACCCCTTAGATTAGCGGGGTCAAACAAGATCTATGATAGGATTTTTTAGTGGTGTAATTGCTATCTTTTGCAGCACGAGGATTAACATACCCGTCTTTGTTATTTTCACATATAAACACACTAATTATCTCTTTTGAACATTTTTCATTTAATATTTCTTAAAATTATGTAACCTTTACACATTAAATTAAAATAATATATATATTAATCGAAATTAAATAATAGAAAATTAATTATTTTGTTAAACAGTTTGAATAATTCAGTTTTGAATTCTTTTTCACTATGCATTAATGTTCCTTTTAATTCGAGTGGTTTGTTCAAGTGTAAAAATAACAAAATTTAGTGTCCGAATGTATGAATTTTCTTTAAATATATATGTTAAAAATAGTGGGATGACATCAACTCCACATCAAAATATTGTTCCTACAATTCTAACTCCCCATATGTGAGTGCAAAAGGATTTAAGGGGACAGTGGACTTTCAAACTTGTGAAACTTGTCCAAAAATTCAATTTTTAAATTTTATTGAATTGTGAAACTACGGACGAGTAGGAATGTGTTGCAAAAAGAAATTTTAATATATAAATTATAATTTTAATATAGGCATTTGTATTTAATTTAGATATCATGTGGTTACTAATAGCAATAACTTTAAATGTGTTTTTCTCAAAATAAAATTTTCATGTCCTATGAATATTCAAACTGCTCCAGGCGCATTTCTAATTATCGTATCGCTTTGGAATTTTAGTTTTATATACTTAACTGTATATCAAATAAATCTTATTGAAAATAATTATGCTTCGTAGCTCGGAATTTCTAAATTTTGTACTTGAAAAGATGATTTATAGGTATTTTGCGTAATAAAAAGGATGTTTTCACTATTACTGTATTGTTTTTTTCGCTTTATATTTTTAATGAATGCCCTAAATAAGCAATAAGTTTCATTGTTATTTCTATAAGGTATCTTGTAAATAAAAATTTCTATATTATATGCAAAAGAAATGCGCATGGAACATTTTTAATTAGGCCAATTTTTGATATAATTAATAATTAATAATTCATAAATTATTAATATTCCATCATTAAATTTTAACCACTTTTACATGTCTATGGTACTAATCACATATTCAAATTTCAAGCGAATCCATTCAAAACAAAAAAAGTTAGGTTTGAATGTGCACTGTCCCCTTAAAAGACACACCCCACTGTCCCCTTAAAAGACCTCCGCCTTCAGTCAAAGGAAGTGGTTACCAAAAGGATTCCTCGTGCATTAAGGCTAAAACATATAGTAAGCATGATCTACCAGCAAGGTATATATAATTTTAAAATTAAAATTCCATAACAAGTTTTTTGTCCCCTTTTTTTGCATTTCAGGAAATACGATATTTGGGTCTGATCTAATGATCTTAATTCAGTGGACTTTATTTAATAATGTAGATGCGAAGAAACTCAGAACCATAGTCGTTTGATTTTTAATAAATGACAAAGTCTGACATTACAAGTAATATTCAGATGAACAAAACAAAATTTAGCTATAACTAAGAGCGTACCTAAGGCAAAAATGCGTGCTCATTCCATGATGGTGAACCGCAAAAAGAATACACAGAATTTGCGTTCACCGCTTAAGTCATAATTCACATTGTTCGCTATTGCACAGATAAAATGCCATAAGGATATGACAATAGCGTCAAGGCCAGGTGCAGGAGAGTTGAAAGTTACGGGAAGACGTAAAATAGTTGCATAATATAAGAAAGAAACAGGGCAAGGAAGCAATAAAGAAGTAGAGGGGAGAAAAGCCAATAATAAACCAAAACTACTACAGATAGAAGATTGGGCGTGAAGAAAGAAATAAAAGTATAGATAAAACTTAAGATAAAAAGGAAACAGTGAATCTGAAGAATGAGTTTGCAATGAAGGAAGAGAAAAATAAGGGGAAGCCATAAGTTTCTGATAGCTATAAAAGGGACCACCCATAGTCGGTGTTGAGCTGAGCATGGAAATGTCAAGGAAGAGGGAAATTTTTTATAAGTTCCACCCACGATGCGCATTGGGAAAAAGGGATAGAGAAGAGGCAACCACGAGCTAATAGATGAGAAGAGATAAGGATAATATGGCCAATGATTTGGAAGAGGCGTGGCCAGAAATAATATTAGAAAAAGTATATGAATAAAGACAGGGAGAACGAAGAAGAGTGATTGTAGAGAGTTCTCTTCGGGGAACAGATAGGAGCAGACGTACTATTCGAGCTCTCTCGTTTCTACTTACGTTGGTCAGGTGTGTCTGTGGGGCATTAGCTTGCACATGGCAGACAGGGCTAAGGTAGGTGGGTCGAAGGGCAATCCCCACCAAAGTAAATTCTTTGCTTCCCCGCGTTCTGAAGACGAATCCGACACCCCGATGGAAGAATCGCCATACCCCACTAAAAGCGAATTTCTGAAAAACAACGACGAAATGCTACAGAACTTGGCTCGAGATGCAAGAAAGACGAAAAAGAAAGCTAGACGGACATTAGAGGAAAAAAACGACTGGGCCACGCGCTCAGAACCAGGATCAGTAAAAGAATCCCAAAAAATTGTGAACGATACCATAGATGATCTTAATGAGATGGAAAAACTCATCCTCACCCTCCTCTACACTTCCCTAGATGAAGACTCTGAACTTGCCAAACAACATGAGATTGAATGCCCGAGAGCCTTCGAAGCGTTTCGACGTGGACTAGGTAAGGAGCTACTTGTTGACTTTGACCCTAATGGTACCCCCTTCAAAAAATCCAAATACGAGATCCCGGCGAGGAGACTCACCGCGAAACCATCCCAACTCCCTATAACTGATTCAGTGGCGCCATCTACAGCCAATAAATTCAACAATCTCACTGAAGTAAAATTAAATGACTCTTCGATCCCTCCCGTCCAAGCTAATACTAAAGCTACCGATCCTCAACCTAAAATTAAACCTATAAGCATAGTTAAAGAAAGTAATTATAGAGATATCCTTAAAGCCATAGATAACCACCCTCTCAGAAAATTCACTGCTAAACTCGATAAACACTTTGTCAGGATTTTCCCCACCTCCCAAACTTCCCACAACGAAATAGCCAAATTTTTAAAAAGCAGTCAAATCCAACATTTCCTTCTTACCGAAAATTATATCCCTCCCATCAAAATTGCTATCCGCGGCCTACCCTCCGATATGGAGGAAAAAGAAATTTTCGAAGAACTAGAAAAATTAAAATTCCCGGTAATCAAAGTTAACCAATTAATTAAACGTACTGACAAATCTAAAATGCCCCTGTTCCAAGTCCACCTAACAAATAACCAGCAAGGAAAGGAAATTTATAACTTAAAATCCCTATTTTTCCTATTAATTACAATAACTAAATACATTACTCCCTTTAAAATCCAGCAATGCCATAAATGCCAGTTCTGGCACCACAACCAAAATAACTGCCACGTAAACCCACGTTGCGTTAAATGTGCAGGCCTCCACCCTACTCTCGAATGTCCCCAAGCTAAAACTCTTGAAGCACCTAAATGCTGCAACTGCAATGGCCCCCACCCAGCGAATTATAGAGGATGCCCCAGATTCCCAGTTCACAAAACACAGGAAGAGAGGAAAATCACCCGTCTAGCCACCCCTAATATCTCTTATGCCCAAATAACTAAACAAGTATCTACCCCGAATATAACTAATGCCACCCAAACTACCCAAGAAACAATTAATAACCCCACCAAAAACATCAACTACACTAATTTAAATAATAATCCAACTGACTCTTTCTCCTTCATATCCCAAGTAAATGAACTTAACTCACTTACAACTGAAATTAAAAATCTATTAAATATAAACGACTTCACTGAGATTGTTCTTATGCTTAGAGAAACGGTTAAAAAAATGAAATTAATGATCTCCCCCCAGGACAGACTCTTCATGTTCCTTGAGAACATGAAAAACCTCACGCCATAATGGCTGCCCCATGTGTCTCTCCTCGCCTCTTGGCTTTTCTGTCTTCTCCCTTTAAAAAAAAAAAAAAAAAAAATGATACGTGCTTGCACGGTAAAAAACATCCTTAAAACTTAAAAACTAACACGTAGCTTGCCTACGGTAAAAAATAAAAACTTTAACTCTCCTAAACTTTCTTTTAGCCACTATCCATAAACTCTCTCCTAGCTGCTATCCTTAAACTTTCTTTCAAACACTATCACTAAACTTCCTTCTCAAATAGTTTTGTCATTTCTAGGGGATCCAAAGATCACCCAATCACTTCTCTATCTCCTCTTCTCCCCACCTTATGTCAATCAAGTTAAGTTCCTTACCAATCGTTATAAAGAAAGGCTTCCGAGGGCGTGGCCCAGATGAAGTCGCTCACTACTTTTCATGTTGAGCTCATGTTGAGCTCGAAGAAGAGTAGCTAGATATAGAAGTGGTATCAAGTCAGACAGCAAGCTAGTAGTTAAAAAATGTAAGAGTGAAGACGAAGCACGCCCGATGATAGAGCCGATGAAAGTGCATCCCGTCTCCAATGTCAATAGAGCCCGAAGAAGAGTTGTGCACCCAGTTTCCAATGCCGAGAGCGCCCAACGACCAAAGTAGCCCTGTGCCCTAGTGTGAGTGACACGATGAATAGAGGATGAGAAAGTAGTGCATTCGTTAACCAGATGTCCAGTTGAACGATTAATGAGGAATCCTATGCCCTGTGCCCGATTTCTATAATTAAAGGTGATTCAACACTCTTCTGCAAAAATACCGTCTTTTCTCCTGTTCATACTTACCATCTTTGCTTCTCATACGCGTAACTGTTCATGTAACGTGATAACGTATACATAGTGCGAGAGCGATTAAATTTCATGACGAAAGTTAGAAGGGTAATATGTGATAATTCGTAAAACGAGATCTTATATTGTATAAAGTAATATGATTTGTGCATGAATTAGTAATAATTGTTGATTATTGAAGTATTATGCCTATGATAGTAATTAATGGTAATTATTGATTAAGCTTATCTGATTGATTTAAATATAAATTAGTGCTCATTTTGATGAAGAATGTATTAGTATTTAATTATGAATCACTGCCAATTCTTGATTAATGATAATGAACCAATTGCAGTAAATGAATTATAATAAGGTCAAATAAAGTGTAATAATCAATGAGGTGTATATATTGTAAAACTTATATATGTTCATTTCAATTCAATAAATTAAGATTTCATTTTAACCAGAGTTGTTTTCAATCGTTAGGATCACAACGAATTCTAATTTAATTTATGCAGTGTACTAACCACACCCCATCCTATATCTTTCACCACCACATATATAGTATTTACTTATTCTTTCACCAATCATATTGCAATTAATTTACATTCTTTACAACCCCACAACAAACATGCAAATATGAATTCGATGAAAATGCTAATCTTCATTTGAAGAAGGATCACGGTTGTAGGAACCGAACACTATATATAATATCATCTATAAACGTCACCGTTCCGAAGCTCCTAATTCTGGACTATGATTGATACCTTCAAATTCTAATCAAGCCCTTTGATTCGAATTATTTATAAATAGATTCTTTTTAGGTACTCTAGTTCCAAATTCGTACTTTCTAAAAATATTTCTAACAACTTCGAAATTCGTTTTTTTTAATAACCATTTCCTTTTGT
The DNA here is from genome assembly GCA_907164885.2 of Dolomedes plantarius. NCBI lineage: Eukaryota > Metazoa > Arthropoda > Arachnida > Araneae > Dolomedidae > Dolomedes > Dolomedes plantarius. The sequence continues at coordinate 7,135,942 of OU015490.1, read as the reverse complement.
TGTTGATGTTTTTGTTTCCAACTTGGCAGGCACTTTGTCTATTACTACATACACCAATCTCCATCCGTAATCCATCGCCTTTTGAAGTTTACGTTAAGCCCCAGTCTTAAAAAAACGTGAACATAACGACATCTGCTCGTTCAAATAAAACACATTGTACTTTAAGTTCATGATTTACTTATAAATAATTTTCTTTTGATGCATCGAAATCCTAATGAATCGTTGATTAAATTACCTTCAGTTGATTCTTTTTCAGGGAATTCACTCCCGGAAAAGAAAGAAAAATCTCACAAGAAAAGAAATATTACTGAATAGTATTTTTTTTTCCAAACTGCGCTTCCAAATTGGTTGTAAAAACTCGCAATACAACTTATGGAATAAAATATCTTATTATGCATAGTTTCAATAACCATTCTCTCAAATATAACTTTTTATTTTGTTTCACCAAAAGGTTGGTGTACTTTTTGAGCATTTTTTTTTCTTTCGATCAGAAGATAGGAAAAAACCAGTGTTAATCCGTTTAATTTCATAACATATTTTATATAATGGTTCCCAAAAGTGTTCGTACACTTACGATTTTCAATGAAATAGGGGTCTATCCATTAATTAAAATGAATATTTCAGAATCGGTATTTAATAACAAGATCTATAATCTATTCTTAACAAAACTACATGAAATATTTTGAAAACATAGTAAAACTTCATTTTTAAGAAACCAGTAATCAAAAAGTAACAAAAAAGTTATCTCACAAATGTCATCGTACACTAAAATATTTTCGCATAAATTCATAATTAAAATTATCGTCTGGCGCTTTATTTTTATTTTTGAATTGTGGTGGCATTTAAAATATCGTATGGCTTTAATTTTTGCTTGCCTACTCCGTAATATTCTATTCATTATTTAAAAATGGCTCGTAGTCGTAAAGAAACAACAAACAGAATTCGAAAATTGATTACTTTTCATCATAGTAGTGGTAAATCAGTTCGGAATATTGCTAAATTACTTAATTTATCCCATGCTACTGTGTAGTATGTGATAAAACGCTTTAAAGAAGGACATCGGATCGAAAACAATGTAAGAAAAGGTCGTACGGCAAAGTTAACAAAACGTGATGAGAGATTTATAATTGGAAAATTTGTGAAAAATCCACGTTTTAGTGCTGTAAAAATTTTTGCAGAATTTAATGAAACATTTTCTACTTCAATTTCACCTGAAACTGTTCGACAAGTTCTCAGAGCAGATGGATTACATGGACGTTCTGCCCGTGGAAATTTTTTTACGAGTGAGAAAAACAGAAAGCTTAGGCTTTCCTTCGCACTATCAATGTTAAATAAACTCCAAACGTATTGAAATAATGTCTTATTTGCTAATGAAAGCAAGTTTAACATTATTGGTTCCGATGGGCGTATAATTGTATGGAGAAGAAAAAATGAGAAACTTTATCCCAAGAACTTAGTAGGAACACATGGAGGTGTCCTTGTGTGTGTGTGTGGGGGGGGGGGGGTGCATGTCAGAATCAGGACTAGGTAATTTGGTATTTATTGATGGTATAATGAATCATGCTGTTTATATAAATATTTTAAGAGACCATTTAAAATTAACAGTCCAAAATTTGGGTATTGGAAACAACTTTGTTTTTTATGAAGATAACGATCCTAAGCACACGGCTCTCAACGTTCGCCTCTGGTGTCTCTATAATTGTCCACAAGTTTTGAAAACACCACCTCAATCGCCAGATTTAAACCCAATAGAACTTATTTAGAGAGATCTGGAGGTTCGAGCACGAAAACACAACATTTACACGAAAAGCGAACTAAAAACAATTACGATGGAAGAATGGATGAACATTGATGCAAAAATTACGAAAGAACTAGTGCAATATATTCCCAGACCTTTAAAAGCTGTTGTGGATGCTAAAGGATATCCTACTAAATATTAATTTAACGAAAAATCGGAATATTTACTATTATGTAGAGATTTTTTACAAGTGTACGATGACTTTTATGAGATAAAGTTTTTGTTACTTTATGATTATTGGTTTCTGAAAAATAAAAGTTTTACTATGTTTTTAAAATATTTCATGTAGTTTTGTTAAGAATAGATTGTAGATCTTATTTTTAAATACCTATTCTGAAATATTCATTTTAATTAATGGATAGACCCCTATTTCATTAAAAATCGTAAGTGTACGAACACATTTGGGAGCCAATGTACATTGAATTTCGTTCTCGAATAAGGAATGCAGCAAAAATTTGTTTGCAGTTTATAAAGGATATTTTCATTGACTACATGTTTTATAAAATAAAAGGATAAGCTCTTTAAAATATTTTAAACTATTTTTTTCTAATGGCTGGTAACAGTAAGAGTAATTGAAAGAGCACCGTGAATGTAAAATTGTGAATTTAAAATGGTATGTATATAATGTAAACTGTAATTGTAAATTGTAATATGTTCACTACCGACTTTAAATATGCCGTATAAGCTTATCTCCGTGGTCGGCGGAACCTTTAGAATTTTCTAATGGCTGGTAGAACTCTGCCTAGACTCTTCTCGAGGGGGGAGCCGGAAGCGTGAGACCACTTCACCGCATGCGTTGCCCCGGGTGCACCACAGGGGCTGGGTCCACACTGCATCCGTTTGATGGTCCGCGAATTTTGCACCGAGTCAAGTGGTTGGACCAAACCACCTGGTCCAGCACCCCCAGAGGTAAATTTGATAACTTGGAGGACATTGCAGCCCCACCCTATTTTACGTGCCGCGGCCACTATTAGTGAACACGGCGGTGGATATTGTCAGCGACCCGCAACCCTCAGATCACTGGCTTGACGCGCTTGCCAACCGGGCCACCGCACCCATATTTTAAACTAACACCTCACTTTTGTATTTTGAGTCTTCCAGTAAATTTTAACATTTCGACATTTATGTAATTACAGTTATACTATGTAACTCTAGTTGAAATTAACGTTTACAATTTGTCGAAGATACAAATAGATAACAAAATGAAGGAGATTCGGAATTCGATTTTACAGTTTTATTTGTAATTATTTAATGAATTCAAACAATTTTCGACAGTTTTAAGTTAAGAGTCTTCCCGTTACAATGCTACATTCCTGGGACATTTGCTTACATTGTATATTCAACTTACAATCTTACATGTTTGTTGTCGAAATTCTTACTTTTTACTTTTACCGACTGTCAAAAATCCTTTCCGAAAGTATACATACAGAAGAAGAAAAAATTTACTCGAAAACTGTTAATTTATTTTAAAATATCGATATGGACAATTTTACATTAAACATATACTTTTCTACCATATTATCATATTTTGAAAACATTTCTGGTTCTTGCGAGTTAATTTCTACTACCTTCCACCTTTGACTGTCAAAATATACGATTGAAATTTATATTAAGAAAATTTTGAAATTATTTCCCGATATATATTTAACGATAAATTTGCATCATTCATATCTTAAAGATGAACACATTTAGTGCAATCGGATATTCCGTCTATTTTAAAACAACTTTTAAAGTCCTCTTTCGGAATGCTCTTTAATGTGGACGTCACCGTTTTCTTCTTGGCTACGACATCCTCAAATCTTGCTCCCTTCAACAAATTGGCCCAACATGAGGTCGTGGAGATGCAGCATCCTCCATACTCTCCGAAATTAGCTCCGGCAGACTTTTTCTTGTCTCCAAAACTGAAAGATTTGCTGAAGGGAACAAGATTTGAGGATGTCAAAGCCATCAAGAAAACGATGACTTTCACGTTAAAGAGCATTCCGAAAGAGGACTTTAAAGGTTGTGTTGCAAAACCCGAAAGCGAACTTTTTCTTTGACTTTAACGGTAACCGCAACTAACGAAGAACTAGCGAGATGTTTTTGAAAGGGAAAAATAGTTGTCACGTTGTAACGGATAGTAGAGGCTGTTTTCAGTAGTTCATCCTCTTTATACTTGTGTTATGTTTTATAATTTTCTTATTAAAGTTTTGTTATTATCAGAAGGTGTTCATGCTTCCAAGACTGGCCTCGAATTTTAATGATAATTTTATTTAAATGGAGTAGCAATCCTTTTTACAGCTAAACCGAAAGAGGACTAAGCCAGCTTCACCCCGGATATACAAGAAAAATAAACCAAAGTAAGCAGGTAAGGTGATTCCTTTACCTTTAATGCAAATTATTGAGATTTTGAAATGTGAGATTATTGAGATGGTGAAATTTTATTTTACAGGTTGTTTCTGACACTTATACAGCCGAGCACAGAAGTGCATTACGGCATGTGGGAGTTACTTCGAAAGATATTAATGGGTATGTATTTCATGTAATATTTTCTGGAGTTATTAGATCAGTCAAGGAAATTAATGGCCGCACCTTGTACCTATCCGCATATGCACAGAAAAAATACAATTAATGAGAATACGTGTAAAACGATATAGTTAAAAAATTTGATTGGTGATACTATGCATTTATGTTGAACAACTAAAGAAGAATTTTTCTTTATGACAATGATGTTTTGTTAATTAATTTCTATATGATGTGACCATTAATTTTCTGTACTTCTATTAACAAATAAAATTTTTTAAATAGATCTCATATTTAAGAAATTGTTGTCATAAGGATATATTATCTATGGTAAAATAAAAAGTTTAATTTTCCTCGCTGAGGTATACTTCAGAAGAGAAAAAACGAAATGCAAAAACTATATAAAAAAAGCCCTTAACCAAGTACCATAAACATATATTAATATTAAGTAACTATGAGTATATTAAATAATATATTAATATGTACACGCGACCATTTTTTACTTCCTTTAATGAATTACTAATTAACATATAACCAACTATTAGGAAATTATATTTTAAAACAAGGATTATTTATGATTAACTATCGTAAGTTAATTAATTATGGTACTGCTGTTTCATATTTTCAACATATAATTATTTTTCTGTATGTTGTTATTATAAACACATTACACAGGAAACTTGATTGATGAAGGCCCCCTTAAACTAATCACTTTACATCAAGCTCGATTGTGGAGACTTGCCTAACAGATGAAAAGAAGCTTGTTAGTAAAAAAAGAGATAGAGGAGAAATAATTAACCGCCGAATTTCTGCGGTCAAATATTACGAGAAACTTTGGATTTCTACATAAAAATTTCGATTTAAGGTTGAAAATTAATTCGGAATTTTGAGGGGCATGTTACAGTTTCGAAATTAACGTAATTTTCAAAAGGAAAACAATGAAAAAATGAATGTTACAAATTATACGTAGTTTAAAAGTAAATAAGCAATATTTCCTTTTATTGAAAATAATGACTCCAGCCCAAAAAAATTCCTTATAAAACTGCATGTATTAGTAGAAAATGTGAATGTATTAGTAGATTATTTAGTAGAAAAATAAAAATTCCTTTTACCTCCGACCTCCAAAATCGTGTTAAAAATAAAGTCTGGACAAGACCCTGAATGGCCGACTACATACACAATAATAACATACTGATCTACTCGGCCATAACAGGGTGTTCTCTGTATAGACGTTATTAGTAGGGATACGTAATTTTCGAATTTACGAAATAGATAAGAATAAATGCGAAATTTGCCGATATACTACTTTTAGGTGAAAACTCGGTGATAAACGGCTTTTTAAGCGAAATTTGGTAATAATAGTAATAATTTAGTAACATAATTGCCTAACTAAGACCACCCGCGATTTTTAACTGAAAGATTTCACTCTCCTTCGGATTTGCTCCGAATTTCATCTGGACAGTTTGTCCGTACCGGAGTCATCGATGGATACAACCATTTTCACAGAGAGCTACTTACAGTACCAAGAGACTTCTGTTGATGTTATACAGATTTCAATAGCAACTAAATGCTGCTACCTTAACTTTGCAAAGACAGCTGTACAAATCCTCTGTAGTCCATCTAACTGCGCAGATGCTGAGAGATATTTTAGTATGTACAACGTAGTAATTAATGACAGAAGGTAAAGAATAGAATGCGGAGACTACTACAATGTCAGCTTTTAACTAAGAATTTTGATACTTACCTATCCAAGTAAGTAAGATTGTGATTTTTTTTAAATGCGAAATAATATCTATACTTATAAAAGCAAGTGTCAGTGTGTTTATATGCGTGCGGCCTAGAGACGAATCTGTCAAACTTACAGCCATGAAATTTGGCACACGGTTAGTGCAGACTATGGGAAAGTTTACCTCGAAGCCCGAATTTTAAATTTTATTCTAGAAAAATTTTTTTTTATGTTTTGTGGGATATTTTGTGGGATATTTCAGATTACGATATCTCGGCAAAAAATGATCGTAGAATTTTGATCTTTTTACAATCTAAGAGTACAGACATTTATCCTTCAAACAAGACTTCATTTGTTTAAAAATAATTTAAAATAGACTAATATTTTCATCAAAATATTAAGCCCACTTTTTCGAGAAATTTACGCACTTTTAAGGATCTACGGTCGATGCTCTTCGTGTTTTTATCTTACAAAGAAAATATTTACATCATCTGGAAGATGAAAGCTTTCTCATTCATATAAACCTCATTTCAAGTCTCTATCTTAAAATTTCGATTTTTAATTGAATTTTAAAGAACGATACTCAAACACAAATTTTCTAGCGGTAGAAAGAAAAGTAAATTCTCCCCTTGGGTTGTAAATAACGATAACGGAATATTTTAAATATGATGGGGGCGGATATTTGAAGGAAGTCGATTGAACTCTCATTAGATTGTCAATCGTATGATGGCAATGGAATGTTTGAAATCTGATGTGGGGGACTGATTCCAAGCAGTCATCTGGTGGACAGATAGCTTGAGGTATGTGCCTACCCTCAAATCGCTGTTTTTGCGAAAACATTCGAATTTTTTTTTTTATTATTTTAAATTAAAGTTCAAACATTTAGTATTTCAAAAATGCTTTACTTTTGGTTCAGCGATAATTAGAAGCAAAGTTCTAGCCCAAATTATAAACCGGAAATGAACTTTCTGAAACCGGAAGTGACCTTTTAAAGGGCCACGGAAATACAAAAAATACATTTTTACAGTTATTTCTTTACTTTTAAACAATTTTAATGCTCAGTCTTCATTTTTAATGTACAATTAAATTTCCTCTATTTACGTTTTATAGTTTTAAGACCATTAAAAGACCATTAAAGGACTTGGTGGAAAGGGTAAACTAACTGATAACTTTATAGACAAGCTACAAAACTATTATGAGATTGCAATTCGCAGCAATGTTGCAAATCTTCAAAATATGCAATCAGCAGTATTATCTGTTTTTTTATTGTTGCTCAAGCAATTAAAAGTCGATGCATGGACAGTGTCCTGAGGGTCCCGAAAGTTGGTGTAAATACAAGTAAGCATTGCATCATGGAAAGCAGTTTTCGGAAAAATCCCCAAGCCTTCCAGATACAATTGTCAAATTTATAAAACCAGCTTACTTAGAACTGGTTATTGTGATCAGAAATTACTGAAAAAGTGTTTTCATTGCATGACTCATATCAATAATGAATCATTTAACAATGTTTTGTGGAATATTTTTCCTAAAGAAAATTTTCTTTAACTGCAAACATTGTTATTAGGGGCTTCTATTGCAGTGCTACTGTTTAATTCATGTTTTATGGGTCTCGTACCTGTTTTCAATTATTTAAAAATAAAAACAGAACCAGAAATGTTGAAAAAGTACATGGAAATTGACATTGAGCGAATAAAGAAATCGAGGCGACAAATTCTGACAACTACAAAAACATGCAGAAAAATTATAAAAGCTAAAAGAAAATCAAAATTAATTTAAAATGAAGCCACGGAAGGCTTGACCTACAAATATGGTGAAATTTGAGGTTGTAAAGTTTATACATATTTTTTTGTGCTAAATTAAAATCTTTATTTGCGTTTTCTGGAAAACTGCATTTTTCATTTTTTGCATTTACGATAAATTTCATTTCTTAAAAGATTTTTAAGATATTGAAATAAAATTTTGTCACAAGGTTCTGCTCATCTAGTGGTATGTTATGAACCAAAATATAACTTGTAAGTATCTATTTATTAATTTAAGAGCTAATTTTATTGGAAAATATATGAAAATTTTTAAAAAAATCTTGTTGTGTATACAAAATTTGGTATATGTTAGTAAGTTTAAGAGGTATTGCAAATATTTTGCTTCATAACACAGGTAAGCGATTTACTAATATTCTGTTGAAAAAAAAAGTGAAATATATTGGTTAGATTTTGTTTTAGAAAATTTGGCGTAACCGCTAATTTTTACTAAAATTTGACTAAAAATTGCCTAAATTCGAAAAGTTAATGAAAATTCCACTAACTTTTTTTTAAATTCTTAGATTTATTCCCTGTTCTAACTAAAAACACTTGTGTTTCATAAAAATTTCCTATATTTCAAAAAAAAGTGCCCAAAAGGTAGGCACATACCTTGAGCGTAGCTTGGCGAAGCACGAGCCTATATATATAAATGGATGTATGCGTGTATGTGTGTATGTTCCAACATCACTGTGGAACGCCTGGAGCAATTTCAACCAAACTTGGTACACATATCACTTACAATCTGATAAGAAACACTGGAGGGGTAAGCCAACCCTAGTACCCATAGGGGGGCAGGGGGCACATGTAAAAATAATTGAAAATGACTGATATAAGTGTGGAATCCATAGTTTTTGGGGTCGCTGAGATTAATGGTGATACTCCCATTCCCGACTATGTGAAAGTTCAGCCCCCCTCATCAGCATTGGAGGGGAGGGAGGAGGGGGAAGAAGAAGTGAATATAGGATGTTCAAAATACCGAGAGTAGTGTCGAAATTAAAGTTTTCGGGGTCGCTGAGACGAATAGTGACATTTCTGATGCCGTTTAAGTGCAAGTTCAGTCCCCCCATTAGCATAGGGGGAGGGGGGAAGGGGAGGGAAGAAGGATTGAATATAAAATGTCCTTAATACCGAGAGTAGTGTCAAAACCATATTTTTCGGGGTCGCTAAGACAAATAGTGCCATTTATAATGCCGTTTAAGTGCAAGCTCAGCCCTTCCCCTTAGCACTGGGGGTTAGGGGGGAGAGAAGAAGAGGTGAATATAAAATGTTCAAAATACCGAGAGTATTGTTAAAATCATAGTTTTCGGGGTCGCTGAGACGAATAGTGACATTTCTGATGCCGGTTAAGAGCAAGTTCAGCCTCCCATTAGCATAGGGAGGAGGGAAGAAGGGGTGAATATAAATATCCAAAGTGACCGGGAATAGTTTCGAATCCGTAGTTTTCAGGTTATCTGCGACGAATAGGGACACTCCCGATGAAATTTAAATGCAAGTTCAGCCTCCTACCACCATTAGGGGGTAGTGGGGAAGGAGGGGTAAAAATAAAATGTCCAAAATGACCGAGAGTAATGTCGAATCAATAGCTTTCGAGGTCACAGAGATGAATAGTGATACTCCCGATGCTGTTTAAGTGCAAGTTCATCCCCCATCAGCATGGGGGAGGAGAGGAGGGAGAGTATAAAATGCCCATAATGACTGAGAGTAGTGTCGATTCTATAATTTGCGATGTCTCTGAGATGAATAGGGACACTACCGATGCCATGTAAGTAAGAGTGCAACCCCGCATCAGCATTGTTGGGTGAGGTGGGGGTAAGAAAATGTGAATATAAAATGTTCCAAATGAGTGTGAATATAAATCGCGTGTCGAATTCATAGTTTTCGGGTTCTCTGCGAAGAATAGGGTTAGTCCCGATACCGTTTAAATTCAAGTTTGGCCTCCCAACACTACTGGGGGGAGAAGGGGGAGAAGTAAAATGCTCAAAATTACCCAGAGAAGTGTCGAATCCATAGTTTTTGTGTCGCTGAGATGAATAGGACCCTCCCGATGCCGTTTAAGTGCAAGCACAGCCTCCCATCACCATTGGTGGCGGGAAAGTGGTAATAAAATTCCAAACTGACCGAGATAAGCGTCGAATCCCTAGTTTTTGGAATCACTGAGAGGAATATAGTAAACAAAAAATGTTGTTTATAATCAAGTTTTGAGTTAAATTAATAATAGAGTGAATTTGGAATTTTTCTTTATCATTTGGTTACTGTACTTACTTTTTAATATCTGTAAATTAAATTACTTACATTTTACAATATAGGTAGAATCCATTCCTTTTCCTCTGAAATAAAAAAAATTGGGATAAATAAATACCCGGGCAACGCCGGGTAAATAGCTAGTATATATATATATATATATATATATATATATATATATATATATATATATATATATATATATATATATATATATATATATCTTATATATATATTTCTTCTGTCCGTGTGTATGTAACTGAACTCCTCCTAAACGACTGGGCTGATTTTTATGAAATTTTGTGTGTGCAATTTAGTTCATTCGAGAATGGTTTAGATTCACAATTTGATCCGATAGAATATGTTTTTATATTTTTAATTAATTAATAAAAAACCAACAATTTATAAGGGGGTGCATCCGGTAAATGGAAGCTGTTTCAGTTTGTGAAATCACCCCTCTAGATAATGGCGTCAACGTTAGGTTTAGTTAGCAAACAGCGAGCGAAAAAATAAAAATATATAAAATCAAAAAGTTTCAAGTCATATATTAAACCAGAATAATAAATGAAAATAATAATCTTTCAAGTCAGATTTTATACTCTAAAATGGATCAGTTCCAACGGCATATTGATACTCTCGACACGCGATGGAAAATTCGAATCAACCACGTTAAGTGACACGAGATCTTTTTTAATCGCTACTGCAATCCTCCTCGCCTATATCTTTGTGTCTATTGAAGAGCTAAAGACTAAGCTTCTATCCTGCTAACTTATTTCTGACTAAAACCTCCTCTGACATGTATAATCACCAGCCCACAAGAACGTTCCAATAGCGAATATGTTTCATTTTACCTACTAGAACACCGTGTCACCGTTGCGCAATCGGAAGGTCGCCAATTTGGAAAGTACCATGCTCTCGACCCGGGTTCGAATCCAGAGTTGTGTAAGTTTTGCTAGACCTGTTATTTCAGCTTCTTTTTTTAAGGCTTTTTTATTTCAGCTTTTATTTTATTATTTTTTTAATTATTTAATTATTATTTCTTTTTATTTTATTATTTTTTTATTTTAATTTTTTAAAATTATTATTTTTTAAAATTATTATTTTTATTTATTTTTATTTTTTTCAGCATTTTTATGATGAAATACCGAATATAGCTGAAATCTGAGGAAGTTTATTATACAATTATACATTTTTAATTGGGTTTTCATATTATTAATATGTATAACATTTCGTATGCTTTTTTTTCTATGTTATTTATACTGTGTTAATTTTTAAATTGATTTTGGTTAACAAACATTCTTAAAATCCCGTGCATCGCCGGGTACTTCAGCTAGAATTGCAACGTTTGAACAGGACAACGTCTGTCGGGTCCGCTAGTATATATATATATATATATATATATATATATATATATATATATATATATATATACATATATATATATATATATATATATATATATATATATATATATATATATATATATATATATATATATATATATATATATATATTTGTGAATAAATGCGAAATTTTATGCATTGTATTTTTTTTTGTGTAGCGAAATTTCGAAATTTTTTATGCAAAATTTACGTACCGTAGTTATTAGGAGACTAGTGATCGCATGAGAATTGTATCTTAGTTTCTTTTCTTGTTTAGGTATTTTCTATACTTTGTCCTTACTTGCAGATTTGTCTGTTTCCGTTTTATCTGTATACATACGAAATTTCTCCACAGGTTCCCACATTAGAAATGAAAAAAATAATAATTTCTTCACCAGCTAGCCTGATGCGAAAAAAAAAGTAATTCCAGAAAATCCAGAAATCCTCGGGCGAGGAAGATTAGAACCAGCTTACTAAGATTATAAATCTGTGCACTCACATAAAAGCTACGGGAGTTTAGAAAAATTAAATCTCTATCACTTTCAGTAAATGAACACTTGTTGCAATGATGCCTTGCACGGAGGAAACCGTACTATTATTTCGTATCTATATAAATAAAATTAGAAAAAGAACGCACTAATACTTTCTACAATGTATTTTAAAAAATTAATAAGTCTACTGAATTGCGCCCATTCATGAAATAAAAAATTAAAATATGACTTGCATTAATATTGTTGATCAGTAAGTTAATATTTGGCTTACGCATTATTACATGACAATACTTTACTAAAACCTGATAAAAAAATTAAATTTATAGACCTACCGGAAAACAATTGTAGGATATATATATATATACTCGTATATATATATATATATGTGTATATATATACATATATACATATATGTATATATATATATATACATATATATATATATATATACATATATACATACATATATATATATATATATATATATATATATATATATATATATATATATATATATATATATATATATATATATATATATATATATATATATATATATATATATATACATATATATATATATATATAGCTCGCGATGCACCCGACAATCGAGATCAGGTCATGAATTATCCTAGATGAAGTGGCCAAAGCTAGAAATTTTGTGGAGCTGGATCATGCAGTAATGGGATAAATCATAACATTTCTAAATCATATTATTACCACTGGGAAAATCTATTTTGATTAGTCAAAACATCACCTCAAGTACAAAACATCACCTCAAAGTCAAAGATGTATATATAAATATATATATATTCCATCAATTTCTAAGTATAATTAAATCCTCAGTAGCTTAAAACAATCATACAATTATACTTAATATTCAGCATTTTCTCTTACATTCATAAACATTTAATGACTTTCGTGATATACTTCGATTTACTTTATGGCTTTCAAACATTAGCAATACACCAGAGGAAATGTTTTCTTATACCCAACATTTAATTGAATTATCCTATGTGTTTATAATGAATTACTTATAATGATTTAAAACACTGTCTGGAATTCAAACAATAATATTACATAAACTAATCACAAAATAATACTTTCAATGATAGAAGTTTATGGTTTAAATGCTATAGTACGCTCAGAAATCAGTAATGAAACGAATCATCTAAAAATAAACACACCGCCTATGTATTGTTTACAGACAGAATATGATATGAGTTTGAAATTACATTATGATTTAAACATATGCTATTCATATATCAGTAACATAATGATTACTAAAATAAATTTTAACTTCATGTGTAAACTTACATTCACAATATTGAAAATCCAATTTTCTATGGTTCTATGGTTCTATGGTTTAAAGAATTTAATGAATTCATATACCAGTAATATTGTTAGTGACAAACATTTTACTTTACATAAATGCTAATGTATACTTTAAAGATTTAAACTTTATGTAAGTTTAAAACTCATGTCATATCATAGCTAAAATTTTAAATCCATATCTACTTATAATACTATTAACATGCCTAGAAGCCCAATAAGTTTCAATATTTAAACACTATCAGTTATACTAACTTCATTAATATAATATATGAGCATTATATTTTACTTAAAACCGAATATTTAATGTTCTAACATTTATTCCAATGAGTTACGTATGTTTTTTAAATTTAAACACTGTGTATAATTCCTAAATAACATAATAATACTCTAAATTAAAATAGGATGTGCCCAAAATATGTTTCCTAATGGAATCCACTGATCTTCATGATATACTGCGGGTTAAATGTTTCAAGTTATGCAAATACTGGTAATATTATAACAGAATAAAAGTATACAAATTGTCCGAGAAACATCATTATCATTCTGTTGTTATTATTGCTTATATGCCACTTGACCGACAGCAACATCAGATCAAGTCCCGAAGGCTATGGGCGAAGAAGGTGCGGCTTCTGTTTTGACTGGCACCACAAGGGTCGGAGTCCGACTTGGCCAAAGGACCAGTCCCGTAATTTTGAACCTAGTCAAGTGTCGATACCAGAACACTTGATCCCGCACCTCAGGAGGTAATTTTAAGAACTTGGAGGACATTGCAGCCACGACAGATTTTACGTGCACCAGCCGCCATTAATGTACATGGTGGTGGATTTATTAGCGAGGAGCATCGAACCAGGGACTTTCAGATAACTAGCTCGCTGCCCTTGCCAACTGGGCCACTGCGCCACTTATCATTCTAAACATTAATAACGAAAATACGAGCAGGCCAAATGAAATGCAGTTTGCTGCCAAAGAATGAGATAATCCAACAGTTTTTCTAGTATCAATTTCCCCGCAGATAAGCCCCGCCGATTTCATTTTGCTTACACTTTGCTGGATAAGATCGCAGACGGTGAAAATTACCTCAACAGAGTGGGCTTCACTTAAGAATCCACATTCCATATGTCCGGAAAGGTTCATCGCCATAACGTTAGGATATGGGGATCTGAAACCCACACATTTCAGTCGAACATGTATGAAACAGTCCCACACTTAATGTTTGGTGTGGTTTTTTACTCAACGCTGTTCTTCTTTTGAGAGAAGATGATTAAGGGGACTCACGACCCTTAAGTCGAGGAAATAAGGCATATTTTCATACTTTTTGATTCTTTGTAACTATTTCAATTTACTCCCAATTTTTCCAACTTTTATGTATATGATAAATTGATTTATTTATTTTAATAGACAAATTTTCAACACTTAAAATAATTTTAAATAATATTTTTTTAAAAATGCTTTATATATACCTTGATTTTAGGTATTTTTATTGTATACTGGCTTGCGCACAGAACTATGAAATTAATTTTACACTTAAATGTATAATTCCTGTTTTATATTTAAAATAAATATGTCAAAATACAATTGAACATAAAACATTCAACATTAAAATATTTTTAAATTTTTTAAAAACTACTCAAAATATACTTAAAATTTCCTTAAATTTTTGCATTAATTTACCCCTGAAAAAATAACAAAATGTGCAATGATTGCAAAAATTCAAATTCAGACGCAACAAAAAGACATGATTATGCAGTGATAAAAATTTCATCGAATTGTGTTTCATAGTTTTTGCGATATCAGTTGCAGAATGATGCAAAATTACATTTTGAGAAAAATGAGTTTAAAATTTTTCTTACCATAAACTTGATCAGTAATTAAATATTTAAAATATCAATATCTCCGGAACTAAGCGGAATATTTTCATGCAGTTTGCTTTACTTTGTTCAGAAATGATCAGGCTTTAACATATATATTTTTTAAAAAATCGAATGTTTTAAAGTTGTAAGGGTAGTGAGTCCTCTTAACCCTTTCTGGGGCACCGTTTGCACAATGCGAATGCCTAATTCTAGTCTTCTTTTCACTTGCATCCAATGTATTTCAGTTTAATGAGCAGAAAAATGGCTAGTGCTGCCATCTTTTATGAGTGTAAAGAAGTAAAAACATTTTCAACCTTCAACTGGATTTTTTTCAAGATTTTTTAGATTAAAAAAATCGGGAAAAAAATCTGCATCTTGCAAACGGTGGAGGTTGTAGTCCCAGAAAGGTTCAGCGGTGGTGTGTACCGGGATCTTGATTTGTGTGACCTTCCACAATAGGAACATTTACAGCCAAATGTTTTATTTCAGCAGGACAATGCTCCACCTCGCTGTACACAGTCTGTACGCGACTTACTTGAGATAGAGTATTTCCGGACTTTGGAATGGTAGTGGAGGACGAATACCTTGGCTTCCTCGGATCACCCAACATAACTCCACTGGATTTCTTTTTGTGGGGTTACGTTAGTATATGGGGTTACACAGTTTAGCAATCCCATATTTCTGATATTTCCGTTTTAAAGGAAAGGACACAATTCGCAATCATCACTATTACATCCCGAATGGTAAAAAACACTTGGAAATCGACTACAAATTCAGCATTCTTCATGCTACTAATAGAGTTCATGTAGCTACATTATAGGTACTGTGGGAAAAAAAAAACCTGTTAGATTTTGTCATTTTTCCCCGAAACTCAATTTCATTTGACGTGTTAGAATTTTTTTTACTAATATTTAGAATAATGAAGATCTTTCACGTTCTATTTATTGGCAAATATCTAATTTTTGTAGATGTCTGATAGCTTCAATTATACACCTATACTTAGCACTAGAAAAGACGACTGCCGTCATTTTGACGGTTTTGGACATACTATTGGGCGCTATGTCTATATTTATTTCCTCAGGTATCTGAAATTTTATGACTTTTTCTAATTTTACGCGAAATATGCACAGACATTTACAAAATTGGATTCGATAGTAAAAAAAGGGGAGAAAATGTGTAGTATACCTACTAAGACTGAGAGGAGTATAGAATACAGGCAGAAATCTTTAAAATAATACAGAAAAAATGTTAGTTACTTTTCATCTCATAGACATAGACGTAGACATGGTACATGAAAGAGACACCAGAGAGCAGAGGTGCACATCCTCGGTATGGATAATTTTTTGGCGCTATATTTCCGTTCTCAGGATTAAAAGAAAAGTGTGCACTTGAAAATTAAAAACTAAATAAATAAATAAATAATAATAATAATTACAATAATATTAATCATAAATAAATAAATATAAATAATACTAATGATAGCAATAAATAAATAAATATATTTTTTTATGCGGAGGCACTTGTCGCGAAGACATTCGCTTATAATTCACCGCAGTTTTGCTGGCCATTTTATTAAGGGGGCGCCATATAGGCGGACCAGCATTGCGCCCAATAAAGGGACGACACAAACGGAGGCATTTTATTGGCGCTTTCAAAGGATTCGATCTGATCACCCTCAGCACCGAAAACCAGCGCGCTATACCACAAGGCCGCCACGGCCCCATATTTACATAAGTAAATAAATATAAATGGACAACTGTATAATGTGGCAGGTTAGAAAAAAATTATTACCGTAGCAGACGATTTAGCAAAAATCAGTAAGATAGTCTTGAGGTCGATTCCTGAAAAAAACACCGTTAGGTACCAGTAATTTAGAATGTAATTTAGAATTTAGAAGAGTTTGAAGGCAAAGTTAAGAAAGGGGAAAGAGACCAGGGTGAATAATGAAAGTAGTCTTAGGATGGCAATAGCATTCCCTTGGGTCGTAGTCGGGGAGGTTAGCTATTTCATCGTTGTCTATTGGATATAATCTATTGTAGAAGTTAGATGCGAGAACTTTAATGTGTTGCCTAATGGGTTCGATTCTCATTTCTGTGAATAAGTACGGTTTTAATGTACCAGGGCGCCTTCCTAATACCATGGAGTTTTTTATTTTGAATTGTCTGCAGTCGCTGGATATGGGTGTCAGCCGCTGAGCCCCATTTTTCGTCTCTTCCCCTTTTTGCAAGTAACAGAAATATTGGTGTTCAAAAATAAAGACTGCACAAACCATGAATATATTTTTACGGATAGACCATGTCGTAACGATTTTACAATACTTCTAAAAAATATATTATTTTCACTTTGATACAAATGCTCAGGTTCGTGATCTAAATTTAGATACGTTCTCCTGCCTGTCTGCAAAAATTCACAGAAAACTCAATTTTTTATCCCTGCATTACACCCAATGCTCTCTGATGCGAATTCCAGAAAGGGGTTGCAGATGAGACATATCCTGCGCTGCTCCAGTTTGCATAATTTTCACCTTCCCCCACGACACACAAAATACCCACAAAATGCCATAACCTTTGTTGCAACAGCGTTGGCGGAACTAGTTGGCGAGTGAAAGTTGCCAATATCCAGATGTTTCGCTCATCAACATCACATGACAAAGCCACGACTGAAGAGGGAATTTTGATTAAGGGGATAGAGCGATTCACCACCAGCCTGTTTGGACGTAACTGTCATGATGAGGAAAGAACGTGTTTGCCGCACTACAAGCCTAGTTACTCGGGTCTACCGAGACATCGACTCCCTCCTGACGCCGCCTAGACGCCTTCATGATTTTTGTTATGGCCTTAAGCCACCTTCTTTTTCTACAATAATCTCCATAAAAAAACCTGATGCTCATCAACCAACTTTGACTAGTTTCTGTCACTATTTCTCCTTTAATTCTTTTCATATCATCAACTACATTGTAAAAGATGTGAGTAAGTCTTCTCCCACCATTTCGTTATTCGACATGATCTGCTTCTACATTAATTTTACTATTGCCACAACCAGTTCCCCCAGTACAGACCATGCCAGGTTGACAGCTCGGCATAATTGCATAAAAATATATCTAAATCTATACTAATTTATAATATATTGGTATTAAATAGATCAAAATTTAAAGTGTTTGACCATTTTTTTAAAAACATAAAATATTTTGAATTCTTGATTTTATTTTTAACCGTCAAAATGACGGCGTTCAATCTTTTTAGTGAGAATAAATACCCGTCTTTCTAGTGTTAAACATTTTTATGGATTTCAAATATTAACATTATCATATCAGCATAAAATCACAGTAAGTGTGATATAATTGTATCTCACACGCTAAATGAAGAATGTTTTGGGTCCGTATATCACGGTATACCCCTTTGAAAGCTATATAATTTCTCACAGTTTCTCAACAATACAGTAAGCGAATTTTAAGTGTTATTTGTTATAAAGTACCCTTCTAAGATTTCTAATTAATTAGAAAACTATTTCTAATCATTAAGAAAAATGGATGCACCCCTTCATGGGTCAATAACACAGCAGTAAGAGATCTCTAGAACAAAGTAACGTAAAAATGTCAACGAATTAATTTATCATCCTTTCAAAAAGATAAGTACTCGAACTTCCACTCCAAAAGGTCCGTAATTTTGTCACTGAGGCTTAAGATGCGATAAATCGTTCGTATCTGAAATAGATCTTGCTTTAATAAAATAAAGACTAGAAATTTGTAAAGGGGAAGAAGATGGATTATTCTCCTAATTTTTTCCCTCCGTGGTTGCCATAGAATGACCATTATTTTAGTGTACTGGAGTAGCAAATTATTATTTTCTTTCTCAAGTAATTTTGACCAGATGGATTCTCCATGTTAGCACCGTTTTCTTTTGTCGGATAACGAGTTATTACCCTGGTGAAAGCGAAAAGAGAATTAAAAGTCTCTCATCCAATTAGTCATTGTTAGTTTTTTCTTCTTTTTCTCGCTGTGTTACCTCCGGAAAACACGAGTGGATGAATATAAGAAATTTAATCTTTGAATCCTCGTATGTAAGAAAAATTATTTTAAATAATTTTATTTCGATTATTTTAGAATTCATCTTTAGTTTAAGTGAAATGCAATTTAATTTTCTTGCATATTTTAAAAAATTAACCAGTAAAATAATCAATAACTTTCTTAAGAAAATAATTATGTAGCAGAAAACGAAACGTATAAACGAATGAAGGGTAAAAATGAATAAATGAAGTAAAAAAGAATAAATGAATAAATGAAGTAAAAAAGAAAGGGTGAAATATTAAAATTTTCAAAGCAGGAAAAAGAAATGTCTTATATATCTTTTTCTCTTTCTTTCTTTCTTTTTTTTTAATGAATAGCATGTAATATTCTATGCTAAATTTTCAATTTATTATCTCATTTAGTTAATATGTCAGATTTTAAAATTATTTTCCCCTGTTGTCGTCACATTTTACGGTATAAATGAATATGGTTTTCATTGTACAGAAATGAATGACTTGAAACAGATGTGTAATTGTCTGATCTCATTTCCCTTGAGCAGCGTCTTATCTCAAAAGAGTCTTGTTATCTCAAAAGAATCATTTGTGGTGTGATATGTTTAAATTATATTTTTTTTGTCTCTGAAGTATTCTGTCACTGCAAAGTACGTTAATTCATTGTTAACTTTCTAGTTTTTCAGATTTGGCACAGTGATGCCACACTTATGCAGTTATAATAAAAAAACAGGTATTGAAAAATTAAGATTGAAATTTAGATTGATGAAGCTATTAATACCAAGAAACCGTGGGAGAGTAACTTGTTATTTTTCAGGCGGTTGTGCATCTTGGCTTTAATTAAAAAGCACTAGATTATGATCTCTGTAGGAGATTTAGATTTACCCAGGGTGTACCACGTGGAGGCCTGCTACTTTACACCCCCCCCCCCTCCAAAAAGAAAAAATCCATCCGAAGACAATTCGGGAAGCGGTTTCAGTGTTTTTAAAATGCTCAGGCCTCTCTTAGGCATTACAAAAAAATTAAAAGTTAGAATAAACTAACCACTATTAATATTTACAACTAAAAAAATATATATATTAATATATATATATATATAACTATCTATCAAAATATGCAAGAGTAAAACAAAGCTAACGAAAGCTAACGTTTTATAAAAGCAAGAGAAAAAAGTACAAATGCTTTGGTGCAAATCCAAGAGCGAACTGATAAAATTATCCTTGACCTTTAGAAGCACTCCCCCACATTCCTTTAGTACACAACCACACGGAAACAAATAAAAAGGATACGCATCTCTGCTCACTCTTCTTAAGTGAAATATGATAGGATGCACTCTTGTGACGCAGTGTTGGCGGGTCGGTAACACCATAAATTCATGGCTCGATTTTAGACAAGGTTACAAAGTAAAAATTAAAAAATAATATAAAGTAAAGATATTAGGGTTCAGCTAACAAAATAACATAGCAAAATTTTTCCGAGCAAATCTTTGTCTATCTGAAAAAAAAAATCTGAAAAAATTCTTTGAAAAATAAGGGTTTTATAAAAACTTGACCGAGAGGAAAATTATGGATTGGTAGTTGTAGAGCTCTCATCTAGTATTGATAAAGAAAGTAAAAAAAAAAAAAACATTTAATCGAATTTTCAATTTATTTTCAGTTTATTTTCAGCGTTTGACAAGGGAACTTTGTGGGTGTTACCAGACCGGTAACACTCATTCGGAAAGGGTTAAGCCTCTCTTGAATATCAGTTCGCAACGGTATGCTGTACCATGTTATTGCACTCATCGTAATTCCGTGCCGTCTGTGTACAGTGAATCTTTTACTATTTGAGCTATACAGGGTGTGCAATCGCTTAAAATCATGTAACATTAATTGTAAAACGACAAATTTATTCTGCCATTCAACAACAGGCTGTTATTATTTTTCGGTCAAGAATAGGATGATATTTAGCTTAAATTTATCCACAATATTGCACGATTTGCAGTCGATGACAGACTTTAAAAGGGAGACATTAACACTACTTGTCACAAATTCATTCGAACTTTTTAAAAGGAATTCAACGATCACTTGAAAAGCAACACAGAAATTTTAAACAGTTACTTATGTCTGAGAGTGTTTATTCAGTGTTGGTATTTTATTTTTTTCATACATTCAAGGCACGGAATAAAGACATTACCAAGGGAAGCATTGTACGTCTGCAGAAGTTTGAAGTATCGTGTCTTTTACGGATGTTACGGTCTAGTATACTGCTCCAAATTTCATACATTGACTGCCGTAAAATCCTCTGGCAACTTTTGATATCTATCATAGTTTCTTCTAGAAGAAATAAAGAAAGGGAAACTAAAATCCTACAGATGCACTGCTACTGGCTGTTGTATAATCCGGAGATACCTTTTGATGTCTACCATTGTTTCTTATGGAAGAAGTAAAGTAATGAAAAACATAATCCCACAGCTGCCCTGTGAATGGCTGTTGTATAATCCCAGTTCACTTCTTTATGTTCACCATTGTTTCTTCTAGACGAAATGAAGAAATAAAAACTAGAATCATACATCTGCACTCTGACTGCTGTAAAATCCATCGGAACTTTTGATGTCTACCATTATTTCTTCTAGAGGAAGTGAAGAAATATAAACAAGAATTTTACAGCTGCACTTTGAATGGCTGTCGAATAATCCGGTGGCACTTTTGATATTTTTATTGTTTCTTCTAGAGGATGTGAAGAAATAGAAACTAGAATCATACATATGCACTCTGAATAGCTGTCGTATAGAAACAGCGGCACTCTGAATGGCTGTTGTATAACCATCTGCCACCTTTTAATGTCTACCATTGTTTCTTCTATAAGAAATGAGGAAATTAAAAATAGATTAACACAGCTGTACTCTGAATGGCTGTCGTATAATCTCGTGGCACTCTATGATGTTTACCGTTGTTTATTCTAGAGAAAGTGAAGAAATAAAAACTAAAATCTGTAATCAGAATGCATATGCACTCTGAATAGCTGTCGTATAATACATCGGAACTTTTGGATGCCTATCATCCTTTCTTCTAGAAAAAATGAATAAGGAAAACTAAAATTGCACAGTTTCCATCTGAATGGCTGTTGTACAATCCCGAAGCACCTTTTGTTGTTTACCATTGTGTCTTATAAAAGATCTAAAGGAAAGGGAACTAAAATGACACAGCTGCTCTCTGAATGATTGCCGTATAATCTTATGGCACTACCATTGTGTCTTCAAGATGAAGTGGAGAAAAGGAAACTATAATCTTAATGCTTCGCTCCGAATGATTTGAAGCGAGAGGAAAAAGAAACTAAACAAAATATTTCAGATAACCCCTTCTTCACAAAATATTCCTCATATCTTACCCAGGTTTCATAAGAATGACCATCCAGCCCGCTACTGGAAAAAAATTTCTAGGTATTTAACAGAAAGATACATTTTTTTAAATGCAAAGCTGGAATGATCACATCAGACTTTAGCGGGTAGTAATATAATGTATGTGCAAATAAGAAATGACTTCTAACTTGTCTAAAAATGGGACAAAAACGTATACTGTTATTATATATCCGTTAATAATTGTGAGATGTATTGGAGGTGAGGTTTTTAATTTCTGATTAATCTAATCTTTGAATCTATAATAACGCAAATTGTTTTTTACAAACGATTTACTTTAAAATACTATGTCACAGAGGAAGTCTGCTATTTTTTTAAATGCATTATTTGGAATTAATAACACATTATTTAGAAATTTTAAATTTTTGAAGCAATTACAAAAATTTCCGTTTTTCCATATATATATACGAATTAAGTTGGCTTTTTCCACAGGTTCATTTCATATGGTTAAAGATTAACTTTCAAATTAATTCCTGTTATAATTACTACCGGAATCACCCCCAGAACACTGGGTATGTTCCTATTCTTTGATACGTTCCCTGCATCCGATAGGAGAAATATACGTGTCTTTCCAAGTATTTCAGCAATAAAAAAAACAATTCATTTATATTGCAAGAATTATTCACGAAAGTTCTATTAAAAACGTTAACATAATATATTTTTTAATACATCTAGGTTATTACTTAAGGGAGGGAAATAGCGGAGTGCAAACAATGAATAATGATGTAGTTTCGGTTTTCGCTTAGATTTACTCGATATATAAAGGGATAGAAATGATTTATAGCAATCTAATATTTTCGAAGATTCAGAGAGAGTATTATGGTATTATAATGATTCACCTCCACATTTATCATTATTTGAACGCTGTATATAAAACAAAAATTTTAAATTACCTAGAATATGTATGTGTGTATATCTGCTGTATAAAAATGAAATTTGTCTGTCTGTAATTGCATAGAAATCCACAGTTTAAAAGCGACGATCGGGAAATTTTACACACAGGCGTCGTTAAAAAAGAGCCGAGGTATCTAAGAACTTCCGGAATTGAAATTAATACCGTTAATTTTTAATTGATAAAAACCAATAATTTTTGAAGGGTGAATCCAAAAAAAGTAAGAGCGTGAGGCTATTACATTTCCTCGATTCACCCCTCTGGATTTACAGCCCTCTTCCAACTCTCATCAGCCACGTAAGGCTTAATTAACAGCGATATGCGAAAACGATAGAAAATAAGTAAAATCAAAAAAGTCTCATGTCATGTATTAAACCAGAATAATAAATGAAAATAATAATCTTTCAAGTCAGATTTTATACTCTAAAAATATATATTTTAAGACATTTCGGTTAATGAAAAGCGGGCGTTACTTTGTCTAACACTGCGCTGTACAATTCGTAACAGCATGCATAAATAAACTCGTACTCTTTGCAAGAAGTCTTTGCAATCACTACATCACAATCGTTTCAAAATGTCCACCATTCGCCGTACGGAGGTGGCTGAAAAGAAAAATAAAATTTACCATCACATCCTGTAGTGTCTCAACAGAAACAGATTCAGCTGCCCAACAGATCGCCGACTGCAGCTCGTCCAGAGTGGTGGGATGCGTCCTGTAGACAGTATCTTTTAATGTGCTCCACAAACAATAGTCACAAGGAATAAATCCATGCCTGCGCCAGTAATTGCAGTAATTGGCTAACAGTGTCATCTGTTAGCATCTTTTGTAACTATTTCGAAAATTAGTATATAAAATTCTTACAGCTTTCACGATAAATATACCGTTTGTTGCATTCTTCTACTGATCTTTGTTTTCGAGATTTTTAATTTTGAAATCAGGGACTTATTCGCTGGACACCCTGTACATCGCAATGGTCCTGTATATATATATATATATATATATATATATATATATATATGAGGTCTGAGTGGACAGGATAGCCAAATAGGTTGGTTACTGCTTTATGATACCTGGGTAGGCGAGTAAGATTCTTAAACCAGACGCGAATTTTTATCATATATAGACATCAGACTGTAAATTGCAGTTTTGGGCATGTTTAGCTCAAATAGGGACTTTATAATTATGCCCAATATTGAACCACCCGTTAATGAACCACCTAAACAACCAATCTTATTGCTTGATTAGAAAGCAGCGTGACAGAATCTAAATTGGTACGTAAAACAAACAACACATTCTTCCACAGCTTAAGTTTAACTTAGCACCGTGATGACACCAGCAAGATTCTGAAATCTACGAACACATATACTGGAATGTTTTTAACACGAAGTGCAGTTACACCACTATTCCTGGCACGTAAGAAAAATATTATTTTTCCAAGGAACGAAATGAAAAGTAAGTTCAACCAACGCATATTACAACATGCTTTAAAATAATTTTTGTTTGACTTTTTGAAAGTGAAAAATACGATACACACTATTCAAAATAAGATACAGTCAAACCTCGCTAACTCGAACCTCGATTTCGCGAATTTTTCGATATCTCGAAGAAATAAAAATTCCCTTTAAATTTCCTATGCACTCAATGTTAAAAAAACCTTGGTTTGGCGAATTTATTTTGGCTCATCCCTCGATAACTTGAATTTTTTTCCATAAATGGAGAAGAAAAAATTTTCTAAAAACAAAAAAATAATATCCAAAAAATTTTTTAGAAATTTCTAAAAGATAGAAAAGCTATTCAAACATTACAGTGATAAAACCCTGCATAAACTTTAAAAAGAAGGGATATAAAGACGGAAGATAACACAAATGACAACTTCTCTTGACCCTCCAAGATGGGAGTTGAAATTCTTGTTTATTGTTTTCTTATCTCGTTTCAGTTAGTTGCCATGCATATGCAGTGACCATCGTTCCTTTCTTTTATTTTTTCTCCTTTTACTCTTCAAGGTTACTTTCTAGAGGGGTTGGGGTGGTTTTAACAAAACAGGAAATGAAGGCAGGAACAAAAAATCAAGAGGTGGATGGCTTCCAAGAAGATTGTAGAATTTCTTATCATTGCAACAAGGAGTGAAAGAAAAAAACTACAGGTGTGAATGCATGCCTATGTTGTCTTGCATTCAAGCCTCGATGCTCATGCACCTCGATAACATGGAATTTAATTACTTTGTCATCGTAGATGATACGGTAATAGTGTGCGGTCAGTGGGAGGACAATGACATCACCGGTCAGACGAAAGCTTCTTGTGTATTATCAGAAGACGAGGAGGACGAAATCCGGCATTTGCCACCAAATGTGACAAACAAAGAAGGATTATTTGCAGTGGACGCTTATATATATATATATATATATATATATATATATATATATATATATATATATATATATATATATGTTAAGTCAACCAAATAGGTAAGAGATATTTAAAGCCACTGTCCACTTAGAAAGTGTAATAGATAAAATTTCAGACTCTTCTCTGAAGCGAAAAACAATTGAATCATTTTTCAAAGAATTTTGTAAATAGTGTTTATTAAAATAAAAATATGGATTACTTTTTAAAAAGGTATGTAAAAATGCTTATTTTTCTCTATTAATATTGATAACATGCGATTTTCGATAATTCGAATTTTCGATATTTCGAATTTTTTTGTCTCTCCCTTCAAGTTCGAGATATCGAGGTTTGACTGGCATATCGAGGTTGTACTAGCATATATATATACTTTTTAATTCTACAAACATTTATCATAATTTCAAAAGAATTTAAATCATATTTAATGAAAGAGAAATGTAATTGAAAATGCTTTCACTCCCATTGTTCGAATCTTTGAATTTGTTCTCATTTACATTATC
Organism: Dolomedes plantarius; assembly: GCA_907164885.2. Classification (NCBI taxonomy): domain Eukaryota; kingdom Metazoa; phylum Arthropoda; class Arachnida; order Araneae; family Dolomedidae; genus Dolomedes; species Dolomedes plantarius. The sequence goes on along the minus strand of OU015490.1, from coordinate 7,109,608 downwards.
AAAAAGAGTAATCTTCATTGTCTATTACCGCATTTGCATTGTCAAAATTTTTACTTACATATCAAGTCACCTTTTGTTTACTTTACTGTTTTTAAAAATACCTTTGTACTTTTATGCATTTTTGTCATTCTTACGGTTAAGTTAATTTTTTGAGCGTAAACTTAAAATAAAATATAAGACGTGAGTTAATTAAATAATTGTTTGTTCGCGTATGACAGAATAATATCTCGTATGGTATTGCTCAAAGTATTCCGTCACAACATTAAAGAAAAATAAATAGGATGAAATATGAACTAACAAATCGATTATGAGTACCGACGAAATGATTCCGAAATTAAGTCCACATCAGTCAATCTATATACAGGGTGGTTATAATTAAAGTTCAAGACTTGAAATGCTAATAAAATGAAAACTACTGGACCAAATGTTATCAAACTTGGTAATAGTTTAAACGAGATCAGGGAATTTCTTTTCCGCCAAAAAATAAAGTTTCAAAAACTCACCACCAGGGAGGAAATAGCACTGTATGCAATATTGTTAAACGATATAAGGGTCGGAATCTGACTAAACCTATTGTTACATGGGTTTATCATTTTGTATACCCTTAAGAAACATTGACGCAAATAAAATTACCATTTAAAGTGTGCGCATTCCGAAAATCGTTTTCTTACAGATCGCTAATTTATGAATTTTGAAGCCTGAATTCGGCCCTAAGACATGAAGATATCGGTTTAAAACGTTTTTAATCGTTTCTAAAACGAAACTGTTTGTGGGGTTATGCAAAACCGCAATGACTTGTAATTGGCTTACGGCAGGAAACAGCAAATGATTTATGTAGATGCGCTTTACACGTCATTTGGTTTTCCAGATAAAAGTGAGCCTGTTTGTCAGCGTTCTCAATATTACGAATCGACAATGTCTCTAACCATGTAAGACTGTGCTTTTCTCGTTAAATTTTATTATGAATGCAATAGCAATGAACGGTGTGCTTTGCAAAGGTGTCGTTCAGTAAGAGGAATACGCCGACGGCCAATGACACTGCTGGGTTTGAGGGAAAATATGGCAAAGTTTGAAGTCACGGGTTTGTTATCTGCTACACCTGGGAGGGGAAGGAAACATGCTTCTGTGGAAATGGAGGAGGCCGTTGCATTAGCAGTGGAGGAAGCAACAATAGAAAGCACACACGGTACGTGTAGCGTACGTGTTGTCGCACGTCTAACAGACGTACCATGGAGTACGGTGTACAAAATTGTCCATAAAGGGCTGCAGATTGTCCATAAAGGGCTGCTTTGGAAAAATCTTCTTAGATTTTTTTAAATTAAAATTTTAAGCTGTTTTAGTAACTTTTTTTAAGTTTGCATATAAAATAATAATTTGAGGGTTATAAAATTTATATGTGGAGAAAGATCATAAAAATTCCTTTAAAATGAAATTTTTTTCGAATCTTTACCTCTATTTTCTGATTTTTGGGGAATTTTTAAAGATTAAATTTTAGAAATTAATTTATTAACTGCTGATCATGTGATTTCTTTTTCTGGTACTTTAAATTAATTTATCGTTACTTGCCTAACAACGAAATAGACAAAAGAATATTTTTTTCTTGCTAATGCGGCAGACGATTGGACATTATCCAAAAAAATATTAAAATACAGTAAAAGATATGTTCCTCAAACTGTACTATATAAACTGTACTATATTCTTTAGTATTTTCTATTAGGTTTAATTTGAATATTTTCTTCTACATTATTTTGTCTATAAATATATCCGTTACAATTTTTTATAAATATATTTTTTCGTTTTTTTTACATCAGTTCCATACATTAATCGTTGTATTTATTATAAATATATTTATACATATTTTTGGCATTAAGGGGATGGTGGACCTTTCACAGCGATTTTTTAAATTTTTGCCACAGAGATATGAAACTTTGCTTATATATTCATTAAAGTCTAACAATATTAAACACCTTATAAAATTTTATAGATATTTTTAAAAAAATATTTTATAATTAAAAAATTGAAATTAAATTACCCTTCTTTAAAATGCTCCTTGCGACTCAATTTTAAACTTTTCCCCTTAATTTTGCATTTATATTGCTTATAAATACTTTTTGAACAGAGTTATGTATTTTTTTGTACTTTCGTTGGATAGTTAATTTTCAGGAAATATTTTTATGCTTGTACTCTGAATTCTCTTGAAATTTTTGTACTTTTGTACACTTAAGTTAAACTTTGATAACCTTAATGACCTCGAATCCTAAAATAGATACATAACTTTATTTTCATGTATTACAGGAGTCTTTATTATAAATTTCATAAACTTTTCTCAAAAATTATGACGCAAGGAGCATTTTAAAGACTTGCAAATCTGGAAATTACTCATTTTGAGAAAAATACATTTAAAACATGTATTTTCACCTACCTTTAATACTAACTTTTGTAAAGCCACCAAGTTTTCATTTTATTTTTCACTATATATTTTAAATGCATTTCATTCCAATATTTACATGTTTTTAAAATATTAATACATCCCCCCAAAAAATTTCAATTTTTGCTCGATTTTTGGTAATTTGAAAGTCCACCATCCCCTTAATAGCATGCATTGACGGTTGAATTTAATTTAATGTACTCCGTAGCGAAGTACGGGTTTTCAGCTAGTCTGTATACACATATATATATATATATATATATATATACACACATATATATATATATATATATATATATATATATATATATATATATATATATATATATATATATATAAAAGAGCTTGTCTGTTTGTTTGTCAGCTATAGAATCATAGACTGTTTCACCCACCGGGACCAAATTCGGCACAGTTAATGTTTTGGACCCGAGAAACTTAAATCAGGAAAAACGAAATTTGGGGCTCAATTAGTTTTTTTTAAATTAATTTTTTAATGTTTTTTGTGCCCGATAGAGGTGCGTCTACCCCCTGTGGATTCCCCTCGACCAGCTGCGTTAAGAGGGGTGGTTTGTGGATGACGGAGGGTGGTGGGAGTCAAATTACAATGCGGGAAAGAGGGTTGGGAATGACCTTAAAATCAGACGAAGGTCCGCAGGCTCAAACTTTCTTTCTTTCTCATTGTTTGTATATCATTTCAGTAGAAACGTGCTAAGCGCATTCTGTCTGGCCAGATGAACATGAAGAGCGGGAGTGCAGCCCAGTATTTTTTTGATGGAATGCATGAAATATTTTATATCTATATATCTACCCGGGCAACGCCGGGCAATAATGCTAGTATATATATATATACTAGCAGACCCGACAGACGTTGTCCTGTTCAAACGTTGTAATTCTAGCTGAAGTACCCGGCATTGCCCCGGATTTTAAGAATGTTTGTTAACCAAAATCAATTTAAAAACTAAACACAGTATAAGTAACATAGAAAAGATTTAGCCTTTATCATTGGAGCAAAAAATCCTGAAAAGTAAAATATAAAATATATAAATTTATAATAAGCCTACAAAAATCCATTAAAAAACTAAACGCAGTATAAATAACATAGAAAAAAAGCATACGAAATGTTATACATATTAATAATATGAAAACCCAATTAAAAATATATAAATGTATAATAAACTCTTCAGATTTCAGCTATATTCGGTATTTCATCATAAAAAAGCTGAAAAAAAATAAAGCTGAAATAAATAAAAATAATAGTTTTAAAAAAATAATAAAATTAAATTTAAATTTAAATTTAAAAAATAAAAATAAATAAAAATAATAGTTTTAAAAAATAATAAAATTAAATTAAAATTTAAATTTAAAAAATAAAATAAAATAATAATTAAAAAAATAATAAAATAAAAGCTGCAATAAAAAAGCCTTAAAAAATGCTGAAATAACAGGTCTAGCAAAATTTACACGACTCTGCATCCGAACCCGGGTCGATAGCATGGTACTTGCGCGACCTTCCGAATACGCCACGATGACACGGTATTCTACTGAGTAAAGTGAAACTTATTCGTTATTCGAAAGTTGTGGGCTGGTGATTATACATGTCAGAGGAGTTTTTATTCAGAAATAAGATAGCAGGATAGAAGCTTAGTCTTTAGCTCTTCAATAGACACAAAGATATAGGCGAGGGGGACTGCAGTAGCGATTAAAAAGATCTCGTGTCACTTAGCGTGGTTGATTCGAATTTTCCATCGCGTGTCGAGAATATCAATATGCCGTTGGATCTGATCTATTTTAGAGTATAAAATCTGACTTCAAAGATTATTATTTTCATTTATTATTCTGGTTTAATATATAACTTGAAACTTTTTGATTTTCTTTATTTTTATCTTTTCGCTCGCTGTTTACTAACTAAACCTAACGTGGACGCCATTATCCAGAGGGGTGATTCCACAAACTGTAACAGTTTCCATTTACCGGACGCACCCCCTTATAAATTGTTGGATTTTTATTAATTAATTAAAAATATAAAAACATTTTCTATCGGATCAAATTGTGAATCTAAACCATTCTCGAATCAACTTAATCGCACACACAAAATTTCATAAAAATCAGTCCAGTCGTTTAGGAGGAGTTCAGTTACATACACACGGACAGAAGAAATATATATATAAGATATATATATATATATATATATATATATATATATATATATTTAGATATATATATATATATATATATATATATATATATATATATATATATATATATATATATATATATAACAATTCCGTAACTGACTGACTGACTGCTGACTGACAGATAACGTACAGACCAAACCGCTGGACCTAAAGAGTTGAAATTTTGGATGACGATTCTTCTTATAGTGTAGGGGTGCACTAAGAAATATTTTTGGAAAATCCTTCTTATATTTTTTTAATTAAATTTTAAGCTGTTTTTTAGCATTTAAATTTGCATTTAAAATAATAATCTAAGGTTTATAAAATTTATATCACGAGAATAATCATAAAAATTCACCATCGCGAAAAGGCACAGTTTATGACGACTTGTGGTATTCCAAACGGACCACATTTTTTCACAAATAATCGTCGACTGACACGCGAGAGGGGAAAAATCTCTCCTATTCCTCACCAAACACATTACTGCTCTCAATTTCCATAGTACTAATCGAAGTTCGCACGTGGAGCCGATTCACCAACGAAAGGCAGAAACGCGCACAAAAACACCACTATTGCGTCATCGCTGCACACCACCCGCAAGGCGAAAAATCCCCACGGTGACGTTAAACTGAAAATGCTGGTTGCAGACACTCACAATTTTCAAGTTCTCACAGAATCTCTTGATAAGCGAAAAACAGTTGTTTCCAACGCTTTGACATCCACTATGATGAATCACGCGCTCAAGAACAAAACCGCTGTATTATTTCTCCGGAAAACGAAATTAACTGATGATGATGAAACATGTCGGCGAAACACTGCAGTTTATTGTTGCAACAGCCGTAGACATCACACTCTGGGGATCCAATGAAGGTTTTTCCCGCGGCATTAAAAGGTTCATACTATCCTGGCCGACTAAAAATGTAATGATAACAATAGATGGTGTATACTCGGAGTGTAGTCGTACATATAATTTGGCCGTTGAAATCATCTTTGTAGTAATAATAGGTATCGGTGGTGATGGAACATCAGTTTTGTAGTCATGGCGGAGTAGTCGTCGGACCAGGGCAGGCGAATACAGAAAATAGAAAGCTGTCGCGGCCGGCTGCTGGGGAGAACTCATAAAGATAAAATGCAGTCGAGGAACAGAGGCAGGGAGTCCAGACTGAAAAACGTACTTCCATCGTCTTAAACTTAGTTTATTCTTAAATCACTCACTGACAGCTTACAACATTGGTCGTGCCTTACACCTAGGCACACAAAACACATCGCGCGCTGAACGGGACGGGGACGCGGCCCGGCCCGTACAAATTTTACAGGAGCGAAAACTACATGTTTTCTGGCCGTGAACAAACAGACAAAAGACTACAGAATCACGCAATTTCTTTCCCGAGTACTGGTCTATGAAACTCCTAAATGGCCAGAAACGGACATGTGACCCTAGCGCGTCATATAGTGTGATCGGTGGAAAGTTCTCCAACATTATATAACGGTTATATAACTCTTTCCGCCCCTGGCCTTAGGGGAAAAACTAATAGATTATTTAGGGTTGCATTTGAAGGGTAATGCTTTATTGCCAAAGGGTAAAAGAATTTATATTGGCGTTTTAATAATAAAAAGGTTTGAAATTTATTTCATATATATATATATATATATATATATATATATATAACATCCATTCAAGGCATATTCTTTCAATATAGACACGTTGCAAAAATTCAGTTTGAAATACTCACAATACTTGAACGTCAAACCAGCAGTTCTGCCACGTAAACTTTGGGCCTAGCAAGAACTCGCGTAGGTTATCATCAACCTAGCTCCTCCCTCAACACTTCCTTTCACTTCCTTAACACTTCCTCTCACTATTTTCAACACTTTCTTCCGCTTCCTCAACACTTCGTTTCTTTAATCTTGCTGCTTGGTATTTATACCAACCGCGTATTCCTTGAAATTAGAATAACTCAAGCGGCTTCTTTAATTTATTCACTTAAAAGTTCGATTCTTGTGAATCGAATATTATGTAAACCTTACAAGTTCAACGATTTTTAAAATAGATTGTCAAAATCTGCTTAGTTTTTGTTGTTAACATTTTCTTAATTTAAAAAACAAATTGCCACTACCAATTTTCTTTATTTGACTCGAGAGATTTTTTATTTAAAGGAAGTGGTCTGAGGTCGAAGACAGTTTGAAAACCACTAACTTACAGTATACAACACATGTATTTAAAATACAAATGTGAAGAAAGGAGGGGATATTATGAATTAATAAAACTGGTCACCTAAATTTATAATAATTAATTCACCACACTTGACTAATAACTTCACATGCTTCACACTTCACTAATTATTTCACAGTGCATTTTTTTTTGCGGACCCCATCCCAACCCTAGACATTTTAAGTCGTTTTTGAGACTTAATTTCTGGCTCAATAATCTCATAGGCACTACGTTATAATAAATATTGGTAAAAATGTCGCTGTTTTATTTTGTTAAAAATGTCGTTATTTTAATAAATGGTCTTGCGCATTTATAGAGATGAACATTTTTATTAGAATATAGTATAAAAAACATAAAATGAATAAAAACAGTTACATATCATAACAAAGTTACATATCATAATACATTAAACTCGTACAAACATTTCTTGGTCAAATATTGGTCGAAATAGATCTATCTTATAATAGTATGTTTTCTGTAAATAATTTTTACTTAATGACATGGGTGCAGTGGTTCTCTTGAAACCAGAACTACAATGTCAGGCTCTATGTTGGAAAAAATTTTTCCGATGCCCTCCTTTACTATGAGTTTGTTTCTATACTTTGATTTCCTATATAACAGTACCGAAAAAGCCTGTTTACATAAATATGTTGTGCATAACTGAATCAAATGTTGATGTGCTTGATTTGCAAGTGCAAGGTAATCAGATCTGAGAAGTAACCAAAAGTTTGTGAGTTCCGTTTTGTTGAATTGTAGTTTCAAAGACGTATCGCATGATAATTCCACGAGAATATCTTGTTCAATTATAGATTGTTAGAGTCAAAATTGTTTCGAGGACCCCGGTAAGGACTACGCGGAACCCCAGGGGTCCGCGGACCACAGTTTAAGAACCTATGTAGTACACCATTATCAGTGAATGAAAAATTAATTTTCAATAGAAAAATAAATTGTCATTTGTAATTTATGTTGTTGATTTTAAGAAGTTGGTTACTTTACCTTTTGCGTATCCCACAAGTTTTATTTGCCACTTGTCTCAAAATTTCAACTCCTTTACCCCAACTTCTACTTCCTCTAATTAATTCAGAAATAACTTTTAAGGCTTTCTATTGACTAGTTCACAAGAATTTAAAAAATGTGTTAAATTTCAAATTTAAAGTACCTGTTTTATGCGTAATAATCTCTAACAGCGACTGTTAAAATGTGTTTTCAAAATGCCTTAATTAATTAAATTTTTAAACAGTTAAAAATAACGTATTATTAACTAAATTTAAAAACTTTGAGCATATTTTTTTTCTACGCAGTACAATGATTTTTTAATATGCTGCCTACACTCTGAAATCAAATTAGCATTTCTAGTGAATTTATACTGCACTTATAATGAAAGTAAAGAATTATTTTAAGTTAAATAGGCACTTTTTAATTTCATAATACCAGGAGTTTTCTGATTATACGTAAAATTTTAAAAAGCTTGCATTCGTGTTGCAATCATATTTGTCTATTTAAGTTTCTGCTGTCTTACATAGATTGCATAAAGTATTAATTTATAATTAATATGAAAAAGTAGAAATAGGTATGGAGCATTTCAAAGTAACAAAGTTAATACAAATTTTGAAATTTTAAATTATATTTTAAAACATATGAAGGAAATTAAGCACAAAATTTGGGATTATAGTTATCAATAACACTTTAAAACAAGCACCTGTTTTTGTTTTCATGCAAATATGTGTAAATATTAATTAATTTTACTTATGGGTACATTACATGGCACATACACGGATATACTTAGCTGATCATTAAGGTTTATCGCTGTCTCATATTAGGCCAAGTAAGCTGCTTTGAGTGTAGGCTATCGAATACCAGTGGGCGTTACGACTGAAAAAATAACTTTTTCAGGTGTAGGAAATTCAGAAATGGAAAATAAAGCATTTTATTTTGGGGAAAAATATAAAACAAATAATAAAAGACAAGACCGAAATAAACGCAAAATGATAACGTGTGCTTAAGAATTTTACAAAAACAACATACCGATTTAAATGAATCTGTGAATATTATGACCTCTAAAAGTATACCGAAAATGTGCCGGTGTAATAGATTTGTTATGATAACTTACACGTCTGAAATTTAAAACTTTTCTTTTTCTGCGACATAAATTTCCTAGCTCTGGTTCTCCGCTATGCACGTTCCAGAATTATTCAAAGAATTTGAAGAGTGGGATCAAAAATTGTGGATTCAGTTGAACGTGGAATGTTTGGATAAATAAAACAACATGAGATAGCAGATAAAAATAACACGCTTTAAGCAAAGTTTCGAATGCAAATGAATACTACGATCAGGCAAATTACATTTGCTGTGGTGTGTTATTGTAATTTAACTTTTTACAAATTCATCACACGTATTTCTCTGCTAATGCATATGAACGTTCCCTGAAATTTCTCTATTGTATAGCATATGTATATCTGAATGAATTTTTTATGTTTTAGAAGTTCGAAACATTCTGTAATGAAATATAATCATGGATACTTTGAAATTATTAGCTGTTTCAATACAACATGCATCCTTCTGAAATGGAAATTGGTATCGTTTTTTCAACAGTACATTAATGTATTTATGTGGTTTCATGTAGTTAATAAAGATAAAATGTTATAAAGCTGCGAATCAATATATTTTCAGCATTTCAGCTTTATTTCAACCCCTGTCACATGTGGCTGGGTGTTGAATTGGAAAACTTAAAATATTTCATCGTGTAATTGCATCTTCCAGTCGATATTATAGAGGTCATGATGTTTGTTATTCTGGTAAATGAAATAACTTTTTATCAGAGGATAAAGGTAAAAGGGAAAGAAAGTTATAATAGTTATCTAGTGGGAACAAAGGGACTGTTAAGAATTGATTTTAAGGGTAATGATAGTAAAAGTTATTTAAGACTTTAAGAAATATTTGTAATTTTTTTTGTCACAAATTAAAGACTTATTTTAATAACACAGTTTTAAGAAGAATATAATTTTAATATATGATTAGAAAATTTATTAAAAACAACATATATTAATGAAGCATACAAGAATAAATAATCTGGAACCATACAAATTAGTTTGAAGTTATTTAAACCCTAATTCAGGAAAAATAATACGAAGCATTCATACCGTCTTACTAAGAGGTTCATCTACAAAGTAAGAACCGATTGTTCGTAGATCCTGCACAGATCACGTCATTGTAAGGACGCTACCGGCATTTGCTTCCTTAACGTCTGATGCTTCATTTGGTGTAAATTATATTGTCCTATAAAGTTGTCTCCCTTTGCTGTGTTAGTTTAAAGTGGATATTAAAATCTTATATCTTGCCAGCCGTAAAGTGCGGTTGGTGATAAAATTTTTGAACGTATAAATAGTACGTACGGTACGACCATACGTTACGACTATTAAGTACGACCATAAATGCCGACTAATGCTGTAAAACTCTTAAGAAGCTGCGCCAAGCAATTCAGATTCGAAAGCGTGGGTTACTGTCTGGTGGAGTTCGTCTCTAGCACGACAACTCGCGGCCGCCCACCTCAGTCCGTACACGTGCATTGCTTGAACAGTTTGGTTTGGAAAATTTTGAACAATCACCGTATAGTTCCAACTTAAAGGGACAGTGGACCTTCAAACCTAACTTTTTTTTGTTTTGAATGGATTTGCTTGAAATTTGAATATGTGATTAGTGCTATAGATATGTAAAAGTAGTTAAAATTTAATGATGAAATATTAATAATTTATGAAATATTAATTATTAATTATATAAAAAATTGGCCTAATTTAAAATGTTCCATGCTCATTTCTTTTACATATAATATGGTAATTTTTATATACAGGATACCTTATAGAACTAACAATGAAACTTGTTGCTTATTTTAAGCATTCATTAAAAATATAAAGAGAAAAAATAATAATACTGAAAACACTCTTTTTATTACGCTGGAACCAGACACTGGAATGGTAGTCTGGTCGAAAGAAAAGTCGTCGACACAAGTTTGTCGGGTTACATTTTATTTATTCACCGATCGCTCTGTCGGTATGGATGCAGCAAGTGAAAATACAGGAATCCGTCCTACTTTTGGACGTCACGAGTTATATAAACTTCACCCCACCACGTGATTAAAGGGTGTGTCTTAATAGTTGATTGGTTTAAAGTTGTTGTTGATGTGCAGAACTGATTTAAACTTGTACTGACGCTATGCAGCGTCCCTTTAGTTAAAAAAGACAGCCGTCTTGAATGATTTTGTGGAAGGCTGTAATAAAGGCATTTAACACGAATGCCCAAAGGGAATTAAAAAAGGGTTTGTAATTTTGATTAGTAAAGTGAGGAATTAATAGTTTTTAAACGTTAAGAGTGTTGAATTAAGAAATTACTAGTTTTTAATATTATAGAATATCCCCCCCGTCCGAGAAGAGGCTGACGTACAATGCCAGCATTGGAGGGCAGACTCACTCAGATGAATGAGAAGAATGGGCATTAAAAAAATTTGGAATAGTTTCTTTTAAGTATTGTCAGCAAAAATTAGCTATAGCAAAAAAGTTTAAAAAATCACGTGATGAAGTGACATGACATGAGTAATTTGTAACAAATATTTAAATTTCATATTAAAAAAAATACACATAATAATAAAATTGAAAATTTTACATAAGCATGTTTCTGAAACCTGTTGAATAGGGACGTCTCCCCACACAACAAAATCTCAGAAAAAATCAAATAAATTTAACAAAAAAAACTAAGTTATCAAATTTTCACTTTACAATTTTAATTTTGAGTCGACTCACACAAATAATAGAATATAACAATGAAAATATCAAAATCAACAAACAAAAATGTTAAGTAAATGGAATAGAACATGACAATAATAATTTGAAGTTATTGTACTTTCCTCCTCAACTCTCACAACATTGGGGTGAGTCCAAAAAAGTTTGTAAGGTACACATGGTAGCCTATAGTTCACTGTCCTTGTTATGTTAGCTACAGTATGTTGCTTGAGAAAAGTACAAAAAAAATCACAGTTCGGTAGGTTCTGTGACCTATCATCTCGCAAGCGCAGAATACACAAAAAAATCACAATATCTTGACTTAAAATAAAAAAATAGTCCTTTGTAGCTGGTTGCATAAAAAATCACAGTCTTTACTTAAATCACATTTTCAATACATCACATTTAATAATATACATATCTTCAATATATAAATTGCATATAAAATTACAGAACATATATTTTGTTAATCAAATAACTCAATCTTGTACGAGTTCTCAGTATATCAATTCTTATTCATTAGGGTGGATCGAAAAACGCGTTTTTTCTGCAATACAATTCTAATAGCGCGGAAAACTTGCGCATAGGCGTCATTATAAATAAAAAATATTTAAAATTTTTTTTTTCAAAATTTGAAATTGCGCAGAAGGCCTAAAGTTACCAAAAAAAGTCAAAATACCGGTAAATTTTAAAAAAATGCAAAAATTACAAAAAAATTCATTTTTTGTTCTAATAGTGAAAAAAGTGTTTTTCATACAAAAAATAATTAGACCCATTTTTGTTTAACTGAATTCGCGCAAAAGGCCTAAATTTGCGGGTTGTATCGTAAAAAAACGATATTTCATGATTTTCGACTATTTTTAAACATGTGCTAAAACCATATAAATTGTATTTTTTTATTCTAATAGTGTGAAAACTATGTAATATAGTTTTACTAATCCATAAAAAATACTTTTATACCCCTTATTCCTTAACTGTATTCGCTCAAAAGAACAACGCTTACTCCCCTCCGCCGGCACCAAGTGGACTTACCCACACGTGGTGCTGTTCTCTCCACAACACTTACTCCACACACTTATTTTTATAAGAAATAAGCTGTTCTCTCCACAACACTTATTTTTATAAGAAAAGAGTAGAAGTTTTCGTACAGAATGCGAAAACCAAACTTTTCGATATTGCTGCCTGTAAATGTAATATAACTTTGTCTTGCACATGTGAGACTGTCTGTAAGGGTAGTACAGCCTGTCCTTTGACTGTAGCTTGTCAATGTGAAAAAGTAAAAAAGATTCCAGACATAGAGTTGAAATTTATGCACGATCAAAGAACAGCCAGGAAAATGGTTATTGGTAGTTTAGATGCGCAGGAAACTAATAAATTACAAAAGAGAGAAGAAAGAAGAGAACAGTTGTTGTCTCATGAAACGCTTACTACGTTTGATCCTAGTATTCCCAGCACAAGCAAAAGTGTAATGAGTGGTTGCAGTGATGAAAAAAATAGAAGACAGAAAACTTCGGCAGACGCTGACTGTGATGTAGGTTTTTTGTTGCCTTCTTCTGCGCAAATGCGTTCGAAGCTGACAACAACATCCTTGCTGAGTGACAGGTTCGGGGTGTCGGACAGAGCCACCGCTGCAATAGCTACCGGTGTTTTACACGATTTGGGACTGATATCTGACGCAAACATAGCAAAAGTCATAGACAGAAACAAAATAAGAAGAGATAAAGTGAAGACTCGGAAAGCAATAACGGAAGAAGACCACCAGATGAAAGAAGTCAACGCAATTTATTTCGAAGGAAGAAAAGATAATACAATAACTCAAGAAAAGATTGGAGCTAAAATGTACCGCAGAACTATAAAAGAAGAACATATTAGCGTGATAAGTGAGCCAGGTGGTAAATACATTGGCCATGTCACACCAAAGAAAGGTACCGCAAATGAAATTGCTTACAGTATTTACGAACACTTGGAAAAGAAGGAATTTGATATGAGTGCAGTGGAGGCCATCGGATGTGATGGAACAGTCACAAACACTGGATGGAAAAGCGGTGTTATACATAACATTGAAGTTAAGTGTCGCCGTCCTTTGCAATGGTTTATCTGCTTGCTACATTTTAACGAGTTACCTTATAGGCATTTGTTTGATCACTTGGATGGAACGACAACAGGACCAGTATCATTTAGCGGTCCAGTTGGAAAACAACTCCCTGGATGTGATAAACTCCCTGTTGTAGATTTTGAGCCGATACAATCAGAAGAAGTCATTGATATCACTAAAATCGATCTGAGTAAAGATCAGAAGTATCTCCTAGACATTGTAAAAGCGGTCAACACAGGAATCTGTAATCCAGAATTGGCTGCTAGGGATCCTGGACGCATCAGCCACTCTCGTTGGCTAACCTGTGCTAACCGGGTTTTAAGATTGTATGTATCCCAAACTAGTCCAACAATTGAGTTACAGACTCTTGCAAATTACATAGTGAAGTCATATGCACCTGTTTGGTTTGATATAAAGAAAAACTACACTGTGAAAGATGGACCGAAGCATATTTTGAAGGTAGTTAAAACAACCAGACATCTACCGGACAATATCAAGCAAATCATTGATCCAGTAATTCAAAGGAACGCATTCTTCTGCCACCCTGAAAATATGATGTTGGCTATGATAATGGATGAGAGACCACACATTAGAGAACTTGGCTACAGAAGGATCCTTAAATCCTGAAATGAGCCATCAGCTGAAGGTTATGTAAGAGACTTCAAAATACCTTCAATAAATTTTAGTGCAAACGACTATACCGAACTAATTGATTGGTCAATCTGCAAGTTAACACCGCCGCCACTACTGTCCAAGATGCCAACTGAACACATTGCTTCTTTATTGAAAGACAAAGCGCTACCAGAGTTTAACTACCTCAAATTCCCATGCCACACACAGTCAGTTGAGAGGTGTGTAAAACTGGTTACAGAAGCAGCAGAAAAAGTGTGCGGGCATGAAAATCGAGATGGTTATATTAGAGCTACTTTAAAATCAAGACAGCTGATGCCCACATTTAATTCAAAGTCAGAATTCATAGGGGCTTCTATGTAAATAACCTTTTGCCTACAACGAACATATATGCATTGTACAAAGTAAATAGTTACTGTAAATATTGTAAATAAAATTCACCCTGGTTGGTTGGTTGGGTAGGGTGGAGGTGGGACTCGCCTTGCAGCCACGTCCTCGCCGTGATTCCTGGGTCATTTCAGCACAGATTAAATGTTGAAATGAGCTGAGAGCTGCAATATAATATGTTTGGCTAATACATTTTTTGTAAATCACTCGTTAGAGTCTTATTGCAAACCTTAATGTGTTAAATAAACACTCATCAGATATGGAAAACGTCGTTTTTACGGGACTCAACTTATACTTATACTATAATTTAGACCTTTTGCGCGAATACAGTTAAGGAATAACAGGTCTGAAAGTATTATTTCTGGATTGGGAAAACTATTTTGAATGGTTTTTACACTATTACAAATTAAAAATAAAACTTTTATGGGTTTTGGCACATGTTTAAAAATCGTCGAAAATCATGAAATATCGTTTTTTGACGATACAACCCGCAACTTTAGTCCTTTTGCGCGAATTCAGTAAAACAAGAATGGGTCTAATTATATTTTGTAAGCATTAAGGACACTCTTAAAAACACTTATTTCACTATTAGAACAAAAAATGTATTTTTTTGTAATTTTTGCATTTTTTTAAAATTCACCGGTATTTTGACTTTTTTGGTAACTTTAGGCCTTCTGCGCGATTTCAAATTTTGAAAAAACATTTTTTAAATATTTTTTCATTTATAATGACGCCTATGCGCAAGTTTTCCGCGCTATTAGAATTGTATTGCAGAAAAAACGCGTTTTTCGATCCACCCTATTATTCATTATATCTAGTTTTCATATCTTTATATTTCTTATTACTCTCATTTCAATATTCATTTGTTATTCCTACAATATTTACTTCTTCAAAAAAAATCTCTATTCAATATTCATTAGTTATTCTATTCATATTTATTCTAACTTTATTTACTTATTCTCAATACTTTTCACTGTATTTTCAACTTATTTATTTTCTATTCATTTGTGTACATTTATTTTAATTCTACGTGGATATCCAATTTTTTGTGTTGAAGGTACCTTGTTGTATGTGTGTCACCCAAACTCTTAGTTTCAAATTCTTTAATTC